>OX418223.1:25562071-26162071 GCA_948455865.1 Conomelus anceps
TCTATCAACAGTATTCCACCTGAGGCAAAATCAACGTAAGTAATTCATACTCAATTATTGTACTGCTTGGATGTTTTGTATTTGCTGTATTTGTGAAGGAACAATAAATATTTCATTTCATTTTCAGTATATTCTATCATTTTCCCTCGAATTTATTTCATCAGTCTGTACAAAAAGCAATTAATTGAGTAAATCCCCGTGAATGTTCTAAGTTATACCGAAGGCCTCCGCTGCTGCGGTCATTGACAACTGCATTAAATAGCTAATGGAAATCGACAAATGCTACAACACAAGAACAGTTCAGTCATTGCTGGGAATCGAACCGCAGATCTTCCAGTTGTCAGTCGGACACTTTAACCACTACTCCGACAACCTTTGTGAAGCTGATATTTAGACATACCGGTCAGTTCCAGCAGTCGTTTTTAGAGAGGTGTTACATTTTTTATTGCATTTATAAATATCAGCAAATTAATTGATTTTTAGGAAATAGCGTTAAGTTATATATAACATATTTTAGGAAAAGCTTTTCTAAAATAAATGGTTGTTTGCAATATTTTGTTCATGATTCATACAAACTGATAACATTTACTGCTGTTGTTACTTAACTGAAGGGTTGTTTAAGCTGATAGCAACTAAATACTCAAATGTACTTTGATATGTTCTGAGTGTAAACTATTAGCTCATGAATCTGGGCTTCATATTTACACTCAAGGTGGCTCTAATATTGAATGATTGTTTAGATACTTTTGTATAATTGTTTAATGAAGGATAAAAATTATACGCTTTGAGGTCTGGTCTTGCTGACCAGATTACAACCACGCCCGGATAGGGCGTATATCTTAATAAATAAATTTCATCTTAATATCTCTCTATCCATTTCTGGAAATTTTTTTATATCGGATTTGTAAACTTGTATGTTAACCGATTCCAGCTGTAAGTTTTTGTCTAAACAGTGGTTTGTTAGAGTTTCCCCATATCAAATCTATTTTTAATTAGTTATTTTTGTTTTCGTAATTATTGGTTGTCCATAAAACCTCGTTTTTTTCTTCTATTGAATTACTAGTTTTTCAAAATATTTTATTGCTTTCAGTTGCATGTGCTGGAGTCCTAAGGGAAAGCAGATAGTTATTGGATCGCAAAATGGAACATTGACTCAGTATAAGCCAGAACTGAAAGCTGTAAAAAATATTCAGGCGCCAGATATGAATCAACGTCCCGTATCAGTAGTTAGTGTGCAGTGGTTATCAAGCTTTCAGTTTGCTGCTGTCTACAAGGATTTGACGGATGAAAATCAAAAATCAGGTAATTAAAGGTCAAATTACAAAATATTTAGAAAGACATCACATTAATTGTTGATATTTATACAAACATTTGAACTATGTAAACTGCATACTTGTTTGAGCTGAATGAATTTCAATAGCATAAACTCAGGAAAACAAATACCAGTTTATCGATGTCTACTTTATAAACTATAAGAGGCTAGAAAGTGATTTCAATACAGTTTACTTTATTCCACGGATTATCAAACTAGTTGTATAATGAAGCTATTTTAACACTACTGTCACTTTTCAGCACAGGAGTCTAGAGCTAGACCAATTAGAACTCTTGATTTCTTCAAAACGTGTCGAAATGAATGTTATGCAATAGTCACATCAGCTGATTTAAAGACTTCGAAATCAAACTAGATTTCAAATCTGAGCTGTCAGAAATAATCATGCATCGTAGGTTATGTTATATTTTGGGCAGGCTATCGGATTCATTGAAAAGTGTTAATCTTAATTAAACTTAATTTATTGGTAGTTGGAGATAGAATATTGTATGGGACAATTTTGTATTTTGCCTAGAAGCAACTTGTGAGGTGTTTAGAACCTCGCTTGTTGCTTAATGGCAGTCATAATGCAATTGTTGCATGAACTAATATTTTGAAACTGGTTTCTTAAATTTATAATGAAGATCGTTTGCAATAATAAATCTGATAATGATTGTTTTCCCAGGTATTATGCTTGTCAACACTCCTAAAAATGGACCAGTAATATTTGTCGACTATGAGGATATTTGCTATAGTGGGGCATCTCTTCGTTCTGCCCAATTCTATTTGGAACACATTCAAGCATGGTGAGTTATGAGCTCTTCCTAACTATGAAAGAAGTACGTGTGGGAAATTCCAAGGCGCAGTTGAGCTTGTGTTGCTTGTGAGCTTATGTGAGCTTGTGTATTTAGTAATAAAACTAAATTTATTATCCAAACAAAAAAATCGTTTTAGAGAAGTAGTCGTTTATGAGAAAAACTAGCCATTGTCGTAACAAATTAGGGGAAAGCTTATACTAAGAACAAATTTCAAAATTTGTCTCAAATTGGAGGAACCACATTTTCTTTTCATTTCCTCAGTAAGAACTGCTGAAACCACATTTTAAATCAAACTACAATTTTATAAGTAGTAATAATTTTACGGGGTTCGGTAATTTTCTAGGTTTTCCCAATATTACAGCCAAAGCGTGTGTCGGACATGAAATGTATAGGGCACCGTTATTTTAGACAAGACAATTCCCTGAAACACGGTACCAGTGGCATCTTTGTATCATGCATGGATTTTAAGTTATTGTAATTAAAAATTTTCAAAAATTATGAAAACATTAAAATTTTATCTTTATGAATGATTATAACTTAGGATCTATTCATGCTATGTTAGCAAAGGGGTACCCCCTCTACACCCCTCATCATATCAGTCATCATTTGTGATATATGTCAAAATTTAACATGTGATATATGGATTTCTTCTATTAATTTTATTAACCGTTTGAGAGAATAATTCTAAACAATTTCGAGGCTGTTCAAATGATTTTTTATCCATGCACACACGCACGCACACGTTATATAGATAAAACCATACAGCAGAGCACAGCTTTCGTAGCATTTAAAAAGTTCACAATGAAAACAGGATGCATAAAAATGTTAACTACACATGAATGTGTGATGAGATTGAATATATTATTATTATTATTTGAGTTATGGGGTGGATTACTGAAGTTCGTCAAATGATAATTTCATTTGTCATTGTCAATGTTTCGTGTAATTTTCACACATCACCATGGTCATTTTATTTATTACTTGAAGAGTATATTAAGAACAATTCATGAATTAGAATCAACTCTCTTGGCACTTCCTCTGTAGTCTTAGCTTCTAGATTTCTCTAGTCTTTCTAGATAGAATATCTACTAACTGTTGTATATTTAATCCAGATTTTTGTAGTTTTATTCAAGTTATTCAATATTTGAAGACGATCTATACGGAATAATGCATTTTATAAATGATATTGATGTTTATGTTAGACTATCATGTTCTCCTAATTGATAATTTCCTATTGGTGTATTAATTTAAGGAACCTGCTACTGGTCGCTTCAGCAAATAGCGTGGAGGTTGGTTTGCTGGGTAGTGGAGAAACCGAAGGAAGTTGGTTGCAATGGATTCTAGATGATTCCTCCAGAGCTGAGCTGCCTCTCGATAAACATCACCAAGAAACCTTACCAGTCGGAATGGCCTGGAATACCAATTCTCAGCACAAACTACCAGTCGGTAAGACTGACTTAAAAAAAATATCAATGCTTTTTTAAAGAAATCCAAAGCTCTATATACATAATACAAAGACTACATCTACAACTAAAAATAATCACAATTTGTTAATACATCAATTTTTTATTGACCGGACTGGTCGGTTTGAAGCTATGCTGAGCAGTGATACGCTGCCCAGCACAGCTTTGTACCGGAGGCCGGCCGTTCATTGAAAACCGTTGATTAGGTTTGAACAGCTGCCCCTGCACAGCACAGCTTTAGGTGGCGGGCGCCCAACAGTTTGATTATAGACTGAGATTAGATTATATTTCTTTATTCATGCAAATTTACAAATTTTGCATATGAGTGGTTAAAAAAATGATCAACTATAGTAAACTTAGATGATGCTTTTTTTATAGTGCTAAAAACCATGTACAATGATATTTGTATGATTTTGATGACATTAACTACGGTAGTGACAATATAAGTGGTGAAATTACATGAAATGACGAAGTTCGGACAAAGATTCGTCCATTCGTGACACTTAACCAGTTGAAGTAAAATGGAGCAGTTGAAAAATTAAAAGGGAAATAACTCAGATATTACTCATATAGGTTTCGAAAATTGTGTATTTTGTAACACTAAAAATCGGTACATTATAAATTCCTTGAAGTACAGGTTGCGCCAGAATAATCTCCCGTATTCTGGTATTAAAAAAAAACTACTTTGAGTACCAAATAAACAATTTATTGAGAAAAATTACATGAAATTTCATTTTGCAGTTTTTTGAACTGTAAATATATTATTAAAAATACTGCCTCCATTTTTGACTGGGAAGGTTTCCGTTACTCTGCGTTTGGACAACGTAGTGCTCATAAAGTAAATTGCATTTCAGTTGCAGTACTTTCTTTAAATATTTTATTTTTGTTGGTATGTCGATTACTTTTGCTGTTACTTATTCCCAAAATAGTGAGACAAACTGAAATTCGAGATTAGTCTGTCACACTCTGTTGTATGCTTACAAATTCTTTCATAGTTTCTAAAAATTCTCCATAAAACTTATTGTGCTCGTCCAAGCAACCATTCTCACAATTAATAGAATAAACACTTTTTACAAAATTAAACCATTAATGCATAATACAAATAAAATGTTTCCTTCTAATGTACCTTGCTATTCTACTTGGGTCAATGTGCCACATTTTTGCATAATTTTTTATTTTACTTGAGCAGGCATTCAATAGATCATTACGTAAAACCAGTACTGAAGCATCAGTTCGAAAGTATAAAAATGTAAATAATTTTTTGTGAGTTTGAGTTTGCCTTCCTGTCGACCAAAAGTTACTGTTCTTTTTATTATCCCAAGAATGGTTTGATGGTAGCTTGTGTTAATTTGAACAACATCAATAAACAGAGCAATAATAAACAGCTAAACACCGTCCTGCATATTACACAGCATTGAGACCGTTTAGTTGCCATGAACTATACTGTCGGAATTATTGGCTTGGAATTTTGCGACTGCTAGTTTGGGGAATCCGGCGTGTCATTTCGGTCAGAGATCGATCGAAAGCGACTGAGAGACATCACCTTTAGTGAATTGGTCCTCAATCGCCATATCTTATACAGGGGAAAGTTGCACCTAAAAAAAATACTAATAATACTAATTTTTTTGAGTTTGCCTTCCTGTTGACCGAAAGTTATAGAGTTCTTTTTATTAGCCCAAAAATGATTGATAGCATAAAATTACTAAATTTTCGCTGGGACTTGAGGTAACAATTATGCAATTTTCGAATGTTTGTATTGACCGATGACAGTGCTGTGCGTTGATCAAATTAGTTTGAAACCCGTCTAAAAGGACTAAATTAAAAGATCTCTGGAACATATTAAGCTAAGAGAAATACATATCGTGATATTTTGTTTGTGGTAAAAATGCTGGCCAATTATAGTTTTTTTTTATGAGATATTTACAGTAATTACTTAACTAAAGGATGTGTGATTTTCATTTTGGAATGGTATTTTGGTTACAATATATTCGAATGGTTGATGTTAATTTGAGCTTTACTGGATTTGACCAACTTCTGTAGTATTGGGATGATTGGAGAAAAGTTTGGTTTACAGGAGTAGGAAAGAAAAATAAAAGCAACTCCTTATTACTATAAGCCCCTATTTATTGCGTCCAAATTTTCTAAATTTATTCTAAATCTTACTAAAAGCGTCGCAACTATTATTTAATTTTGTGCAGGGGAAAATCAGTTTCTGCCGCCAATGCCACTGCTCTGCATCTATTCACACAAAGGCTCACTTTGCGTTTTTCTGGCTGTAAATTTGCTGCCAACATCTACGCAGCTGTGCAGTGCTGCCGAATTGCCTGCAGATCGGAGTGGACTCAGTTTTTTTGTAACCTCGGAACCAACTGCCACGCCTGCAGCTCCTGCTCCACCTACTTATTCTCCTATCACACCTCCAACGTCCGTAAGTTGAAGATTTTGGTGTTATTTTTGTTTATTTAGTCAAGTGTTTTTCTGTTGAGTACTGATAACTGTAGTGTTGCCTTTGTCTGCTTTGATATAAGTGAAGTTCTGAGTTGGAGATTTTTTATTCAATTCTTTTGTGGTGTGGTTTTCTGATGTTATGGATGGATGTGGTTGTGAGTTGATTTTTATTGTGTTGTAGGTTTCTAGTCTAAGTTCATCATGTTTTGTTTCATCTTCTTGATTCATATATTTCATGGCATTCCTAAATTTTTATTGTGTTATTTTTTATGTTATTTGTGTATTTGATGATGATTTAAAATTTAAGAAAAGATTTCAAACAATCAAAAATGAAAACGGCCATTCTTCCACTGTAAAAAATGAAGTGGTAATTGGGCTGAGCAGCATAGCGTGAACAGCCTAATCCATGAAGATGACGACAACAACCAGCTACTTTCATCTCTTTCGAACTTTTTGTATTCCATGTGAACCAGGACGTCTTATTCATTTTTATATCTGGATATTCAGATTAGAGAGACTTTAGTACTTTTTTGATGTTTAGCATGTCAATAATCCAATGTTTAAATCAATATCACAAGGAGTAATTAATTGGCTGAACGAGGAGAGGTCCCCGTTTTAAGTCTACCGATTTTCATTTGTCTGTAACACATTTTGGGCTGAACGCATGGAACAACTTCTATGAAATTTTGCATGGATCTTCCTTTAAGGAATGTCCAGCGATGAATGTGTTTGTGATGGTGATTATCGTTGAGTATAACGAGTTTCTGCCTGTATGTTCCTTTGTGCAAGCACACTTAATATTGGGCGTGAGAGTTACTAGTTTATTTGGGAATTTTTAATGGAAAGTGATAGCCGAGTGCCGCAGCAGGTATCTGTTCTGAAGCTACGAAACTTCTGGGCGCTCTTTGTAAGGGTGACCGATTGGATTGGCCAGCAAAAAAGACTGTTCACTGCTGTAGAATCACTTCCCGGTGGTTCGGAACCCACCTAAAACTGTAGGTCCAACTCATCAATCACCATCGTCCAATTCATCACCCACGCACAGGTCTCAGACATATGTGGGCTTCATCCTCCAAAAAAATATTTAGGCTGAAAAAATGTAATTCTGAGGATTTTATCATGAGCTGGGAGTTAGTGAATGGGAAACACTGTGATTATCAATTCTTGTCAAAATTGTACTACAATAACTTATAATCTTTATATAGTTGTACTAGAAAATCAATTAGATCTAATCATTTCAACTGAAAATTAAATTCTAGGTTACACCTGTGAAAGAACCAGTACCTGTCTCTGCACCAGAACTTCAATCCACAACGAATGGGTTTCAGCTTCCTTTTATGACTGGTGCTTCTCCATCAGTAACGGGGGACCAACCTCAATCATCAATAACTGATCTTTCAATAGCAAGCAGTCAAAATGCTCCAAAAACTTGGGATCTGAGGTAGGACATTTCAAATTTATTTGAACTTATAATTTCATAATTCCGTACACATTTCAACAATATAATAAAATGGAAAATTGGTTCGGTAACCTCATTAGAAATCGCACTATTGCGATAAGAAAGAAGAAAGAAAAGCTTAGATCCTAGCTGAAACTATACGACATTTTACATAGTCTGGTGTAAGTAAATTGGTAAATTTACAAAAAACATTGTTAAAGTACTCCATAAAAACGAGCAACAGTTCTGTAACTGAATACAAAACAATAGAAACTGCAATATGATATAAAACTAGAATCAAAACTAAAAATTACCCTCATCAATTATCGAAACAAGAACCTGACATCATCTTGTGAAAAAAGCCAAGATTCAAATTCCTTTAGGAAAATAACTAAGTTCAGACTTTAGGATATGTTGAACGGTAGAAGATTATACAATTTCAAAGTACAAAATGAATAAATATATGATAAGCCTAAATATTTCTTTTCAGTAGGATAACCTTATTTTTAAATCTTAAGCGACTAGGATAAACTTTAGAATTACTCTGCACATTACCTCCTCTAATAAAAAATATCCTCAATACTTTGTATACGTACAAATATCTTAAAGGTTAGAATGTCGAGTTGTTTGAAGTACATTATGTGTTCTGTTCTCGGCACACCAACCACTTTTTTTCAGAGCTACAATCAATGAATTAATTAATGTTTGAAAAATAAACACTTCCCCACAGACTATACCGTATTGGAGCTTACTTTGAACAATAGAAAGATGAACTAACCTTAGTACATTTGTAGAACATTGCTTTGTAGCACATGCTCATTCCAACTACAATTTTTATCAATATAGACTTCTATATATTATTGATATGATCAACTTGTTCAATATGAATACAACCATTGCGATTCAGATTCTTCTCCAATAAACAAATATAGAATTTATAATATAAAGCTTTAGTAGTAGAAATTCTATCCTTTAAAGAGAATTGAATAAATTTAGTTTTACTACTGAGAGATAATTTATTAAAATCAAACCATACTTTCAATAAATCAAGATTGTATTGAACATCCTCTTCCAGATGTAAAATAGATAGAGGATTGTAACACAGCGCTGTATCATCAGTAAAGGTCATTTCACACCGGCGTAGCATAGTTTGAGCGACGTCTTTTAAAAAAACAGGCTAGTTCTGGTAATTCAACCCATATTTTGAAAAAATTGTGATGAACGGAAGTTTATCCAATGAATTTAAGGGAGTTAAAACTATTAAAATTTTCTTTTAAGCTTCTTATATTCTGGTTTAATATAAATTGCTCATCAGAGCAAGTATCAGCAAGAAATTTATTAGTCAAAACAAAAGTCATCTAGAATTTGATTGGAAATTAATGAATCATCACTCAATGGACTCGTTGATTATTTAACATTGTAGAGAAACTATTGAAAAAATAAAACTTACATTCTACTGTGTAATCACTAGGAAATACAATTGGTTATATACAACCTATAACCTACTCTAAAGTCCATATAATTTAGGTATAATAATTTACACCTATGAAACTTATACTTGAACAGAAAATAGACCGTTTACAGTTTAGCAACATCTTCCAGTGGTAGAACCAAGCGTGCAGGGGAAGATCTCTTTACGCATTAGGATTTTCCCATTTCGTGTCCATAAGTGCACACAGTTATTTTTCTTCTTAGTCTGGCGGGCGGCTGCAAACACTGCGACGTCCTAAGCACAAGTTTTCATTTATGTAAACAGGAGCAGTTGCACAAGAGAGTCCAATGTAATTAGTATTGAAATTGCGCTTTACTCGCCTTTTCTCCAATACTTTTAATTTGTTTTCTTGCCTCACGAAACGAACAATTATTGCTGCAAGATTAGTGTAATCACTCCTTTTACAAACGCCTCCGATGACAAACGTCTATTGCTTTCCTAGCCACTGTGATAACTAAGGCTGCCGCAATACTAGTGACGACCACCTCGTAGACATCATCATTGGCTTGTTCAGAAATTCCATGAATTTCTATGTTGCTAGATCTTGCCTTCATCCAACTTCAGCTCAAAATCTTTTACTTTTTGAGACAAATTTGCTTTATCTTCTTTAAAATCGTCAATAACCGATAAATATTCATTCATTTTTTAGCTTGATTATCTAACTTTTCCTTTTGTTTCTCAACTAAATTATGCAAAAACTCATATGAAGTGTTCATTTCCTTCTCCATGCGTATTCGATCATTCTTTGCTTCCTCCAACATGGATATAACCTGAGAGATACTGGCCTTACCTCGTTCTGCATCACTCACCACTCGCTTAATTTGTCGTTCTTCTTCATTTAGCACATGGATGACAACGCCAAATTTGACCTTCACTTATTACAAAGTCTAATTTGGCCATATCAGCACATTTTAAATGACAAAAATTACTGCAATCACTGCATGTAACTGAATTACGCGGTGCACATTTCAATTTACATACACCACAGTTTAACGTCATTTTTATCCCAAGAATCAAAGATCTTTTTTCGCCGTTGAAATAATAGAACATTACATTAGGCGTCGGCAAATGCATGTAAAATATAAATAAAATAATAAATATTAATGTTACATGGGATAAAGGAAATACTTAAAACATTAAAAGAAGTTTAACTTACATGTTTAGGTGTATAACTCATTCATATTACAATTAAAAAAAAACTCAAAAACCCAAAATCACTGTTCAATAATCACATACATATCACGGACGGAAACGTAATGAAATTATACAGTTTCAAACAGGAACCAATACAAAGATATTACCTTAAGATTCAACTGCAGTTAGACGAGAAAACACATTTTAGTTTAATATTTCTCCGCACTTCACAGCGTAGCGCTGAACGGAATTAGTGTACGCAGTAGGGAGAGTCTCTTTCCTACAGCGGCGGCTCCCCCACCAACTGACCATTAGTGGGTATGCGCGTATGAGAGTGTGTGAGAGTGTGTGAGGGAGCGATGGACAGACGTTTACAGGCTACATTTTTATCACATCAAGACTGGTTTCGCTAATGAGTCATGAGCAAGAAAAGGAGAGACAAGAGCAAGAGAGGATGTGTTTTGGAATTGCAATTTCGGTGTCACACCGCTGTGTTTACCGCACTGAAAACTGAACAGAAAGTTGAATCCTAGATTGTGAATTTCAACTAGTGAATTCATCCACATTACAGGGGTGTCCATCCACCCCTAGTCTCATGACGCACCCCCCCCCCCTAAATTCAGCACCTGCCCCCCCCCCCAATAAAGTAGGCATCCCCCTAAAAAAATGCGAAAAAATAAGCTCCAATATTCAAACAAAATTAAAAGAAGATTTCTATAGGTATTGAAAAAAATCAAACCCAGTCGATAATATACAAAATGTATGTATATTGAAACTAAAAGAAGATTTATATAGGTATTGAAAAAAATTAAACCCAGTCGATAATATACAAAATGTATGTATATTTCTTGAGATATGTTTTCAGCTATCTTATTCCTTTTTTTTAAATTTTGCGTGTGCAAAATTTATATCTTACATATTCGGTTGATACAAAAATCGTAGATTATTGTCAATTTTTTCAGAATTTTTAGGACATGTGCACTACAAGTTCACACTTCTAGCATAGGGAAAATAACATTGACTCGTGACCTTGACCGCGTTTTCTACCGCGATATTTTAAAAGATCAAACTCGTTTAGAGAAAATATTAAATATTAAGTATTATAAAAAACTATGCTTGTGCTGAAATTAATTTTTATATATTCTTGTGGCACAAAAATCTTAGATTATTGTCAATTTTTTCATAATTTTTTAGACACGTGCGCTACAAGTTCACGGAGCTCGCTGAATGGCTTGGAGAGAGGCGTAAACGAATAACGACATCGAATTTTGGAAGGATTAGTAAGAGGACGCCACTCACTGGTTGTCAAAATATTGTTCTTGAACTTTTGTATGGGGGCGCTAAAAGTTCTTCAGCCATGAAATATGGAGATAAATAAGAAGGCTGCTCTTAAAAAAAGTTGCTGAGATGACCAGGAAATAATAATGAAATGTTGTCTGTTTCCTGATGCCAATAATACTATTAATTTTACTGTACTGTATTAGTCTATTCCACAATAAAAGCAAAGCCCAAATCTGTTCTAGGTTACAACATTAATGCACTGTAGTGTTAATAAATAATAATAAGCGTATGGCTTTTAATGGTGGGGAGACCCTTACACTGTAGTGTTATGAAAGTATCAGTTGAAGAGTATAAAAAAATTACCAAATAAACACACTATTCATAACAAGATAAACAATGGGCTGATAAAATACCATTATAGGTAAATTCATAAGACAGGAGTAGTCAGCTAATATTGCACTGCTAAATAAATAGTAAATCAATACCATACATAAAATAATATAATAATAAATCAAAGATCTAATACTTGAGAAGAAAGAAAAGCAAAAATAGTATTACACTAATATTACAGTCATAAATATAAAGTAAATCAGTACCGTATCTAAAATAATATAATAATAAATAAAAAATCTACTAATTAAGAAAAAGAATAACAAAAATAAGAGAATTAAAAACCTGTTAAATTAAAATAATTAAATTAAAAATTAAAGACCTGGGTGTCAGCTTGGTCCAGTGTATTCTTTAACACTTTCTTGCGCCTCAATAATCCAATCCGGATTACAAAATAAGCAGTACTCACATTTTGAAACATGAAGTTGCCCCTGTATTTGAAAAAAACATGATTTTGACAACAAACCCCATTTTTCCCCTTTCGTCTACAAAAATCATTTCTCCAACAGCGCGCGCTCAATTTCAAGTACTTGTCTCTCTTCTTTGCATGTCACATGGGACAAAGAGACTTGTCCCTCTTAGAGAAAAAGGTATCAAATAAAAAATTTAGATCAGATCATTATCTAAAACTTTCACGCTTTCAAAACTTTCCTACCCAAGAAATGAAAAAAATTCTCGATTAGGGTCTGCATCAATGTCACATCACAAAGTTTTTGAAACATCGTTGGATAAATTCTCATATAAAAACTGAACGTGTGCAGGAAATTTATGTTTTTTTGCATCGCTCGAATCACAAAATATCGTTTCTTAAATCTACCAAATTTAAAAATATTCCATCAATATTCAGATAGTGAAATGCCATTGGGAATGAATTTGTACGGATCAAAATTCAGCAGACTTTTTGTCGTTTGGCGACAAGCCAATTCCCCCACTCGTTAGGTTTCACTTCGATGAAACCCCCTACGACTCCATGATGTGGCGGTGGGGGTAATGGAGACCGGTGGCGCTTTCTGGTGAGCGACCAATTCAACTATTTTTCAAATGAAACCGTTTATTTCTTGTTCCAATTTCGTGACGTCATACGTTTTTGTTTCACAGTTTATGACAAAAGTATAAGGAATTTGAATAAAATTTCAATGGATTTAGATTCGTGTTGTTAATCTCTAGGTGTCTTGCTTTTTAATTTCGCTGATTAATGCTTCTTTTAAAAAAATGACATAATCATGTTAAATTCCCAAAATAAGAAAAACTGAAAGAAAAAAACGAATTTTGAAAAGCAAGTGATCTTTGTAAAAGTATGAAGATAAATCATGTAAATTTTCAAGGCAATTTGAGGTTCCATTCTTGAGATTTTAATGAAATAAAACTGGACAAAATGCTCATTTTCTAGCTTGCTCAGTACAGGTGCAGTTGAATCTTAAGAACTCTGTCTATGCGATGTGAACACAATTCACTATTATCAGGAAATAATTTGAATACAGATACAAAAGCGCTCGGCACTAATCTCCTTCCTCAATGACATCTGCTTCATGACTTTCACACACTTTACAGAGTTAACCTCATGACAAAAATAATGCTGCTAATTAACTAAATTAAATACGCTTTAAAGCCATAATATCAATAAAACAAAAAGCAAATCGAAATTAAAACAATACGTATTAGTGGAAACAAAGAAATAAAAAAAATTATTTTAGGTGCCCCAAGAAACCAAGGACACCATTTTAATAAGTGTATATGTCATGAACAAAAAAATAAAGATAATGCTGGTATGAATAATGAAAGATATGCAATTTCCGATGCATATTGAATAATATTTCACTTATTTACAAATTAGTTTTTTTTCTTCTAAAAGCTTTTACCACAATAAATGGAAATGATATTACATAAATCAAAATGAATTTTTTAAACTGTGATCAGAAATGCAGAGTTGTAACACTTGAGGCCCGTATTTATGAACGTGACTTATCAAAGATCGACTTCAGTCAGATCGGATAAGTCAGACTTAGCAGCAATAAGTCTTCTTACACTAACAGGTTCAAGCCAGCGAGCAGCTGTAACCCTAAAAGCCAACCCAGCTCCCACAACAAAGATCTGACTCCTGATAAATAATTTAACATTAAACAACTCTAATTTACACTAATATAAGAATTTACACTACGAAAAAGTTGCAGGGACATCTGGGTCGGCTTATAACCTCACTTTTCAGCTAGTAAACTCACCTAGTATAAGTAAAGCTTAGAATAAAGTTCGGATTCATGAACCTTATTCAAACATCTTCTTAACTTAAAAGTCAAGACATGCTTATAATTGGAGTCTCAAATCCGTTCTTAGCCAAGCTAGGTACAGAGCTGACTTGAAGCCGTTCTTAGATTGTTGTGTTGCATCATATTTTGGCTTCATTTTTTAGTAAGGAATCGGCTCATAATAATAAAATAAAATCATCATATTAAATTTTTGCACCATTGCAATGTAATTCACTTTTTTTGACTTATTGAAATTATTTTATATAAATCTAGTTCTAACCTATAAATTTTTTTGGCACTAGGATAGAATTCTCATTCTACGAAATAGGTAGCGCGCACTACACTGCCTCAAAGCTGTATTTTTAAAATCTGAAAACAGAAAATTATAACTTGAAATATATTAGTGTGGTTATAATTATTTAACAGTAACTGTAAATTTACATGTAGTGCAGTATCTTTATCTTTTCATGTATGTTATTTTATTTTTATTAGTGCCTGATAATATGACACAATTTTAGGTTAGCTTGTGACCACGTTCAATGTAATAAGCCTTTCCAAGTCAAACTTGGATAACTCGTGCTTAGATCAACGTAAGTCACTTTTATAAATACGGGTCTTAATGACTTTTCCTAGCAAAAAACTCCATTCTCCAAATTGAAATTTCAATTACATAAAGTAGCCAACAATATCAACAAGCCAGCAAGTAGCAAACACTACAAGTCGATCCAGCTCCCTCCAACAAAGGCCTGAGTCTTGACACTACAAAGCTAGGTCCCCCCCCCCCCCCAACGTACATTGCTATTCGCTGGCTTGTTAGCTTGTAAACTGCTTCAATGTAATCGAGGCTTAGCTTCTTTACTTTTCATGGCAATATTGCAATCAATGATCAAATTATCAGAATTTTACTTGAAAATTCTTTTCTATTAGTCCATCTCGAATCACCTTAATGTAATTATTATTTTTTTGCAAACTTAATTTATCAATTTTTATTTTTTTTCAGTTTTGATAAAGCTAAAAATGCACCAGTTGGGAAACCAGCATCATCAACTGCAGCAGGTGGTTCACTTTTTGGAGGAACTTCTCAAGGATTCACATTTCAAGCAAATCCGTCTGCTCAAAGTACTTCTTTTGCTTATGGAGCCGGTAAGTCCAGAAACCTAAATTTTAATAAAGTAGCCTTTTTATTCTAAAACACAAATAAGTGTGCAAAACCATTAGTTCACTGCACAAATTTGACTTTTTGCACTGCTGCGTTACAACATGCAATCAGAAATTAGTCATTTGTATCACACCAACCATTAAGCTGGGTGGGACATTTGTCACTACTTGACACTAGCACTTTTTTAACAAACTGTCAATTCTTTTTCGCCACACTACACAGTAAGAAGCTGGTTTCTAGTCTATTTGCAGACCAGAAAGTTGTTGTTCACAAACTGGGCTCGACCAAAGTCAGCTTGGAGTCCAGTAAAATCAGCTGGAGTCCGGTAAGTTTACCGAGCTCTCTTTCTGTGCACCTTCCAGTTCAAATAACCACTGCTAGATGACACAGCAATGCATTTTCTTTTCAACAATGTTGTTATTTAGTTTGAATCAACTCGATCAATAACCGTCACATTGCACTTTTTCAATAAAAATTGGAAAGATTAAAAAAGCTTGCCTTGAAAAATTGCATTAAAAACAGTTGAATTTTCAAATGTTTCTGGTAGTGTGGCGAAACCGTCTCACCCGAGAAGGTGTTAACGGTACTTGCTCGAAATCCCGCACTCAGCAAGCCTCGCATAGGGACTATCATGCTCGTACTATAAGCATCTACTTCCCGGCCTTGTAGCATAATATACTATTTACTACTAGCATTTTACCCGGTCTTGCTGGAGATTCAGTTTGAAGTTTTTCCTTTCTGATTGATAACTTATGTTATCATATCCCTATTTTATCGCTATCCCTATTTTATCCCTATCCCTATTTAACTTTTTCAATGGCAAGTGAGTAGACATGTGTTAGTTCAGCTCCATATTTAATAGTAATTTCACAGAGTTAAAAAGTTCGATTGAGATTTAATTTTATATATATACTTGTTCCGCTTTTCGTGCTCTTATCAATAGCTCAATCACATCTTCATAAAGTTTTATCAGTAATTAGTTATCATTAAAAACTTCAATTCCAGTGTTATTCTGTAGGACGATATTATGTATGCTCTTTAGAATCCGATCTCTGTGTAACCTGTTTAGCCAAAAATAGACACAATGGTCACGGGTCGCTCTGCTGCTCCCAAACCGAAGAGGCTTTCACTGCTTGCTTCAGTCACTGATCCCAATTCCAATCTGGCTAATGAAATACTACTAAAAATGAAGAGCCAGGTGGAAGAGGCCGTTTCCAATGTGCTGAAGTCTATAATGGAAGAACTGAAAGCCATAAGGGAGGAGCATCAACTCCTGAAGACAAAAATAGCAAAGTTCAAGGAGTTGATGGAGCTGAAGGTCGGCGACCTTGAACAATACAGAAGGCATCATTCTGCGTATATTCGGCATCCCTGAAAAGGAGAGTGAAAACACTGACTAACTTTCTTTGAAGCTCTTCAAAGAAAAGCTGAATGTGAACGTGAAGCTCAAGGAAATAAATTGTTTGCACCGAGTTGTAGCGCATCAACCTCCAGCAAAAAGAACAGAAAAGCAGCGTCATCGGCCGATCATAATAAGGTTCTGCAGCTACAATACCAGGCGAGCCATCTTCAATCCGAAAAGGCGGCTGAAGGGTAGCGGCGTTACCTTCAGGAGGATTTGACGGTGCACCGGCTTCGTATCCTCAACGCGGCAGCTGACCGTTTCGGCCACAGGAACGTCTGAGCGAGGACGGCTAACGCATCAAGATCGCTGTGGCCATAGGAGGAGGATTCTATTGGAGTGATTTGGAAGACGCGATTATTGGCGCTGCTGAGGAGGTATATGGTACACAAATTGGGAAGGTTCAAGAGGAGAACAAGGTTGGAAAGAAGAAGTTGAAATGAAAGTTTGAGAGAAGAAAGCATACAGAAAATGTATGAGTTCCAAGAGGTAGGGAGATTACAGAACATGTGGAAAAAAGTGGATTGCATCTACCTTACGGTAAATTCAAAGGAGACGCTCTCACTGTACCGACCATATTTTTTAAAAACATTTGAAGGAAAATCGAATTTATTCTATAGGGTAACAGCTGATACAGATCAATACAAATTTTCCAATTCACTAGAACTGAGGGAAGGCGTGCCTCAAAGCCGTGCCCCAAAAAACTGTTTACTTCTATCAGCTGTTCCTTTAAGGATAGATTTTCCTTTTTGTGTCCTTCAGCGAGGACCGACGAACTTAATTTTAATTTCTTTTTTCTTCTTATGAGGTGCCTAATACCTCCTGAAAATCTATTACCTCTACCCCCTACAGTTTTTGCTCTAAAGTTTTATGCGTTCAGCCTTACAGACAGAGCCTCCGTATTAATGCTCTCCCGCTCCCCCTATTTACTTCACAATGGATAGGAAGGCGAGGTAAAATTGAATAACTCCGAGTTCACCCGATCTCACCCAACGGACTTTTCAATTTGAGGGAGTTTAAAACAAAATGTTCATTCAGAAAAACCACGGGGTCTGCAACTTTTGAAAGAACATACGGATTATGAGTTTAGAGAATTACCATCCAAAGGCATCACTGACGCAATATGTGATTCTGTGCTTGATAGTTTTTGGAAATGTGCATTGAAAATGACTGAGGACACTGAACATTTCATTCAGGTACCGTACGTGTAAGAAATTGTTGTAATTTGGTCAAACTATTGAATCTTTCAATTGAAAACTTTTAATAAAATTAATATAATCACTTTGACAATGCATTTTCAAGTAACTTATGATCCACTCTGTATTATTATCATCATCTTAACATTGTTGTGTATTGTCATTACATTATTCAGTCACCGTCTGTGCTACCCAGCTATGACACTTCACGAGTTCTGTTCCAAGTGTTTTACTTTAAATTCTTCTCAAACTCAGAGATAAAACTATAATTCTGTTTTTTTTTCGTGTAGGAAGCGGTCTCAATTTCGCTAATACAACGAACCTTATGACACCATCTAGTAATCTTCAACCTTTTGTGAGCAGTACTCCGTTACCTGCTGCTGTCAGCAAGGTAAATCAAACTCTTATTATTATTCAGTAAGCTTGAATTATAATTATCTGATGTTTTATTTCCATATTACTTTTTCACTTGATATTTAAACATAAATAATTATTGTTGAATAACTTCACAAGTAGGGTGGTGATTGGTCATGCGGTGAGCGTGGTGTTCAAGTAATCGTGATGTTCAGTCACGACCGCTCAAGACTGCGCTTGGATGGGTGACCGTGCTTCAATGACTTGATGTTACAAGCTTTATTATCACTTACCCGGTGGTTCGGAACCCACCTAAAATAGTAGGTCCACCATGTTCCCCGTAACATGGCACAAACGGCGAGGTGGAACTACCCGTAAGGGTCTCCCCACCATTGAAAGCCATACGCTTATTATTTTTACTTCACAAGTGAATTCAACACTTACTCATTCGTGTGATGACCATTTCGTATTAATAATAAGCGTATGGCTTTTAATGGTGGGGAGACCCTTACGGGTAGTTCCACCTCGCCGTTTGAGCCATGTTACGGGGAACATGGTGGACCTACTATTTTAGGTGGGTTCCGAACCACCGGGTAAGTGATAATAAAGCTTATAACATCAACTCATTGAAGCACGGTCACCCATCCAAGCGCAAGGTCACCATTTCGTATTGTTGGAGTGCTTTCTCAGATACGGCTGGAGACTTACTGAATCAGGGTTGAAAACTGCGGTTTTGGTTGAGGTTTGTATCTGAAATGATGTAATCAAGCAGGGTGTGTGAGGTGAACTGGAGTTGATCATTTAGGATTGAGTCGTGATGTAGTTTTGTGTTTTTATAAATTTCATATTGCTGCAATAAAGTTAGTTTTCGGATTTTTTTAATGATTGTAATGTATCTAAACTAGTAGTTCTGTGAACAGTAGACCTCACGCCCAAGAATAAGGGTGCTTACACAGAGGAACATATTCGATGTACTCAATGATGAATAATAAGACGAAATTGTCACAACCACATTTCAAACTGAGTTTGATTGATATTGATAATGGTGGAACAACCGAAACTAGTTTCTCTAAGTTTTAATAAATGTGGTTGTGACAATTTCGTCTTATTATTCATTATGGATACCTTCCACAATATCACCTTCGCCACTACAAAGAAAGTACTCAATGATAATCACCGTCGCAAAATGAAACGCAATCATTAGACCCAAGGGTCTTGATTCAATTCGCGTAGTCTATTTCATGTGTGTTTTCCACAATAAGTCACTCTGTAGCACACCACCAAGGCCACTGTCTGGTGAATGAATATTTACAAAATAATATTAATGAAGTTTGTCTAATTACTTAGTAATCACTTGTTATTATATTTTATAAAAATATTAGAAATGATTTGTATCTCTTAAGAAAATATGTAATTCTTATGAATGATAACTTAATTAATATGAATAAGGCTAAACGAGATGAATCTGGAAGCCCAAGGGCTGTCTGTGAATCTAATTCCAGTTGCATATGTTGAAGCTCATTCTAAAAATCATATGTTCCTATAGAAGTAGACCTAATAGACTTTTTTCCTTCTAAATATCCTTTAAATGCTTGCAAATTTCGAAAATACTTACGCATACATCGCTGGGCATTCCTTGAAGGAAGATCCATGCAAAGTTTCATTGAACTTGGGCCACGCGTTCAGCCGTAAATGCGTTAGAGACAAATGTAAAACGGCCTACTTTAAACAGAGACCTCTCCTCGTTCGGTCAATTAGTGTTGATGTGTAAATTTGTGTTAGCTTTATTATCATCTACCCCGCGGTTCGGAACCGACCTAAAATAGTAAGTTCACCATGTGTGTTCCCCATGACATAGCTCAAACGGCGAGGTGGAACTACTCAAAGTGGTCTCCTCACAAATAAAAGCCATATGCTTATAGACAGAATGAAGGGAGGTCTCTGTTTCAGGTCGACCGTTTTGCATTTGCCTGTCGATATGGCTTAACACTTGGACTAAATTCTATTAAATTCCTTTACGGAATGCTCAGCGATGTATCTGTGGGGTTTTTAAAAAAACTCCCCCATGTTTTTTAGTGGGGGGGGGGGGCAATGTTCCCCCGATCATTGGAGTGTTCTATTTGGGTGCAGGTGGTTTTAAATTCGAATTGAGACGATTTGATAGGTGGTTCAATCCATGACAAAAAATCGACAAACCCAACTGGAGGCGTAAGATATTAAAAATCTTCTTTATTGAGATTTTTCCAAATTTCTTTTTTGGTTTGGTAGAGTCGAGTTTAATGGTGTGTACTAAATTTTTGTTAAATTAAGCGTTTGAGAGTTGGGGTGGGAAAATTGACTTTTTCAAAAAACGAATCATGTAAATAATTTCTAGTTTTTTCGATTGGAAGTGGTAGACAACTCTATAAGAAGGTTGACACTAAACTGCGCTTTGAGAGTTGGGGGGTGAGTATATTTTTTAAATTTAAATATTGAGATAATTGGGAAATTCTTTTTTTAATGAGGTAGAGCATAAAAACTCTGGATACTTCCATTACAAAAAAACTGTAAAAATAATCCCCTTTGGAGGTAGGAGGGGAATTGTGAATTTCACTGAAAAATGGGAGGGGGGTTGGACAACATTTTTAATGGATAATTTTTGCTTTTTATGATTGGTGGTTAATATTAAGAAGTGCTAAAAATTGCATAGTAACCATTTATTAGGCATGAGGGATGAGGGTGATTCCTAGGGGTGTAAAATATTCTAGATTTTTCAAATTGCAGTTTGTAGTTCCTATCATCAATGAATGATTGAGCAATGAAAATTGTTTTATGGTTCAAGACGTGAACCAAATTGTAGTTATAATTTATAGGAATAAAGTATTTGTTTGAGATAAACAAATCATTTCTTATATTCCTATAAGTATAATAACAAATGATTGCTAAGTAAATGATAGTTATACAAATTCAATTAATATTGTTTTATAATTCATTCATCAGACTTGTAAAATCTGATCTGATTTGAGCAATTATTGAATAACACAAGTACAGCCTGGATGAAAATGGAAGCGAAGCCTTGATGACGTGATGGAGTGACTTTTGTGGAAAACAGGCATGAAATAGATTATGCAAATGGAATCAGGTATAGGTCTGACGGGTGTGTTTAATTTTGCCATGGTGATAATCATTGAGTACCTGTATGTTTCTCTGTGCAAACACCTTTAATCTTGGCGGTGAGGTCTACTGTTCACAGATTACTAGTGTTATGTGTCTAGTGTTAAACACTAGTTTTTAGTGTTATGATAAGTGATTGTGATTGTGATGTAGGCTATTAATTTTATGATGACTCATACATGACTCACATACCATACACTAAAACCCACAAAAAAGCATTAGCCAACAATGCGAAATGGCCATCACAAGAATAAAATAAGTTAGTGTTGAATTTATTAGTGACATTTATCTACAATAATGATATATGTTGATAATCATTTTTTATTCAGTATAATTTTAAATTTGGATTTATCTTGTCAACATGGGTCTTAAGAGCTAGTGAAAAGTTATGGTGTGATGCAAGGCTTTCACTGGTCAGCTAGAAGACTTCATGAATACTCGGCTAGAATCTGTAGAGCAGTTAGAGAATCAAAAATTACAATACTAAATTAAGTAAGTCAGTATTTAAATTTGATTTTCAATTCATATTTAAACAAACACGTTTTTTAGTTTTTTAAATTTAATTGGCCATTTAAAATGTTGTTAGTCTGTTGTTTAAATATTTCATACATGAGTTTTCAGCTTTTCTGTGTTTGTTATAGTTTCAGATTAGATGCATTGTCTATGTTGTCAGTTGATGTGACTGTTTGAAAAAAATTGAATATATTTTGTGTGATTACTCGTCTCTAGAAATTCTTTTCTGCCTTGTATTCTTTGTACTTCTATTTCAATTTTGGTTATCATAATGAACAATATTTTTTTAATTCAGATATTTTTTTATTATGTTATACTTTCATTTTTAATTTTTTAAATAATTACTTATCAACAGACTCAGTCACCGAAAATACCCCAGCAACAGCAATTACAGCAACAGCAGCAGCAGCAGCAGTCACAGCCTCAACAAAAACCTCCACAACAACAAAACACGGTAGAGAAGCCTAGTGAACCAACGACACTAGTTCAAGGTCAGAACAGTCAACACGTTTTCTATTCCCCAACTTAAGTTAAATTCTATCAATGTTAAGTTGCATTCTTTAATAAGCTCAAAGGTTTTGAAAATGATATACTTGTACATTAGTTTGTTTAAAAAAAATATGTTTTCAATTTCAATTTAATTCGCTGTGATTATAAAAATAGATTGTGGTAGCTTGATACATAAATCATGTACGAAAACATTTCATTGTATGATTTGATAGAGATTGTTGTTTTATTGCCTCCTATGGAGATATATTCATTATTAGACATTAAATCTATTAATAGACCCAAGATTAATAAATAAATAATCATTTAATTTGCTCGACATTTTGTTACACAAATATGTTGCAGATAATAACAATTAACAAGAAGAAAGCTATTTATTCATAGAATATAGAATACATGCAACAACAATGTAGTACATATAATAAATGATATGATATAATAATAGTCTAGACCAGGCAAAATTATAAACAGGTAACATAGTCCTAACAACAAAAATAATTATAATGTACGAGAAAGCAATAACATTCTAGTAACAGTGATGCACCAACAAAATTAGACACCCTAAATCAACCTGCAATAGGAACTTGATATTGTTTCCTTGTCTTAACAGCCGCATTTTATAAAAGTAAATATTACTGACTTTTTCTTTGCTAAATTGGACAGGAGAATAATACTTTATCATCATTCTGGACAATATTAGCGGTGTGTTTGGCCAGATACTTATTTCAGAATTATTTATTTAAATTTATTTTCTCAGAGTTATTAGACATATCTATTTAAATTTCTACTGTGAAGTACAAAAATTTTTTCTCGTAATGTATTATCAAATCAAATTGTAATTACATTACCATTATCACATTATTCGTTTTCAGAAGAAATAGTGGAAAAGCCAGAAATTTCTGCTGAAGTAGTGCATGCAGCCATGATTGAAGAAGTCAAACATTTCGATTCTGAGCTTAAAGAATTGTTAAATAGCCTAAAGTTGAATGATACTGAAGTAAGTATTCAATTTAAACTTTCAAAATTCACTAAATTTAGGATCTCTTGGAAATTGAAAGTATCTATAATACTTATTATTGTTTTCTTGTCTTAACAGCTTAAAAGTAAATATTATTGACATTTTGTTTGCTCAAATTGGACAAGAGAACTAATACTTTATCTTCATCCTGGACAATATCAGTGGTGTGTTATTTCAAATAATTGAGGTAGTACAATAAACTAAATTTTCCTACAAAATCAATTTCAATTTATTAGTTATAAAATAAACAAGTAATTAATTAATAAGAAGAGGAACTTGATGTTTCAAATCATAAAGTAATAGGTGTGGCCATGGAGATATAACCTATCTTATACCTCCATGGGGGGTGTGGTACACTCACTCGACTTTCTGATAATACATTTTTAATTCAAAATTGATTTTGTAGAGTACTAGATCATCTGTTATTGTGATCAAAAAATAGACTGCGTTACACAGAGGCAAGTTTATTAAAAACAAGGTTGTTCCGGTTTTTGAGAACTGGAAAAATGGTGGGGAGTGTGAAGTATTTC
Organism: Conomelus anceps; assembly: GCA_948455865.1. Lineage (NCBI taxonomy): Eukaryota > Metazoa > Arthropoda > Insecta > Hemiptera > Delphacidae > Conomelus > Conomelus anceps. Next base: position 25,585,920 of record OX418223.1, read on the forward strand.
GGTTCAATAGCATTTTACTCACTGTAATAATGGGCTACTTGACCTTGAAACGTAAATATATCTTAAAATCGAGGTACCTTAATTTTTTTGGAGAGCAATACTTTTACCTACGGTAGTAGGGCTAAGAAAGTAAAAAATCCTTTTGTTGGTAAAAAGAGCATAATTATACAAAGCCACAGCAGTCTCTGTCGCGCGCGACCGCCACAGATGCTCAGACAAGCCACTATTATCGATACATGTGATGTATATGGAGCTTATTATACTAAACCATTTCTGTCGTGGCTACTTGCCAGTCTAGTCGCATTCCCTCGCTTCTAGTGGCAAGCCGTGCAACTATCGCCTTTGCAGTCGACCATTAGGCTACTTGTTATGACACTTATTATACTGGGCCTCTCCATTCGCCTACGATCGTCACAGTTTCGAGGCTTTTCTTAGTCGGCCATAGTAGTTCTGTACTAGCTTGTCATCATATACACGTTGGCTTAAGCAACAGACTTTTTATACTATAGACGAGTACCTTAGCCATGACTCAAATAGCTGGATTAGTTGTTAAATGTTAGTGTTATATGTTAGGTTTAGATGCATTAGTTGTAAACAGGAAGTAATTGTATTGTTTAACTGTGTTGAATACAAGAATCTCATATAGTTTAATACAAGAGTGAATTGTATCTCTAGTCAATGTCCTGTTCGTAACGGTGACCGATTAGATTGGCCAGCAAAAAAGACACTGTTCTCTGCTGTAAAATCACTTCCCGGTGGTTCGGAACCCATCTAAAACTGTAGGTCCAACTCATCAATCACCATCATCCAACTCATTACCCAAGCACAGGTCTTAGACCTATGTGGGCTTCATCCTCCAAAAAAAATGTATGTTATACTTTGTGACTGTGACTATTATTTGTAAAAACTGTGACACATTATTATGTGACTGGTCTGCATTGCGACCTCCTCAATATTGACAAAGCCTATTGTATAATGACACTGTACTTAATGGCCAATAAAGATTCTTGATTCATCATTTGGGGGTTATTTTTGTATGTAGGTCAATTTCGTAACGGTATGTGGTTAGTTTCAGAGTATAAATTACAGTTGTTATAGATCACCATCAAGTTATTTAGGGAGATGTTGCAATTTTTATTAAATTGATGACATTTTGAATTCTGTGCGATGCTGTGGCTAATATGCGCGACTGCAGTAGCCTGAACAGGTAACTGCTGTGGCTTGCCTCGGCCACAGCCTTGTGGCGCGCGACCATGACTGCAATGGCCCTGTATAATAAGGCTCTTAGGTCCATTCTATACGGACCGAAAAAGCGTGGCAGATACGCTTAGATTACATTCCCCGTTACCTTATTGGCGAAACTATATGGACCAAAATTCGGCGCCGAGAGACGCGTTGTGACGTGAGTGGAAGAATTTACGCCTAGCCAAGTGGTTGTACTAAGAATTAGTCACTCTAAATATGAACAGAATATCTATAAGCTTGAAGGAGAAGTTTGAGAAAAGACGGATGAGTAGCCAGACACTCTTTACAAGGAGCTGAATTTGTGTATATACTGTCTATAGTACAGCAAAACAAACTTTTATAAATCCTGGATGCTCAAGGCGAGAGCAGAATTAACCTATCTGAATGTAGATTAATTGCTGCCAGCTAAACACTATGCTCTCTGTGCAACCTTAGAGAAGAGGAGGATGTGTATCACTTTATCGCTGTCTTAGGAGAAATCCGCAGGAACGTTTTTGGCGTCTCAATGGAAAAGACTGGTTGGCGGTGAGCCATTGCTGTGAGATGGCATGGCGGTACAGATACGTGCTGGTCCAGGAGTTTAATTATTGTATGTATTAGTGCATGATTGCCAACACTTCAGACGGTCAACAGATGATTTGCTGCGGAAATTTATAGCGAACCATATAATGTACAAAATTGAAAAACATAGTGTAATGATTTATTTTCTAATACTGCAAGTTTGTGATCTGGTCCGGAGGCTTGACAGAATAAAACCACATGAGCTAGTGAAGTGAAGTGTGCTTATGTGTTTAGTGTACAAAAGAAGGTGATAGTATAAATTTCAAGCCTTGAAATGTGATCAAATAGTAACCAAACCTAGTTATTATATAAGTTTGGTAATGCCTCTACTTAGTAAAATTAGGATAGAATAAATAGCTTATATAACTAGGTGCTAATTCAAATAATAGGAAAGAAAAATACTGCAACTAACATCATATTCTATTTGTTATGTATAAATAAAGACACTTTTCTAATCTATTCTTGAACTTGGGATATATTTTTCTTTGGATTACTTTCAATATTACTTGTCACATTTTTTATACATGCATTCATTTTGTTTAGACATATGAAAATGAAGCTCAAAATAAACTCAATGGAGACCTAGCATTATTGGAAGATTACTTTAAAAAACAAATGGAAAGTACAAAAGAATTGCAGAATGAAGTTAAAAGTTTGAAAATGGCAGGATTGGAGTTGGTCGGCTATGTGGAAGATTCAAAGAGGCGACTCCATCAGCACAAGAAACCTGGGTGAGTTGTTAATCTGTTCAATCTAATACATATATTCTAATAAATATACTGTTATTTACACACTAAACTAAGAGTTGGGGCATCTTCCAAGTTATATATATATATATAGAGTGTGCAACTTAAAAGAGGCCCAAATTCTTAGTTTAGTGTGTAAATAACAATATATTTATTGACAAACACTTACATTGTACTGAAATACAACAAATGTTGAAAATGTCGTCCATCCATTTCTATACACGTATTACCATGTTCCTGGCCAGTCTTCTTAGCTGTACTCTGTCTATCTCATTAATTGCATTGGTAATGTTTGTCTTAAATTCCTATAGGGTATGAGGATTGCTCCTGTAAACAATTTATTTTAAGTAGCCCCACAGAAAGAAGTAGACTAGACAGATCAGGGGATCTTGGTGGCCACAATCCTGTTGAAATTATTCTTCCATCAAAAAATTCCTGAAAAAGTGCTACCTAACCTCACTTTGTTCAAACGTCAATGCTTGACCTTCACTGGTTCAACTGCAATACATGGGGAATAAACAGCCATCCCCACTCCAGCTCCACTCATACCAACATTAGAAACAGTATTCAACCCGTTGCATACAAATTTATGCATTTCCCTCCAAAAAATAATTTTGTATAACCTAATGAGCAATGGGGCTTCTTTTTTAAGTTGAACGCCCTGTATATATATATATATATATATATATATAATATATATTGATTGATCACTTAAATTTTAAATTCGAATTACGTTGTTTACTCTTACTCTCATGTTCCATTCACAATAACTGAAAAAGAAATTTCATCCAGAAAACGCTGCTGGAGTTTGTTACATAGATAGATTAAATTGTTTTTGATGTTCAGGAAATCCAATGGAAATTTTCATCGGTCAAGTCTTCACATCCTACATATTTTCCTAGAGTATTGAGTCGTATTTCTAAGTGATTAATTTTCTTTTTACAGCTTCAAGAAGTTGATGTTTTCAAATGAGATTGATCCCATGAGCATGCGCAGATTGGATAGTATAAATAAGAGCATGTTTTATGTTGAAAGCCAATTGGAACAGTCGAATAAAATTTTGGACGATAAATGGGCACTTAATCAAGATTTACAGAAACCATTGAGGTAATATTCAGAATATTTCATTTAAGATAATAATATGTAGATTTCATAATTTCAATTATTTATATGTAAGTCATTATGCAAGTTAGTGATCATTTGGTCTTTTGAGAGTTATATCTACAGTGCATTCAGGCCCGTGCTGGCCCGCCGGGACACAGGGACGTATTCCGGTGCGCCCTCCAGCCTGGACATTTTTGCGCCCTCCTGTTCTGAAACTGACAAGTTTTACGACGAGGCTTATCGTCGATATAGCCGAGCGACCGGGGTGAGTTTTGCGACTGTAGGGTGTAGGTTACTACTGAATGGACTTGATTCTTCCAGTACCCGCGCGGGGCTCCCTCGGCTAGGATCTGGCCTATTTCGACCTAAAATTATTCAAATCCCAAGAATCTCTTCCTCCTAAATCATTGAAGATAATAGAATTACTTTTGAACGTTGATGATGAAAGCTGGAAGAAGAACTTATCTTGTTCATGAATGTATGACCCCAGATTTCAAATGCAAGTATGAATGCTGACTATGAGTATGAAGATGTCTCAGACGGGAAAATCGATGACCACTGTGATGATGACGATGATGAAGACCATGAGATCCAGTGCAAAGCATTATGCAGCAGTTGTATCAAGTGTGCATATACAATAATTATATTAAGTTAGATAAAACACATACTGTTTACAATCTCAAGAGCTATCAAAAGTATATCAATTTATTTAACCATCCCATTGACTCAAGTGTCTTGCGAACGAGCATTTTCTAAATTGAAACTTGTTAAAACCAGATTGAGATCGTCTTCAACAAACGAAAATTTAGAATCTTTACTGTTCAAATCATAGAAGTTGATATTTTGAACTCCATATTCCAGACACTGTCAGGGGACAGAGACACACCAAGACTTTTGGTTTGGGAGAGGGGGGCTTACCCGTCTTCTTCTTCTGTGAGTGCCTATCCGTTCCGGATGTTGGCTGTCAGCATAGCTATCTTTATTCTGTTGGTGGCAATTCGAAATAGTTCAGCTGATGTTCTTCCAAACCACATTCTCAGATTTGCCAATCAAGATGTTCTTCTTCGACCCGGTTTTCTCTTGCTGTTGATCTTGCCTTGGAGGATTTCTTGAAGTAGCCCATATTTGTCAGGGTTTCTCATTATATGGCCAAGGTACTGAAGCTTTCGGCATTTTATAGTGTCCATCAGTTCTGGCTCCTTCCTGATTCTTCGCAAAACCTCTGTGTTTGTGACTTTTTGTGTCCAAGATATCTTCAAAATTCTTCTGTAAAGCCAAATTTCAAATGCCTCTAGTCTCTTAATAATTTCTTTGCTAAGCGTCCAAGTTTCTACACCATAAAGAAGAGCTGAAAACACATAGCACCGCAAGAGTCTGAGCTTCATTTCTAAGGACAAATGATGGGCTTTAAAAAGTGAACTCATTTTCACAAACACAGAACGGGCTTTTTCAATGCGACACCGAATTTCTTGTGAGTTATCCCATCTTTCATTGATTATTGTGCCCAAGTAAGTGTATTGCTTAACTCTCTCTACTCTTAGCTGATTTATGTAGAGGTTAGCTCCTGCAATGTTATCTTTACTGACTACTAAAAGTTTAGTTTTCTTTATGTTTATTTCTAAACCATACTGAGAGCTAATTTCTGTTACCCTATCCATCAGCTTTTGCAATCCTCCAAGACTATCTGCAAACATGATTGTATCATCCGCATACCTTATATTATTGAGGTTGACACCATTTATTGGGATTCTCTCTTCCATGCCTTCAAGTGCTTCTCGAAAAATGAACTCTGAGTATAAGTTGAACAGAATAGGAGACAAACACAACCCTGTCTAACTCCTCGCAAAATCCTTATTTCATCTGTGTGACCACCATCAATTCACAAAACTGCAGTCTGATTCCAATACAAGTTTGAAATTACATTTAAGTCCTCTCCACTCATTCCTATTTTCTTAAGTATTTCAATCATTTTATTGTGTTGGACCCGGTCAAATGCTTTCTCATAATCAATTAAGCAACCAAATATATCACAGCTGACATCTCTACATCTCTGGAACAATACTTGGATGCTTAATAGTGCCTCTCTTGTTCCAACAGCATTCACAAAACCAAACTGATTACGTGCAATCTGATCCTCACAAAGTCTATAAATTCTCTTGTGAATTATTTTAAGAAAAAGTTTCAAAAGATGGCTCATTAAACTTATTGTCCTGAAGTCACCACAGGTTTTAGCACTTGACTTTTTTGGAAGCATGATAAATTCTGACTAGCCAATCCACCGGAATCACTCCCGATGAATAGATGTTATTAAATACTTTAGTGAGCCATTTAATATTATCATCATCAAGTAAATGCAAGAATTCAGCTTCTATCTGATCTGGTCCAGCTGCTTTCCGAGGCTTCATTTGTGAGATGGCGGCCTGCACTTCTTCAACTAAGATTTCTAGCTCTCCCCCTACAAGTGGCTCCTGTTCCCCTCGTACATCATGAAAAAGCTTCTCCAGATATGTCTTTCTTCTTTTCAGGGTCTATAATGATGTCTCCCACCTCATTAACCAAGACTTGACTATGCTTTCTTTGATATTTGCCTATCACTTATTACCCGTCTACAAGGTAAAATTATCTTTAGAGGGGGAGAGGGGTAAAATTGGGACTTTTCTGAACTTTTTTACAAGATTGTAACCCGATAAAGTTGCTTGAGGGGTTCATTACTTGACTTTTTTAAAGTGTATTAGCTATGGGGAAACAAAATGTGTCCATCATGTGTCTTATTCGTACAGAGTGTTTCAAGAGTTCAAAATGATTCTGCCAGACAGCATAAGCATCTTCTCATGAATATAAAAAAAATCAAATTATTGAAGGTCCGGAAACGCTTGGTTGCAGAAATAAAGAGGTTGAAAAATTGCAGCTATTCCATCATTCATTTAGAAAACTCTTAAGGCCTTCATATAGGTGGTGTGGTGTGAATTGAATCGAATTAATATAATATTGGCTAAAATGTGCTACACGAACTAAAAGAGTTACCTACATTAAAAAAAAACTTGTTTGCGCTCCAAAACGAATTAACTATTATTATATTTCATGTGTTTCTATCTATACTTTCAGCAACCTTCCTAAATATACAAGGAGTAAGTAAAAATTGATCATAATCAGATACGAGTCAGTCATACATTACTTGAAAAACATCTTACATTAAATTTAATGATGGGGTATACTACAGTTGCAAAATCTCAGATCGCATAAATAATCAAACATAAAAAGCAATCTTACACAATACACTAGATTAATAATTACAATACTTTAAAATTTCGAATTCAGTAAAAAATCAAAAAGTAACTTCTTTAGATCGTCAATCTCAAAAATCCAAGCAAATAATAACATTCTAAATCTTAATATCGTTGGCGCAATTTCTAAATTTTGGCGCAATAAAATTGTAAAATGTTCTATAAGCTTCAAGTTTTGGAAGAGGAAGAATCAACCTGATTTCCCTTCCAGAACGAATATATAAGTAATTATTATTTCTTCATTAAAGCGCTTATAGAATATTTGAGATACTCTATAGGCTAAACATATAAATATCTCAAAGGAAACATTCTAAGTGTGTTAATGGGAAGGAGTATTCTCTCTCACCCTGATTAGTTATGAGACTGATTATATGTTTCTGTGCCTTTAATAAACGTTTAAGGTTTGTAAAGTTTGTCCCACTCCAACATGCATTTTAAATAGGCTAATATGATGTTATTTGTATTTGTTATCTTTGCTGTGCATGAGCAAAAAATATTCATTTTCATTTCGCATGGACCCTAAAAAGGATTATTAATTATTCTCGATTGTAGTGTACAATGCATGTAAATAAAAATGAATTTAAAATGTGGAACATTCTCATTTCAGACGAAAAATGTTTATTCCTCCTGGTGAAGAACTCTACCTTACTGTGATAACCCAAACCAACATTTTGAACTCTCAAAAATCAAAATTGGATAAATTGCAGAAGCAGATAAAAGAATTTAAACAGATTCAATCGAGTGAACCAACTAGCTCTAGATCAAGACTTCCAAAAACGTAAGTAGTTTTAGCTATGTTGTACTTGTAGCTCGTATTTAAATTGAAGTCATCTTTTCTAGATACAGTAAATGAACTCATGGATGCCTTCATAAGAACATTATGTTCTTGAAGCTATTGTAATCAACAACAAAACGAATTCGCAATTTCTGCATTTCTAGTTCATAGTCTATGAACCTTGCTTAGCCCTCAAATGTATCCATTTGCTCCACATTCAGTTCTTACCTTTTTGTTCAAATTTCATGTGGCATCTGGCTCCTGCACTTTGATACCCTTCTGTACTTTCCACAACTTTGTACTGTTTCCTCATACCATAAATAAAAAGTCATAATGGCTTCATATGTTTTATTATTGTCCTCATTATTACAGAAGGCATTCCATATTATTACAGATTACTTGTATTAGAAATTTGTGTAATATGACTTGATACCTGATATATTTTCAATTTTCACTTCTTTTCAAAAAATCAACTAAGTTTTGATAAAAGGTATTGTAAAAGTGCATTATTAAAATTTGCAAAATTCGCTAAAAATAAAGTGTTCTGTTAAGCCATACCTCCAATCAGCTCTAAAACGCCTCGTATTAAAAGTGATACAGTCCTGATATAAGGCACTGCTCCAATGTTCTGATTAAAGAATAAAATTTGAAGCATATCACAAAAATATAAAAACAGATCAGTCTGGTCAAAGTTCATTTCTGATGTTGTTTGGGTTATGATTGAAATAAACTCGTCTAATTCATTAAAATAATGTCAAATGCTGAAAGTATAAATTCCACAGTGAAATTCTCGTTTGTTGACAATTCAAACATTTAGAAGTTTGAAGTCGTTGAAAACCTGTCAAACAGGTGTTTAATATATCATGCTGATATCATCGATTTCTATACAGACATACACATAATAATTTCCAGGTGGTAAAAAAATTTGGGAACTTGAAATAGAAATATATTGAACAAGTCACTGTTGTTTACTCTTGGCACAGATGTAAGCTACTACAGTGACTAGATAGACAGTGTCTCATTGGAAGCCTCGCTTCTGATCGGTTAATTCGGTCACGTGGTGCAAATTCGCCATTCGGTCTCCAAATTGAATGTTGACTACAGTGACAAAGATTTATCGTATTTATTTATTTATCTTAACCGACTTCCAAAAAGAACAAGGTTTATTCGACCTGTTTTTTTTTATGTTTGTACATCAATCATTCGAACAATATTGAACCGATTTCGATGAATTTTTTTTTTTAAATAAAAGAGCATCGCTCAGCGGTGGTCCCATCCAAGTTTCGCAAGGATCAGCCCAATACTTAGCCCAATATTCAACAAAAAGGAGCATTCTTCGATGTCTTCATTTCAATCAAGTTTGAATAGGATAGTTCCACACATAACCGCCAATCGGATAACCGGTGTCGTTTACCAGGCTGATCATTGTATCATATGGAGCGCTTTACATCTAGACGGTTTTCGAAATCATATGATGCAATGCAATTATGCCGGGTAAACGACATCGGTTACCCAAAGCTGGTTCAGTGTGAAACAAGCCTGTAATGTCCCGTTTTGACCAATCATGTGAACTTAATTTGAATCGAGAATAAGAAGAATATAATATTTCTGTCCATATGAAAATTGTAAATAATTTAGTTGATGTTATTGAGTCATAGGAGTAAGGTTATTTATTTAGTTTCAATCATAAGTTGGAGAATTTGGAAAAACAGCTGATCTCAGAAGTATTTTTAGTTTCTCTGCTGTGATGGATTAAGACAATTTATTCGCCAATAAATACATGTGCGTACAATAGGCTATTTTGAATTTAAGTTTAATGTTCCTTTTGTACTAGCTCAAAGTTTATGTTTTTTATATTAACCCTTAGCGCTCGGAAGTCACACATGCTGTGACACGGCTAATGTTCGCCAGAGATCGGGGTACTATGGAAGCGAAAGCGTCCACAGCTCGGGTGTCACACATGCTGTGCCTTCCTCTATAGTCGATACAGGTCGGCGCTGAGCTCACTGCGTTTTACTGCCTGGCTCGGAACATGATGCATTCTTCTCTCAAATCAACCAACTTCATCTATTCGAATAGATTCATCTTTTGTGGGCAAATTCGTTGATAGAATATGTTATTGTAATGATGAAATATTTATTCATAATTCTAAATGACGAATTACAATTATCAATAAAAGTAGTATAGTTTTGAGACCTCTGGCGCACCCCCCCCCCCTTCCCCCCCTCCACCCTCCCCCCCCCCCAAAAAAAAAAAAAAAAAAAATTGAAAAAAAAAAAAAAAATTAAAAAAAAAAAAAAAAAAAAATTAAAAAAAAAAAAAAAATTAAAAAAAAAAAAAAATTAAAAAAAAAAAAAATTAAAAAAAAAAAAAAAAAAAAATTAAAAAATATTAGAAAAAATTAGAAAAAATTCCGACCGATCGGCCAAGGTCAGGGGACCATGGGTGGGGACCTGGCATGAGTATATATGGGGGATCAGTTGCTGGTAGGGTCATAGTGTCTCAGTGAACGCCGCGACTAGTGCTTATACTACCTACTCGCCCAGATCTTTAGCTTCAGCTTCAGTTGTGACTTCAACCTACTCACCCAGATCTTCAGTTGTGATTTCAATGTAAGTACAAGTGCTTTGAAAGTAACATCTCAGGACTTAGAAAAAATTTTGCATCATCTCAGGACTTAGAAAAATTTTGCATCATCTCAGGACTTAGAAAAATTTTGCAACATCTCAGGACTTAGAAAAATTTTGTAACATCTCAGGACTTAGAAAAATTTCAGAAAAATCTCAGGACTTAGAGAAATATTGTAACATCTTAGGACTTAGAAAAATTTTGAAACATCTTAGGACTTAGAAAAATTTTGAAACATCTTAGGACTTAGAAAAATTTTGTAACATCTCAGGACTTAGAAAAAATTTTGAAACATCTTAGGACTTGGAAAAATTTTGTAACATCTCAGGACTTAGAAAAAATTTTGCATCATCTCAGGACTTAGAAAAATTTTGCATCATCTCAGGACTTAGAAAATTTTTGCAACATCTCAGGACTTAGAAAAATTCTGTAACATCTCAGGACTTAGAAAAATTTCAGAAAAATCTCAGGACTTAGAGAAATATTGTAACATCTTAGGACTTAGAAAAATTTTGAAACATCTTAGGACTTAGAAAAATTTTGAAACATCTTAGGACTTAGAAAAATTTTGTAACATCTCAGGACTTAGAAAAAATTTTGAAACATCTTAGGACTTAGAAAAATTTTGAAACATCTTAGGACTTAGAAAAATTTCAGAAAAATCTCAGGACTTAGAGAAATATTGTAACATCTTAGGACTTAGAAAAATTTTGAAACATCTCAGGACTTAGAAAAATTTTGAAACATCTTAGGACTTAGAAAAATTTTGTAACATCTCAGGACTTAGAAAAATTTCAGAAAAATCTCAGGACTTAGAAAAATATTGTAACATCTTAGGACTTAGAAAAATTTTGAAACATCTTAGGACTTAGAAAAATTTTGAAACATCTTAGGACTTAGAAAAATTTTGTAACATCTCAGGACTTAGAAAAAATTTTGAAACATCTTAGGACTTAGAAAAATTTTGAAACATCTTAGGACTTAGAAAAATTTTGCATCATCTCAGGACTTAGAAAAATTTTGCAACATCTCAGGACTTAGAAAAATTTTGTAACATCTCAGGACTTAGAAAAATTTCAGAAAAATCTCAGGACTTAGAGAAATATTGTAACATCTTAGGACTTAGAAAAATTTTGAAACATCTCAGGACTTAGAAAAATTTTGAAACATCTTAGGACTTAGAAAAATTTTGTAACATCTCAGGACTTAGAAAAATTTCAGAAAAATCTCAGGACTTAGAAAAATTTTGTACCATCTCAGGACTTAGAAAAATTTTGTAACATCTCAGGACTTGGAAAAATTTTGAAACATCTTAGGACTTAGAAAAATTTTGTAACATCTCAGGACTTAGAAAAATTTTCGAAAAATCTTGGGACTTAAAAAAAATTCCGAAAAATCTCAGGACTTAAAAAAATTTTCAAAAAATCTCAGGACTTAGAAAAATTTCCGAAAAATCTTAGGACTTAGAAAAATTTCCGAAAAATCTCAGGACTTAGAAGAATTTTCAAAAAATCTCAGGACTTAGAAAAATTTCCGAAAAATCTTAGGACTTAGAAAAATTTCCGAAAAATCTCAGGACTTAGAAAAATTTCCGAAAAATCTTAGGACTAGAAAAATTTTTCAAAAAAAATCTCAGGACTTAGAAAAATTTCCGAAAAATCTTAGGACTTGGAAAAATTTCAGAAAAATCTCAGGACTTAGACAAATTTCAGAAAAATCTCAGGACGTAGAAAAACTTCTGAAAAATCCTAAGACTTGAAAAAATCTTCAAAAAATCTCAGGACTTAGAAAAATTTCAGAAAAATCTCAGTACTTAGAAAAACTTCTGAAAAATCCTAAGACTTAGAAAAATTTTCGAAAATCGTAGGACTTAGAAAAATTTCCGAAAAATCTCAGGACTTTGAAAAATTTCCGAAAAATCTTAGGACCTAGTTATACACTTGGGCTAGGGGAGGGGCATGTGGGAAGTTTGCCGGACTATAAGGAACGATCTCTAGACTTAGTCGTACAATATTACTTTGAAAATAGGACTTAGTCATACATGGGGCATGTGGAGAGTGGAGCAATTGTGTGACCAGATACTTTTAACAAGATATCTGTATTGTTCCAGATACACTAGCCTAAAGCAGCATTCAAGGATCATTCAATAAAAAGTAAGCATTTCATTCATGGGGGTATGTGGGGAGGGACATGTGGGGAGTGGAGCAACTATGTGACCAGCTACTATTAACAAGATATCTGTATTGTTCCAGATACATGCAAGGAGCCTAAATCACCGGTTAAGATCTACTCAAGGATCCCGGTTCTACTCAACCAATCAAGGAACCCAGTTTCTACACACCAATAACAGTAAGTACATATCTCTTCACTATTAAATAGTTATCAATTGATGTATTGTATGATCCTCACCTCCAATTGCATTACATTAAACCTAACCTACAATTACATTGCATGAAAACTAAACATCGAAATGGCTAGCCAGGACCTAATCCAATACTATGTATTCTACTGCATTAAACCTAATGTTAATATAACCTATAGGGAATGTTCTCATCCAACTCATAGTTCTAAAATGTAATTACCTCGCTGACCGCTAGATGGCAGCAACTATATTTTCATACTTAATCAAACCTCTCCTATCAAAATGGCTAACCAGGACCTAATCCAATACTATGGAATCTATTGCATTAAACCTAATGTTAATATAATCTATAAGGAATGATCTCATCCATCTCTTGGTTCTAAAATGTAATTACCCCGCTGACCGCTAGATGGTAGCATGTGTACATATTTTCATACTTAATCAAACCTCTCGCTTTAGTTTTGTGTGACCAGCACCTTTAACAAGATGTCTATATTGTTCCAGATACACTCAAGGAACCCTGTTTCTACAACTACAAAGCAATCAAGGAGCCCTGTTTCTACAACTACAAAGCAATCAAGGAATCCTGTTTTTTACAACTACAAAGCATTCAAGGACCTGTTTCTACAACTATAAAACATTCAAGGACCCTTTTTTTCTACAAATCAATAACAGTAAGTACTTATCTCTTTACTAATAAATAGATAAATAAGATGTAGAAAGATAGATAAATTGTCTTTATTTGAGCGAAGTTAGGACTCGCAGGTCCTCTCCTACACTTAACCCTTAAATTAAATACAAATTTCAAATTATAAATCAATTCGTCATTGTTTTATTCACTAAAACATTAGTAGCATTGTAATCACTGGCCCCACCCACCAGCCTTGACAATCCGGTTTCAACTAGTTTGTATGATGTCACTGCTACATTCCAATGCTATGAGTCATGTCTATGCAGGAAAAAACATGTCTGTGTAATTGCACCACATTATGCAACTGTATTACATAATCACTGGCCCCACCCACCAGGCCAGCACCTATAAATACCACACAATAGTTTGCATTCGTTCAGTTTGATCAAGTCAACGGAGCAGTGAACATCTTACAGTGCTCAATCTACTAGATTATATTCAGCAATACAGAACTTCAGTTATATTTTAAATGTATGTACAATTGCTTTATACTTAGAAAATACTTGAAAATTCTCAGGACTTAGTCATACACTGGGCTAGAGGCATGTGAGGCCTTCATACAAGAAACATGTGAAGCTATTGCACAGAGGCATGTGAGGAGTTTGTTAAATGTTATTGCTGGATTATCTAACCTATGAATGTTAACATAACCTATAAGGAATGATCTCATACTATGAATTATAAAAAACAATATTGTGAAATAACATAGGGCATGTGGGGAGGGGCATGTGGGGAGTTTGCTGGACTATAAGGAATGATCTTAGGAAGGACTCCCTTCCTATAAAGCAATAAAAGTAAGCATCTATCCCCTAAAATCCATTCTGTCTCGCATCAATGTGGTGCAATAACATAGTAGTACTAATGGAAATGCACTATCTGTTTCAGATGAACAAGGCCAGCCGATGCCAGATGACCGAGGGCTCTCAGGGAGAGTTTGTTGTGCTGGAGGACACCTTCAACTCCTGCCTCCGCACCCTGTTCTACAACAATAACTACATGGATGATCCAGCCAAGGACTTCCACTCCCTGCTCAACAGCCTCGAGGACAAAATCATTACGGCCATCTCTAACGAATTTCTGAACCATGGACCTGTGAAATTCAACTTGGTGTTGGAGGCTACCTACTACAAAAGCAGCCTCGACGAGCAGAACCAGGAGAAGGAGGAGTTCCAAGATGTGGCCTTCAAGACGCCCAACTATTCGGTGGTCAGCATCACGGAACTTGCCCACATTGTCAAGGCGGCATGCCAGAAAATGTTGGAGGAGGAAGCCAAGTTTGAGGGTAATTCCAGCGGATGGACCCTCCTCAACATCGATGGCCTACTCATCCGCATCAGCAAGTATTCGCCGCTGCGGGGATCATCCTACATCGAGCTGCCTACCAAGATTTCAGCAAGGAAAGCTATTGTGAACCCGAAGAACAAGGACCAGCAGTGCTTCAAGTGGGCCATGCTTGCCAAGCATGTCCAAGGAAAAGACCCACAGCGAGTCAACGACCGGTACTACCAGCTGACCGACAAGTACAACTTTTCCGGATTGTCTTTCCCCACCACCATCAACCAGATCGATACTTTTGAGAGGAACAATCCCAGAGTATCGGTCAATGTCTATGGTATCGATGCCGACAACAACATCTTCCCGCGACGAGTTGTCAAGGAAATCAAGGCCGACCATACTGATCTACTCCTGCAGTGTGAGAGTGAAACAGCGGATGGTGATGACTTGGAAGTGAATAGCCACTACTGCTGGATAAAGAACTTTGAAAAGTTGCTGCGAGCCCAGCTGACAAAACGTAGAGGACAGATTATCATCTGCAGACGCTGCTTCACCCACTACACAGTCGCTAACGATGGCGAGCGCAGGATGAAGGAGCATGAGGAGTTTTGTGCCACAAACAAAACAGCAAGGATTGTGATGCCCAAGCCCAATGACAATGGAAGCCCACCTACCATGAAGTTTGAAAAGCACTTGAACAAGTTTAGGTTACCACTTGTTGCTTATGCAGATTTTGAGTGCTTGTTGGAGCAGCCCACTCCTGAGGAAGATGGTGAAGCCCCAGAGCGGTGGATTGGAAAGGCTACAAAAGTTCTCCAATACCATAAGGCAATGAGCTATTGCCTCTACTTTGTGAGGGACGCTCAACAATTTCCCTCATGGCTCACCATCAGCAACCTCATTCCCCAGGACCCAATTGTGTACCGTGGGCCAGATGCTGCTGCCCACTTCATGAAGACACTGACTGAGGTTGCAACCGATATTGCAGAAGCCATTGAATGTCATCAGACAAGGATGTCCCCGCTCTCTGACCAACAAAAGGCAGAATTTTATGCAGCTAAGTTCTGCGAAGCCTGTCACAAAAAGTTTACCAATGATAAGGTTCGGGACCACTGTCATATGACTGGGTTGTACCGGAATGCATTATGTAACAAGTGCAACCTGCAGAGACGTCGTCAAACCTACATTCCTGTATTCCTTCACAATTCCTCAAATTATGATACCCACTTGATCATTCCTCATCTTGGATCTGACAAATCTGAAATTTCAGTTATTCCAAACACATCTGAAAAATATATATCCTTCACCAAGCACATATCAAAGAGTCTCCATCTGAGATTCATTGACACATTCCGGTTCACACCCGACAGTCTGGACAACCTGGTAACGAATCTTGTCAAGACAGCTGAGAATGCCTCCGATCTCGCCAATGTATTGGTGCACACCTCTAAACAGTTTAGAGATAAACTGGCTCTTGTGTCCCGTAAAGGTGTGTTCCCGTACGAGTACTGCAACTCATGGGAGAGATTGGAGGAGACAGAACTTCCTCCAAAACAGGCTTTCTACAGTAGGCTAACAGATCGCGGTATCAGTGACGAGGACTATGTACATGCGCAATGTGTCTGGCGCCAGTTCAGTTGTAGCACTCTGGGAGAGTACAGCGATCTCTATCTAAAATCAGATGTGCTCCTGCTGGCTGATGTATTCGAAAGCTTTAGAGACGTGTGCATGAGGACATACGATCTGGACTGTGCTCATTATTTCACATCACCAGGCTTCTCCTTTGATGTCATGCTCAAAAGTACAAAGGTGGAACTTGAGCTGCTGACCGACTACGACATGTACATGCTTATTGAACGAGGTATCAGAGGAGGTATCACCACCTGCATTCACCGCCATGCCATTGCCAACAACCAGTATACTGGGGCGCCTGTGGATCCAGAGAAACCTACATCCTACCTCTTGTACACAGACGCCAACAACCTGTATGGCTGGGCAATGAGCAATCCACTTCCTTGCCGGAAATTCCAATGGATGGGCAAAGAGGAACTGGAGGCAGTTATCAGGGACATTGCAGGTGTTGCTGATAGACAACAAATTGGATACATCCTCGAGGTTGATGTGGAGTACCCTACCGAACTGCATGATCTACACAACGAGTTTCCATTCCTACCAGAAAACCGGAAAACGCAGAAATCTGGATATGTTCGCCTGATGACAACGCTGAACTCACATACACACTACGTCTGCCACTACCGTCTTCTCAAACAAGCTGTCCAACACGGTTTGAGAATAACCAAGGTCCATCGAGGTGTGAGGTTTGAGCAGACCGACTTCCTAGCTCCATACATCCAGCTCAATACCAGTCTCAGACAGCAGTCAAAGAATAAGTTTGAGAAAAACTTCTTCAAACTAATGAATAACGCTGTCTTTGGCAAGACCATGGAGAATGTGAGGAAGCGTATGAACATGGAGTTGGTCAACTGTGAGAACCGTCTGAAGAAGCTTATAGCCCGACCATCATTCAAGGATCGAATCATCTTTGGAGAGAACATCTGTGCAGTGACCCTACATCAGGAGAAAGTTAATCTCAACAAACCGATTTACGTTGGACTATCTGTGCTGGACATCAGTAAAACCCTAATGTATGAATTCCACTATGATGTGATGAAACCCATCTACAACGATCGTCTCAAGCTATTGTACCAGGACACAGACAGCCTCTTCTACCTGGTTGAGACAGAAGATATGTACAAGGACATACTCAACATCAAGGAGCTGCGAGATATCTTTGACACGTCAGAATACCCAACCGACCATCCTTGCTACTCTCACACAAACAAAATGGTGTTGGGGAAGTTCAAAGATGAATATTCGGCCAGAGCTCCTCACGAGTATGTTGGACTGCGCTCCAAGCTGTACGCCTGTCGATGCTACAATCCAGACCCTAGCCAGGCAAAGAGTGGACTCATCAAGAAGGCCAAGGGAGTACGGCGACCTGTGCTGGGTCAAGAGCTATCAAAGGATCATCCCAATGCCAAACACTACATCGGCTTCCACGACTACCTGGACTGCCTCTATGGAGATGAGGCAATCTATAGAGAGCAAGTCATGTTCAGCACACGAAAACATCAAATCATGACAACTGTGCAAAAGAAGAAGGCCCTTAGCAATGCTGATGAAAAACGATGCATAATGGATGATGGCATCAGCACTATGGCATTTGGGCACCATCAGCTCAGTAACAAAAGAACCTCCAGTGATGAAGACCAGCCTCCCACGAAGCGGGCTCGTAATGATGATGACGTCATGGACAGCAGTGATGATGATTTTCAGATGCTCAACAGAGATGTCATATAGATTTAAGGTACTTAGAAACTAAGATGATTGTGAAAAATAAACTTTGACATCTGCAACTGATTGTTATTCATTTCCCTATCCTTCCTCTAGTATAAAACTTATCAGTAGTCATATGATATACACTTGATGCTCACCAAGTGCTCACTTAGGCTTAAAAGTGCTCACCTTGTGCACACAGAGTACTCACTTAGGCTTAAAAGTGTATACCTAGTGTTCACTTATGCCTACAAGTGCTCACCTAGTGTTCACCTAGTGTTCACTTAGTGCTCACTTAAGCTTAAAAGTGCACACCTAGTGTTCACCTAGTGCACACTTAGTGCTCACCTAGTGTTCACCTAGTGCACACTTAGTGCTCACTTAAGCTTAAAAGTGTACACCTAGTGCTCACCTAGTGCTCACTTAAGCTTAGAAGTGCACACGTAGTGCTCACTTAGACTTAAAAGTGTACACCAAGTGTTCACCTAGGCTCAAAAGTGTTCACTTAGGCTAAAAAGGGCATACCTAGTGTTCACCTAGCGCTCACTTGGGCTAAAAAGGGTGCACCTAGTGCACACCTAGTGTTCACCTAGCACTCACTTGGGGTTAAAAGTGCTCACCCAGTGCTCACTTAGGCTTAAAAGTGCTCACCTAGTGCATACCTAGTGCACACTTGGATATACCTAGCACTCACATAGTGCACACCTAGTGCACACTCGGGTTGTAAGGTCATGTTGGGTAAGTTGGGTAGGTCATGTTAGGTTAGGTCATGTTAGGTTAGGTCATGTTAGGTTAGATTAGTTTGGTTAGGTTAGTTTAGGTTCGATCATGTTAGGTTAGGTTAGGTTAGGTTAGGTTGGGTTAGGTTCGATCATGTTAGGTTAGGTTTGGTTGGGTTAGGTCAGTTGGGTTTAAAAGTGGCGCGCCACTTTTAAACCCAACTGACCTAACCCAACCAAACCTAACCTAACATGATCGAACCTAACCCAACCTAACCTAACCTAACCTAACCTAACCTAACATGATCGAACCTAAACTAACCTAACCAAACTAATCTAACCTAACATGACCTAACCTAACATGACCTAACCTAACATGACCTACCCAACTTACCCAACATGACCTTACAACCCGAGTGTGCACTAGGTGTGCACTATGTGAGTGCTAGGTATATCCAAGTGTGCACTAGGTATGCACTAGGTGAGCACTTTTAAGCCTAAGTGAGCACTGGGTGAGCACTTTTAACCCCAAGTGAGTGCTAGGTGAACACTAGGTGTGCACTAGGTGCACCCTTTTTAGCCCAAGTGAGCGCTAGGTGAACACTAGGTATGCCCTTTTTAGCCTAAGTGAACACTTTTGAGCCTAGGTGAACACTTGGTGTACACTTTTAAGTCTAAGTGAGCACTACGTGTGCACTTCTAAGCTTAAGTGAGCACTAGGTGAGCACTAGGTGTACACTTTTAAGCTTAAGTGAGCACTAAGTGTGCACTAGGTGAACACTAGGTGTGCACTAGGTGAGCACTAGGTGTACACTTTTAAGCTTAAGTGAGCACTAAGTGTGCACTAGGTGAACACTAGGTGAGCACTAAGTGTGCACTAGGTGAACACTAGGTGTGCACTTTTAAGCTTAAGTGAGCACTAAGTGAACACTAGGTGAGCACTTGTAGGCATAAGTGAACACTAGGTATACACTTTTAAGCCTAAGTGAGTACTCTGTGTGCACAAGGTGAGCACTTTTAAGCCTAAGTGAGCACTTGGTGAGCATCAAGTGTATATCATATGACTACTGATAAGTTTTATACTAGAGGAAGGATAGGGAAATGAATAACAATCAGTTGCAGATGTCAAAGTTTATTTTTCACAATCATCTTAGTTTCTAAGTACCTTAAATCTATATGACATCTCTGTTGAGCATCTGAAAATCATCATCACTGCTGTCCATGACGTCATCATCATTACGAGCCCGCTTCGTGGGAGGCTGGTCTTCATCACTGGAGGTTCTTTTGTTACTGAGCTGATGGTGCCCAAATGCCATAGTGCTGATGCCATCATCCATTATGCATCGTTTTTCATCAGCATTGCTAAGGGCCTTCTTCTTTTGCACAGTCGTCATGATTTGATGTTTTCGTGTGCTGAACATGACTTGCTCTCTATAGATTGCCTCATCTCCATAGAGGCAGTCCAGGTAGTCGTGGAAGCCGATGTAGTGTTTGGCATTGGGATGATCCTTTGATAGCTCTTGACCCAGCACAGGTCGCCGTACTCCCTTGGCCTTCTTGATGAGTCCACTCTTTGCCTGGCTAGGGTCTGGATTGTAGCATCGACAGGCGTACAGCTTGGAGCGCAGTCCAACATACTCGTGAGGAGCTCTGGCCGAATATTCATCTTTGAACTTCCCCAACACCATTTTGTTTGTGTGAGAGTAGCAAGGATGGTCGGTTGGGTATTCTGACGTGTCAAAGATATCTCGCAGCTCCTTGATGTTGAGTATGTCCTTGTACATATCTTCTGTCTCAACCAGGTAGAAGAGGCTGTCTGTGTCCTGGTACAATAGCTTGAGACGATCGTTGTAGATGGGTTTCATCACATCATAGTGGAATTCATACATTAGGGTTTTACTGATGTCCAGCACAGATAGTCCAACGTAAATCGGTTTGTTGAGATTAACTTTCTCCTGATGTAGGGTCACTGCACAGATGTTCTCTCCAAAGATGATTCGATCCTTGAATGATGGTCGGGCTATAAGCTTCTTCAGACGGTTCTCACAGTTGACCAACTCCATGTTCATACGCTTCCTCACATTCTCCATGGTCTTGCCAAAGACAGCGTTATTCATTAGTTTGAAGAAGTTTTTCTCAAACTTATTCTTTGACTGCTGTCTGAGACTGGTATTGAGCTGGATGTATGGAGCTAGGAAGTCGGTCTGCTCAAACCTCACACCTCGATGGACCTTGGTTATTCTCAAACCGTGTTGGACAGCTTGTTTGAGAAGACGGTAGTGGCAGACGTAGTGTGTATGTGAGTTCAGCGTTGTCATCAGGCGAACATATCCAGATTTCTGCGTTTTCCGGTTTTCTGGTAGGAATGGAAACTCGTTGTGTAGATCATGCAGTTCGGTAGGGTACTCCACATCAACCTCGAGGATGTATCCAATTTGTTGTCTATCAGCAACACCTGCAATGTCCCTGATAACTGCCTCCAGTTCCTCTTTGCCCATCCATTGGAATTTCCGGCAAGGAAGTGGATTGCTCATTGCCCAGCCATACAGGTTGTTGGCGTCTGTGTACAAGAGGTAGGATGTAGGTTTCTCTGGATCCACAGGCGCCCCAGTATACTGGTTGTTGGCAATGGCATGGCGGTGAATGCAGGTGGTGATACCTCCTCTGATACCTCGTTCAATAAGCATGTACATGTCGTAGTCGGTCAGCAGCTCAAGTTCCACCTTTGTACTTTTGAGCATGACATCAAAGGAGAAGCCTGGTGATGTGAAATAATGAGCACAGTCCAGATCGTATGTCCTCATGCACACGTCTCTAAAGCTTTCGAATACATCAGCCAGCAGGAGCACATCTGATTTTAGATAGAGATCGCTGTACTCTCCCAGAGTGCTACAACTGAACTGGCGCCAGACACATTGCG
This sequence comes from Conomelus anceps, assembly GCA_948455865.1. Taxonomy (NCBI): domain Eukaryota; kingdom Metazoa; phylum Arthropoda; class Insecta; order Hemiptera; family Delphacidae; genus Conomelus; species Conomelus anceps. The sequence goes on from OX418223.1 coordinate 25,607,566, forward strand.
CATGTACATAGTCCTCGTCACTGATACCGCGATCTGTTAGCCTACTGTAGAAAGCCTGTTTTGGAGGAAGTTCTGTCTCCTCCAATCTCTCCCATGAGTTGCAGTACTCGTACGGGAACACACCTTTACGGGACACAAGAGCCAGTTTATCTCTAAACTGTTTAGAGGTGTGCACCAATACATTGGCGAGATCGGAGGCATTCTCAGCTGTCTTGACAAGATTCGTTACCAGGTTGTCCAGACTGTCGGGTGTGAACCGGAATGTGTCAATGAATCTCAGATGGAGACTCTTTGATATGTGCTTGGTGAAGGATATATATTTTTCAGATGTGTTTGGAATAACTGAAATTTCAGATTTGTCAGATCCAAGATGAGGAATGATCAAGTGGGTATCATAATTTGAGGAATTGTGAAGGAATACAGGAATGTAGGTTTGACGACGTCTCTGCAGGTTGCACTTGTTACATAATGCATTCCGGTACAACCCAGTCATATGACAGTGGTCCCGAACCTTATCATTGGTAAACTTTTTGTGACAGGCTTCGCAGAACTTAGCTGCATAAAATTCTGCCTTTTGTTGGTCAGAGAGCGGGGACATCCTTGTCTGATGACATTCAATGGCTTCTGCAATATCGGTTGCAACCTCAGTCAGTGTCTTCATGAAGTGGGCAGCAGCATCTGGCCCACGGTACACAATTGGGTCCTGGGGAATGAGGTTGCTGATGGTGAGCCATGAGGGAAATTGTTGAGCGTCCCTCACAAAGTAGAGGCAATAGCTCATTGCCTTATGGTATTGGAGAACTTTTGTAGCCTTTCCAATCCACCGCTCTGGGGCTTCACCATCTTCCTCAGGAGTGGGCTGCTCCAACAAGCACTCAAAATCTGCATAAGCAACAAGTGGTAACCTAAACTTGTTCAAGTGCTTTTCAAACTTCATGGTAGGTGGGCTTCCATTGTCATTGGGCTTGGGCATCACAATCCTTGCTGTTTTGTTTGTGGCACAAAACTCCTCATGCTCCTTCATCCTGCGCTCGCCATCGTTAGCGACTGTGTAGTGGGTGAAGCAGCGTCTGCAGATGATAATCTGTCCTCTACGTTTTGTCAGCTGGGCTCGCAGCAACTTTTCAAAGTTCTTTATCCAGCAGTAGTGGCTATTCACTTCCAAGTCATCACCATCCGCTGTTTCACTCTCACACTGCAGGAGTAGATCAGTATGGTCGGCCTTGATTTCCTTGACAACTCGTCGCGGGAAGATGTTGTTGTCGGCATCGATACCATAGACATTGACCGATACTCTGGGATTGTTCCTCTCAAAAGTATCGATCTGGTTGATGGTGGTGGGGAAAGACAATCCGGAAAAGTTGTACTTGTCGGTCAGCTGGTAGTACCGGTCGTTGACTCGCTGTGGGTCTTTTCCTTGGACATGCTTGGCAAGCATGGCCCACTTGAAGCACTGCTGGTCCTTGTTCTTCGGGTTCACAATGGCTTTCCTTGCTGAAATCTTGGTAGGCAGCTCGATGTAGGATGATCCCCGCAGCGGCGAATACTTGCTGATGCGGATGAGTAGGCCATCGATGTTGAGGAGGGTCCATCCGCTGGAATTACCCTCAAACTTGGCTTCCTCCTCCAACATTTTCTGGCATGCCGCCTTGACAATGTGGGCAAGTTCCGTGATGCTGACCACCGAATAGTTGGGCGTCTTGAAGGCCACATCTTGGAACTCCTCCTTCTCCTGGTTCTGCTCGTCGAGGCTGCTTTTGTAGTAGGTAGCCTCCAACACCAAGTTGAATTTCACAGGTCCATGGTTCAGAAATTCGTTAGAGATGGCCGTAATGATTTTGTCCTCGAGGCTGTTGAGCAGGGAGTGGAAGTCCTTGGCTGGATCATCCATGTAGTTATTGTTGTAGAACAGGGTGCGGAGGCAGGAGTTGAAGGTGTCCTCCAGCACAACAAACTCTCCCTGAGAGCCCTCGGTCATCTGGCATCGGCTGGCCTTGTTCATCTGAAACAGATAGTGCATTTCCATTAGTACTACTATGTTATTGCACCACATTGATGCGAGACAGAATGGATTTTAGGGGATAGATGCTTACTTTTATTGCTTTATAGGAAGGGAGTCCTTCCTAAGATCATTCCTTATAGTCCAGCAAACTCCCCACATGCCCCTCCCCACATGCCCTATGTTATTTCACAATATTGTTTTTTATAATTCATAGTATGAGATCATTCCTTATAGGTTATGTTAACATTCATAGGTTAGATAATCCAGCAATAACATTTAACAAACTCCTCACATGCCTCTGTGCAATAGCTTCACATGTTTCTTGTATGAAGGCCTCACATGCCTCTAGCCCAGTGTATGACTAAGTCCTGAGAATTTTCAAGTATTTTCTAAGTATAAAGCAATTGTACATACATTTAAAATATAACTGAAGTTCTGTATTGCTGAATATAATCTAGTAGATTGAGCACTGTAAGATGTTCACTGCTCCGTTGACTTGATCAAACTGAACGAATGCAAACTATTGTGTGGTATTTATAGGTGCTGGCCTGGTGGGTGGGGCCAGTGATTATGTAATACAGTTGCATAATGTGGTGCAATTACACAGACATGTTTTTTCCTGCATAGACATGACTCATAGCATTGGAATGTAGCAGTGACATCATACAAACTAGTTGAAACCGGATTGTCAAGGCTGGTGGGTGGGGCCAGTGATTACAATGCTACTAATGTTTTAGTGAATAAAACAATGACGAATTGATTTATAATTTGAAATTTGTATTTAATTTAAGGGTTAAGTGTAGGAGAGGACCTGCGAGTCCTAACTTCGCTCAAATAAAGACAATTTATCTATCTTTCTACATCTTATTTATCTATTTATTAGTAAAGAGATAAGTACTTACTGTTATTGATTTGTAGAAAAAAAGGGTCCTTGAATGTTTTATAGTTGTAGAAACAGGTCCTTGAATGCTTTGTAGTTGTAAAAAACAGGATTCCTTGATTGCTTTGTAGTTGTAGAAACAGGGCTCCTTGATTGCTTTGTAGTTGTAGAAACAGGGTTCCTTGAGTGTATCTGGAACAATATAGACATCTTGTTAAAGGTGCGTAGGTTCACAACTGAAGATCTGGGTGAGTAGGTTGAAGTCACAACTGAAGCTGAAGCTAAAGATCTGGGCGAGTAGGTAGTATAAGCACTAGTCGCGGCGTTCACTGAGACACTATGACCCTACCAGCAACTGATCCCCCATATTATATACTCATGCCAGGTCCCCACCCATGGTCCCCTGACCTTGGCCGATCGGTCGGAATTTTTTCGGAATTTTTTCTAATTTTTTCTAATATTTTTTAATTTTTTTTTTTTTTTTTTTTTAATTTTTTTTTTTTTTTTTTTAATTTTTTTTTTTTTTTTTTTTTTTTTTGGGGGGGGTGGGAGGGTGGAGGGGGGGGAAGGGGGGGGGTGCGCCAGAGGTCTCAAAACTATACTACTAATAAACATTACAGAAAATAAAAATATTATAATAATGTAAATGAAGCTTCACTCTAGTGAGTTGAATATTGAATGGATATTTTGTTTAGTTTTATTACAGAAAATAATTGTCTCTCAACCCGTATTTATTCAGAATGAAGTTCTTTTATTACTCCTCATGATTGCAGAGCTCACATGCCTCTTCAAATAAAGTTATGAACATGAATGATGAGCGTGACACGCAGTGCCTACTGCCTCGTCACTGTCTAAACAAAAATCTAGCCCTAGGGCAAAATGGAGGAAGAAATGTTGTGCTGTTGAAGTAGTTCAGATGTTTTCTGATGTGGGGCAGCACTTGCTAGGGATATGATATGAACAACAAAATTAGTAAACTAATAACAGCGTATCAATACACTGGTCACAGCGTATGTGCCGTACCGAGCTGTAGTGGACGAAATAGGACGGCACAGCATGTGTGACACCCGAGCTGTGGGCGCTCTCACTCCCAAAGTAGCCCGATCTCTGGCAAAAATTGGCCGTGTCACAGCGTCTGTGCCTTCCGACCTGAGGGCACTATGTGCTATTTTCCATTCCGAGCGCTAAGGGTTAAAAAAAATATATATGACTAATATCACGAAAAATATCGTACATAACTCGTCCGGGAAGATGTTTACCATACTCTTATGATAATACCGCACTCAACTTCATCTCCTGCGTTTACTCATCATATTTTCAGTAAACACAATTCTCCACAATAATTGTAACGTAATATAGGCCTACTATTTCAGTGTAGGTATATTCTGAAAAGGACCACATCAAAATGAATCAAAAGCCATTTCACTTTTTAAAAGCCTTTGGCTATTATAATTTTCCTAAATACAATATTCCACATTAAATAAAACGTTGCAGAATTTTCCTTAGTTTATCTTTTCTTTTAAGTGGATTTTTAGTTACTTAAGTTTGGATGTTATAAATTAATTATTGGCTTGCTAATTTGATAGATATTTCATAATGTAGGCTCTAAGAAATTTCTCATGTTTTCAAAGTTTGAAAATTCAACTAAAAAGCTTAAAATAAAATATATTTTAAAACAAAAAAAGAAACCGACTTCAGTGAAATGATAAAATACTCACGTACTAAATAGTTTAAAATAAAGTATTTACTTTAGACTGAGAAAATTTTAAATTTCATACAAGTAATCTTTTGAAGTCGGCGCCAAATTTCCCATAAACTTCTAAAATATAACAGAATTACTCTGTGATGTTTTCCATGACGAAATAATTGAACAATCTAATATCAAAACTGACACTGTATTTCAGTAAAAGTGAGTGTAAATCACATATTTAATTCTTATCAATCACTTCCTGGTGGTTCAGAACCCACCTAAAACTGTAGGTCCAACTCATCAATCTCCATCATCCAATTCATTACCCACGCAAAGGTCTCAGACCTATGTGGGCTTCATCCTCCAAAAAAATACAGTGTTAGTTTCGATATTAGATAGAATTTCTTATCAACTTCATAAAATATTTGGCGCCGACTTCAAAAGATTACTTGTATGAAATTTAAAATTTTCTCAGTTTAAAGTAAATACTTTATTTTAAACTTTTTAGTACGTGAGTATTTTATCATTTCACTGAAGTCGGTTTCTTTTTTTGTTTTAAAATATATTTTATTTTGTTTCGGTTCGACCATTTAGAGATCATTTATTTATCTTATTTCTTTACAGAAAGTGTAGTGTACACCATAATATGGATATCCTTTTGTATTTAGGCTATGCTGCTAGGAGCGCTAAGTTTTACAAGCGCACTGTGTAGTCGAAGCCATGCAATCATGTAGAAAACATTTGTTTATAATATATATTATCTAATATCTAGCCTATATAAATATGCAGTCAAATACTCTCGCATACGCATCGTTGTTTGCATCGTCTCCCCTTTCCGCGAACAGAGTATAGTAGTTCTGTGAACAGATATGGGATATAGTCGATATGAGTAGTTTGATATGGGATATAGAACTGCAACCACAGTGGACCTCACACCCAAAAATAAGGGTCCTTGCACAGAGGAACATACAGAATGTACTCAATAATAATCACCGTCGCAAAATTAAACACAGTCATCAGACCTAACCCTTGATTCAATTCGTGTAGTCCATTTCATGTCTGTTTTTCACAAAAGGTTAATCTGTATCATGTCAATAAGGCTGTGTTTTCAATTTGCGAGATAGCTGATTGCTCAAATTAGATTTCAGATGTCTGATGAATGTTTATAAAACAATATGGAGTCGGCGTAGCCGAGTTGGCTTATCGCTGGTCTGATAAGCCAAAGGTCCTGGGTTCGATCCCAGTTGAGTACAAGATATTTTTCTCGAGCCACTCCCGTGTTTCGGAGGACACGTTAAGCCGTCGGTCCCGGTTGCATATAAAAAAAAAAAAAGCAGTCGTTAAAAAAGCGGCGAGGTGGAACTACCCGTAAGGGTCTCCCCACCACTAAAAGCCATACGAATTTATTTATTATAAAACAATATTAACTAAATTTGTATATCATTTACTTAATAATAATAGTTTGTTATTATAATTAATTGGAATATTAGAAATAATAGTAATGAGAAATTATTATTAGAAAAGATTTGTTACATGATATTTAAATAGCGCATGGCGGCTTTTAATCCTGTTTTTTTTATTTTCCGCACTGTTTACAAGTGCACGTCCAAATTAAAAATGTATTCTATTGTCTGGGGGCTTACTGCAGTGAAGTAATTCGTCTCACCCAGATAGGCAATTGTAAACAATGTGAGCAACTTTCTGCTCTGCAGCCCCACAGTCACACATGTATGTTATTCTTATGAATAATAACTTTATTCATAAGGCTCAACCAGATGAATAAAGGGCCCGAGGGCTATCTATGAATCTGATTCCAATTGCATATTATGGAGAAGCTTATTTTAAGAATCATATGGTCCTATAGAAGAAGGCCTAAGAGTCTTACTTTTTTCCTTTAAATGCAAGCAAATTTCGAAAATCCTTACACACACATCGCTGGACATTCTTTAAAGGTAGATCCATGCAAAATTTCATTGAATTTGGTCCACGCGTTTAGCCATAAATGCGTTACAAACAGACAGATAGACAGACAAATGCAGAACAGTCGACTTGAAACAGATGCCTCTCTTCATTTGATCAATAAAATCTACACCATATTATGGCTACTGAAAGCAATGGCCACACTGTCTCTATAAAGTCACTGTAATATAAGCTAGCCTTTGCCTATTTGTATCTCGGCTAAACACAGACCTCTATTCAAATTGAAACTAATATAAAACTAACTAAAACTGTTCCTTATAAAACTAATTTCATTGAAAAATAAAATATTCATTGAATACCTTTCAATAACCACTGATTAACAGACCTTTAGCATGTAGAGCATTGTGTACGTTCTGGGAGCATTGTCGGTGCCCCAGTAGCATGAACCGGTGCACTGAGGCATGAGTTCCACGTCCCTTGGGAGCTTTAGACAGTTTGTTAACCAGCAGCTGTTTCCGGTCTGGCCTGCACTGGTGCAGGTTTCATGCACCTTACAAAAAGGTCGATCCAAGGACTGTGAACCAGTAACCAGAGAGCTCTCATTGGTCAAAAGATAAAAGCGTCTGCTTTGTCTCTGCATTCGTCTGCTATTTGTAAATAGCATAGTAAAGTCTGAAATGGCTTCCAAGTATGACCAGGTTTATTCTTTCAATCAAGTTATGTAACTTATAACGTTCATGAAACAGGAAATTCGTGCTTTTTTATAGCCTCCTATTACAGTTTATAGCCTCCAATAATTAATAGTCTGAAACAGTAAACTGCTAAGTGCATGTATTCATGATTAAGAACTCTTAACATTTTAATGTGAGCAATAAACAATTGAACAATATTCAGAATAACCAAATTCATTCTTGAAAAATAAAAACAATTAGAAAGTTCGAAGTTTCTGACAATTGAACAAACTGACAAATTTACTTAAACAGAATTTATTAATTTCGAATTCCTTTAGGTGCTATTAGTTTATACTGAAGACTTCCGCAATGGCGGATATTGACAACAGTATTCAACAGCTGATGGAAATCGATGAACGCCACTGTACAAAAATATCAGTCACCACCGGGAATCGAACCACGGACCTCCCAATTGCCGGTCGGGCGCCTTAACCACTAGACCATGGAGACCTTTCTGCACAGCAGCACTCATTTTTACTTGGCCATATCGGCTCGTATATGATATATACATATATGTATATGATATATATATATATATCGGCTCGTATATGGCCAAGTAAAAATGAGTGCTGCTGTGCAGAAAGGTCTCCATGGTCTAGTGGTTAAGGCGCCCGACCGGCAATTGGGAGGTCCGTGGTTCGATTCCCGGTGGTGACTGATATTTTTGTACAGAGGCATTCATCGATTTCCATCAGCTGTTGAATACTGTTGGCAATATCCGCCATTGCGGAAGTCTTCAGTATAAACTAATAGCACCTAAAGGAATTCGAAATTAATAAATTCTGTTTAAAAACAATTACTTTAATAATAATGAAAAATAAGACGAAATTGTCACAACCACATTTATTAAAACTTCGAGAGTAGTTACAAAAGGGGGACTTTGGCGCATCCTTGACCTTTGACCTTTGACCCTGACCTTTGACATTTGACCCTGACCTTTGACCTTTGACCCTGACCTTTAACCTTTGACCTTGACCCCGGACCGGAAGTGACGTAGCAGACCGGAAGTGACGTAGCAGACCGGAAGTCAAACCGGAAGTGGCCCCCCTCACCCTAAAAGTGACCCCCCTCACCCTAAAAGTGACCCCCCTCACCCGAAAAGTGGCCCCCCTCACCCTAAAAGTGACCCCCCTCACCCTAAAAGTGACCCCCCTTGCCCTAAAAGTGACCCTTTCAGGCACCTGCTTCTAGAGTTATCACTGGCCTTGACATTCTGGCACAATTCCAATGCAGGAAAAAACATGTCTGTGTATAATTGCGCAACATTACGTAATCACTGACTTGGATATTTCTGGCACCATTTTCAATGCCTAGTGGATAGACTATTATATATATTATGTATACATTTAATATTTATCAGTATGGAGAAGGCTACAATAGCAAGAGAGTTGCACAGGTCAGCTTGTCGGAATTTCCCAACACGTATGGTAACTGTGAAAGGTCTAGATGATCTCTATCAGGCTGATCTTGTTGAGATGATACCATATGCACGTCAGAACAAAGGTTACAGGTACATTATTACAATTATCAATTGTCTCAGCAAGTATGCTTATGCTATTCCAATAAAGAACAAGTCGGCTGATGCAGTTGTCAAGGCAATGCATCCTATATTTGAGCAGAATCCAATGAACCATTTGCAAACTGATGATGGTAAAGAGTGGTTCAATTCAAAGTTTCAACAGCTTGTGAAACACTATGACATCAATCACTATTCAACATATTCAGATAAGAAGGCCTCAATAGTGGAACGTTTCAACAGAACACTTAAACATTTAATGTGGATCAAATTCACTGAGCGTGGAACCTATCGCTGGACAGATATTCTAACCTCACTTGTCAAAGAGTATAATGGAAGAATCCATAGGACAATAGGTATGCGACCGGTTGATGTTACAAAAGAGCATGAGACATTGCTGCTTTCCAGACTAGGTGAGCAACGTCATGAGTATCAGCAGAGCTTGTTGGACAAATCTGAGAACAGGTTCTATCCAGGTGTTCACCAAAAAATCAATCCAGGTGATAAGGTGCGCATAAGCAAGTATAAAATGACATTTGACAAGGGTTACCTACCCAATTGGACAAATGAACTGTTCACTGTCACACGTGTGAGACCTACTGTACCTGTAACATACGAGTTGGAAGATTGCAGAGGACAGCGTGTCCAAGGAGGATTCTATGCAGAAGAGATTGTGAAAACCAAAGTACCTAGTGTTTTTGAAATTGCCAGAGTGCTGAAGAGGAAAGGTAATAAACTGTTGGTGCACTGGAAAGGATACGATCGCAGTCACGACTCTTGGATTGATAGAGCAGATTTGGTGTGATGAAGCAGGTTGTGCAAAGGAGTCACAGGTTCAATATAATTGACTTTGATCAAGTGGTGAGAGGCTGTGGTCTGGCCGACCCAGAAATGAATGCAAAGAAACGTCATGGACCTTTGTTCCCCAACCATATGCGCTGCATTATATGTGGACCATCAGGCTGTGGAAAAACCAATTTACTGTTCAACATGCTTTTCGATTGTGAAGGAATCTCATTTTCAAATATCTATCTCTACTCAAAAACTGCATTCCAACCAAAGTATCAGCTACTGCGCACCATTATGGAAGACCTTGGACCTAAACTGAGCTACACTGAGTGTGACAGCTGTGGAGAGATACCTGCACCACATGAGTTGCCCACCAATTCGATAATAATTTTCGATGATGTGATTTGCGAGCAACAGGAAGCCATCAGACGTTACTTTACCACTGGTCGACACAGTAATGTTGATGCATTTTATCTGGCACAGACTTATAGTCGTATACCGAAACAGTTGATACGTGACAATGCCAATTTTCTAATCATGTTTAAACAAGATGAACTGAATATGAAACATTTGTACAGGGATCATGTGGGATCTGACATGACCTTTGATGAATTCAGAAGAATGTGCAATGACATATGGTCATCATCCATGCATGCATTCCTTGTAATTGATCAGTCCTCAGACAAGAATAGAGGGCGCTACAGGAAAGGACTTGATACATTTTTAGTTGAAGCACAACAGTGATTATGCTCAGTCTAGCACTGAATGGCGAGTGAGACGGACAAATAGATGAAGAGTATGTATCAGAAGAAGAAGCAAACTGTGGAGGAGATTGCACCAATCATCATGGAGATTGCCAAGCTGAAGCGTAACATCAAGCGGAAGCATAGAGAGCTGACACTGGGCAGGGAATTGACAGAGGAGCAGAATGTGAAGCATTTCAAGCCAATCAGTGATCCGCTTATCATGTTGAAGCACTCAAATCTTCTCAACCACCAGCTCAACAACAACAAGAACAACAGTCAGTTCCAATGACTACACCATTATTGGATGCACCCCGTATATTGCCTACACCACCAACAACACCAGCCAGCAGCAGCACTCCCTATCCAGGAAGGATAAGGCATAGACTGCAACCACTGCCAGATATTAGAGAAGAAGAGTCACCAATCTATGAAGCATATGGAACAGGTGAAGATGCAAGTCCAGCTGCAAGTACTTCAAGTGTTGCATGACAATTGTGGAAGCATCAGGACATGAGTGATGATGATGATGATGATGATGATGATGATGATGATGATGATGATAATGATGATGATGATGAGGAAAACCTTAGTGTTGAGAAATTGCTTGATACTAGCAGTCATGTGGCACAACAAGCCTTGGCCCAATCTGATCTGGCTTCAAAACCAGTGGGAGAGTACATTATGCGATCAGTGCGCAAGGACTACAACTCTGATGATTCATTTGGACCAAAAGTGATAAACAACTCATACTATCTAGGCAGTAAGATGCTTACCTTTGGACCTAAAGGTAACAAAATTGTGCTGTCTAATCCTGCAGATGGTAGAATTGAAAAGACTTTTAGAGCTACACCAGGCCTTTGTGAGTTGATTTTCATGAAAATGCCCGACAAAGGAAAATTGGAAGGGGACGACTTGAACGCCTATAAATTACTTCTGGACTTTACCAATGTCTACAGAGAAAACTACAGTCCAGATGGCAGAATTGCAAACTATAACAATATCAAGTACAAGAGGACAATCAGGGATCTGATAAGAGGAGAAGCAGTCAGTGGAAAAGGAGCCAAAGTTGCTGGAAGAGGACTGGTAGCACCTTTCAATATGGTGGCAAGTGATGGCAACAGGATTGAATATGTCTACTACAATGACCCCAACGAACTTGTGGACAGACTGAAGCTGCTGGATCAGTCTAAAGCAGTTGGCAACACTGGACATGAGAATGAAATCAACTCAATCTTGGAAGAGCTGGAGGAAGGTGGTTACATAGTTGGTAAACCTGCATACTAGTTGCACACTATATAAGGCAACAACGTTGCAACAAGAGACAGTAAGTCTCTCAAGTGAAAGAGTAAACATGAATTCTTTGGGAAACATCAATGCCCGCCATAGGCGTATGATCAATTTGGCAAATCCACGCAGCAATCATGATGCTGTGAATCTGATTATATGTAGAGATATGATGTCATTTCATTTACCAAAGAGAAGAGATGTGGATACATTGCAAGTAATGACAAGCCTTAAGAATTCAATACTGACAGATATGCAAGAACCAATTCAAGCTACAGATGGAGTTAACAAACAGTATTTGGAGAGAAGGTTGGATGAGCATTCAAAGGCTGTGGTTGAAAAGTGTCTCACTGTCATGTTGGATGTTACTACGTCAAGAGAAAACCTCAATTTGAGTAAAGAACAACTGAGGGATAAAATGTTAAAGCTTATGGGAATCTCCAAGCCGTCTAAGGGTATAAAATGAGATGACAAGGCTGCTGATCGACATAAGATGGCTGTATGCAGAGGAAAACGGAGGTACCGAGGAAAAGGAGTACTTTCTGCAATCACAAATGCAGCGGGTACAATAGTCAACAAAGCAATAGACGTACTGCCCGTAGAACTTCATCTTCCTGGCTACCAGTACTGTGGACCAGGTACAAAGCTTGAAAAACGATTAGCAAGAGGTGATCCAGGTGTCAACAAACTTGACCAAGCCTGCAAGCAGCACGACATTGCCTACTCAAGGAATAGTGATACAAGGAGCAGAGCAGCAGCAGACAGAGATTTGGCTGAACGAGCTTGGAGTGTGGCAACATCTTCAGATGCTGGATTGGCAGAGAGAGCTGCAGCATTAGCAGTAACCAACATCATGAAGGCCAAGACAAAGTTTGGAGGAGGAGCTAAACAACAAAGGAAGGGGAGAGCTGCACAGAGGAGGAGAACAGCAGCAGCAACCAAGGGTCAAGGCCTGTACCTGAGGCGTCAGAAGACGGGAAACGGGGTGCGTCGCCGTCAATGTGGCGGCAGAAGATGATTGTAGCTCTACCTGACCGAGCACTAACAGATGCCGACCTCTACAAGTATGCCTGCCGTCTCAAGCTGAAGAAATTTCGAGGAGTATTCATGCGAGATGCTCTACCAGCTAATGGACCACTGGATCAAGAGTGTGGCATCATCAACCTGGACCAAAGTGATGGAGCTGGCACACATTGGGTGTGCTATGTGAAGAAGAAGGATGGCATCGTTCACTACTTTGATGGCTTTGGCAACCTGAGACCACCACAGGAGTTTATCGACTACATGCACAGAGGATCGAGTCCAGCAACAAGGATCGAGTACAACTATGATCAGAAGCAAGAGGATCTCTACTCTCATATATGCGGACATTTATGTTTAAAATTTTTGCTTGATGAAAATAAATAACAATGTACAACACTTGTCTTTTCCTTTCTCCCATCCACATAGTATAAAGGTTCTAGTCTATACTCTTATCAAGTCATTGTGTAATAGTACACTGAGCAGTCAAGACCATGATGCTATGCTTTGGAGGTAAAACCTCAATATTGAAGAGTGAATTTTTCCCGCCACTTGATACAAGCAATGGCGAATGGGAAGTTGGACTCATCAGCTTTACAAGCTGCAACTCTATACCAAATGTTGAGAATCGTTACAATAATGCAATACATTTTCTGGCTCCAAAAGTGGACCAGAAGGCAGTAGTCAAGCCAGAGGAGGAGGAGGATTATGCAATGACTCATGAGGAAGTTACAGGTAAAGTGTTTGCTCAGCATTTGTTTAGTGATACCGCCCACCAAAGTATTCAAAGGAAAACCAGATCTGCCCCAGTAATGGTTTGGCAAAACGTATTATTGCCAGAAGGTAGTTTTGAATTTCAAACAATTGCCAACCTGCTTGAGGCAAGGATGAAGAAGCATGGAGTCAAGTTTCAGATGGCTGTGGACCCCTCTACCTTGAAATGTCTAGTATTATGCGATGCCAAGATAGACTTTAGACAACCTGATTCAATAGGAAAGCTGCTGGGATTCAACCAAGTTGTGGATGCTAACATTGAGACTAGAGGTAGTAATACAGTGCAAATCAGTCGTCCCAATGTGCTGCGTATAAAGTGTAACATTGTGAGTGGATCCTACTCAAATGGAGTCAAGGATCATGTGATCTATGAGTTTTACCCAGATGTTGATCCAGGGTATAAAATGAATGTGACTGTACAGAATGTCATCTATTTACCAGTGGACACCAAGCAGATTGGTAACATTACGTTGGAGATTGTTGATGAGAACGGACGTCTGGTGAACTTTAGAGAGGAGCCAATAAACATTGCCTTACATTTGCGACAACAACCCAAGTGATGGTGCTATTATTTGGCAAGTGGAATCATGGATTGGATGTGGAAGCAGCAATGTCCCCCACGGGGGTAGAACAAGAGTCTATTAATAGGGCGCTATTTGTGAAAGATGTCATTCAACCATTGGACTCTGTGGAGTTAACATCAAGCAGCATCAAATATCTGCAGAAGAAAGGTTATCAAGTTAGAAGAGGAGGAAGACGACAACAACACTGAAAAATGGGAGTATTGGATGTGACAGTACATGGTCCTTCAGCAGACAATAGCATCATTGGCTATGAATATCATTCTCATGCACCATATACTACAGGCTTTGGTGCCAATGATGAGATTCGGATATCAATTCAGCAGCAGGACATCTATACACTGCCATCAGAGAGCTATCTGCACATGGAGTACAAGGTGACCAATGCCTTAAATACAACCTTGGTAGGCTCACCTTGTGTCTCTGGATTCTTTGGCCACCTGTTTTCCGAGATACGCTACGAGATCAATGGAGTTGTAGTGGACAGCATACGTAGCCCCGGAATCACCAGCCTGATGAAGAATGCCATGACCTTTGAACGAGAAGAACAACACAAGATGGATGGAGCTGGCTACAGGTATGATGCCAAGGCAGGGTTTGGCACATTTGATTCTGATGGTACCAACACAACCATCATGAATGTGCCACTTAGATATCTGCTGGGATTTGCCGAGGACTATAGACAGATTATGCTGAATGTGAAACAGGAGCTGGTGCTGAGACGCAGTGCTGACACTTTAGACTGTTTGAATGCAGCAGGCAAGGTCACAATTGAGAAACTGGTGTGGAGGATGCCCTATGTAGAGGTGTCTGATGAGGAAAAATTGCGTCTGCTGAGACTGGTGCAAAAGAACACGCCCATCTCAATGCCATTCCGACATTGGGAACTGTACGAGTACCCATCTTTGCCACAGACCACAAAACATACGTGGACTGTCAAATCAACTACTCAGCTGGAGAAGCCAAGATACATTGTGATTGGACTGCAGACTGGAAGAAGAGGAGCAGCTACTGTGAATAGCTCATACTTTGACATGTGCAAAATGAAAGACGTTCGAGTGTTCTTGAACAACAAGTACTATCCGTATGAAAGCATCAATGGTGATGATAACCAAGTGTATAATATGTATGCAGCTTTTAATGGAGTCTACAATCATGATGATGCTCGAGCAAGCAACCCACTTTTTGAGAAACAAGCTGTGTGGGATGGTAAGATGTTACTGTTTCCCATTGACTGTTCACGTCAAAATGAATCGCTCAAGACGGGAAGCATTGACATCAGAGTTGAGTTTGAAGCAAGTGAGAACATTCCAGGAAATACACATGCCTATTGTCTGCTGATACATGAAGTGGTTAAGGAGTATCAGCCAATGACTGGTCTTGTTCAATCGGTCTAGAGAGAGAGGGAGATAGCAGTGGAGGATATAAAGGTGGTCGACAAGCATCAGGATGGTCATAGTTGCATGAAGCATTGAGTGAAGCATACATCATGTCCAGGAGACTTCTACGCTTTTTGGAGGAGGAAGAGGAGGAGGGGGAGTTGCCACCCAGCGATGGAGAGGATGTTGTGGGCTGCTGCCTAGGCTACTACACTCAACACGAGAAATCATTGATGAAGGATGCTTCTACAAGTACAACCGACCTCAACCAGGCTTCCACTGATGATGATGACAATGATGGCATCATGCCAAGCAGGGCTACAGAACTTTTTGGACCACTACCAATCTACCTGATGGACTTTCAAGGCTTTGAGGGATTGAATAACCAGTTTATTGTCAAGGAGATGGCAATATTGGAATGTGACGATGAGCATCATGTGTTGACACACCACTATTTTTTCAAGTCACCATACCCAGACATTTTGCTAAAAACAAGCATATTGGTTGATAACAATCAATTACAAAGAGCTAAACATGGACTGAGATGGTCGGGCAATGGAGCCGGCCAAACACATCTCTCATATTCGACCTTGAAGCAAATTGTATGTGACACAGTTGGAAGATGGCTGCACGAGAACAGTGACTCGGGATGACCAATCAAGATCTTGGTCTACGGATATGAGAAGATTTCCCTGCTGGAAACGCTACTGCAGCTGGACAACAAGGAGAATGTGGAGTATGTGGACCTGAGTTCGCCCTACCTCTTTCATGAGATGCCCAACTTGGAGGTGCTGATGAAGACTACTACAGTCTACTGCCCGGAACATTACCTGCTCGACTTCTTGGAGACTGTGAAGATGAAGCTGGCTGGTGACAATGGAAGAAGAGGACGTTTAGATGTACCGCCATTTTGTGCACTCAATGTAGTAAACATCCTGCACAATTGGATTATGCAGGCATTACAAAAAGATAGACATTTTTGTCGAAGTTTGTTTTTATCAATAAAGAATGAAATGTGAATATTGCATCATCATTTACTCCTCCACCACCTGCTCTCCTAGTATATAAGAAGTAGCTGAGTCTCGCTGAGCATCATTCAGTCTACAACAATGGCCAGTATCACTACACTGCCGTTCAAGGTAGCAGTCATATTTGACAATTGTAGAACTCCATTGACATCAGTATACAAGTTGAAGTATAGCTTGGTAGCCATAATGGACTTGCGTTCAGTGCCTGGATGGAGGAGCAAGGATGTTAAGCTGGAGATTGATTTCAACAACAGTGATGAGACTTGGTGGTGTGACTTTGAGTGTGGTGACCAGAGTCTATCTTTGATTGGCAGAAGAAGGATTACATTTGCTGGCTTTGACTACAACGCTATGGATGGACGTGTCAGATGCATTAGGATTGAGGATGGTCAATCAGGCGATCCTGCTCTACTGGTATCAATTTGTAAAGCTGAGCAACATCCTAGATTATGGCCACCAGGCGATGTGACTGATGGTGTGGGCTGTGTAAAGGAATCTCTTAATAGGTCGGCAGAGACCTATGGTGTTACCAGAGACTTTGAAAGGGGCAATATTGTAGCCAATTTCTATGTATTGTTTCATACTTGCGATTGTTTATGTTAATAAACAATGTATTGTAAAGTATACTTTTCTTTTCAACCTATTTCCATGAAGCAACAGTGCAGCTGTGTATGCACTAGGTGAACACTTGGTGTACACTTTCAAGCCTAAGTGAGAGCTAGGTGAACACTTGGTGTACACTTTTAAGCCTAAGTGAGCACTAGGTGAACACTTGGTGAACACTGGTGATCACTAGGTGAGCACTAGGTGAACACTAGGTGAGCATGTGATGAACACTTTTAGGCATAAGTGGACACTAGGTGTGACTACTGATACTAGGATAGGGGAGAATGAATAACAAATCAGTTGCAGATGTCACATTTTTATTTCACAATACATAGAGAGAGATTCATTATTCTTTAATCAATTGGATTCTATGGGTTTTCCCATCAGGATGGCACATAAATTTATATGATTTCATGTCAATGGTTCCACCAGCAGGGACGAACTTGGAGGTTATCCTGCTGTACGACTCTGGTAGTATAACCCGCATGTGTGTGTTCTTGGAATCCAATGTGACAGCTACCTTCTCACCGTATTTTGTAGTGACTCTCTCTGCGCTCACTATTTGGTATGGGAACCCTGGCTGGAGATCTTTCATGGATATGTGGTCTAGTGGCTTTTGGGCTGCAATTGTGTTGTAGATGGCATCAGCGGCAGCATTAGTGGATGACATCTGTAATTGGAAATGAACAGGTATTAGCATAATCTTGCAGTCAGCATTGTGAAACAATGGGTCAGCCATTTTGATGTTAGATTTCATGCAGTAGACCACATATTATTGGATGAGATCATGGTCAGCCATTTGAGGTTAGATTTCATGCAATAGTATTGGATGATATCATGGTTAGCCATTTGAGGTTAGATTTCATGCAATAGCTATGGCATATAATATTTGGAGGGAAGGTTTATACACTACAACAATTAAGGGATATTCATTAGTAAAGAAACAAGTACTTACTGTTATTGATTTGAGTCTTTAGCTGGATTCACTGTAGGAGCTAGCAGTCGTTTGCTGAGATACAATGAATCTACCAGCCAGATGTCCACCATATATATACTCAGTAACCGGATCTCCCCCACCCCCAACTTTTGGGAGAGTGGGGAACCGTTTTAAGGATGAGGGGGCCACTTTTAGGGTTATGAGGGTCACTTTTAGGATGAGGGGGTCACTTTTAGGATGAGGGGGTCACTTTTAGGGTGAGGGGGGTCACTTTTAGGGTGAGGGGGGTCACTTTTAGGGTGAGGGGGGTCACTTTTAGGGTGAGGGGGGTCACTTTTAGGGTGAGGGGGGTCACTTTTAGGGTGAGGGGGGCCACTTTTAGGGTGAGGGGGGTCACTTTTAGGGTGAGGGGGGTCACTTTTAGGGTGAGGGGGGCCACTTCCGGTTTGACTTCCGGTCTGCTACGTCACTTCCGGTCCGGGGTCAAGGTCAAAGGTTAAAGGTCAGGGTCAAAGGTCAAAGGTCAGGGTCAAATGTCAAAGGTCAGGGTCAAGGTCAGGGTCAAAGGTCAAAGGTCAAGGATGCGCCAAAGTCCCCCTTTTGTAACTACTTTCGAGAAACTAGTTTCGGTTGTTACACCATTATCAATCTCAATCAAACTGAAAAACTGAAGTACAGAGAAGCCTTATATATACTGTACATGGAATGATACTATTGGCTAAGAGGTAAAGAGGCTGATCTTAATCGGACGTTGTGATTGGCTGTCAAGTCACGCCCCCTGGTGGGAGGAGTAACAAGCAAAAATACGAGTCAAATCAATAACTAAACACTGTGAACATCAAGAAAGCAACAAAAAATTGAATAAGGCTAGAATTTAATCAAATTAAAATTAAAAAATTAATTTCAATTAATTTAATCAAATTAAAAAAAGTAAATTCGTATGGCTTTTCGTGGTGGGGAGACCCTTACGGGTTAAATTTGATTAAATTCTAGCCTTATTCAATTTTTAAATTAAAATTTAATTAATTTAATCAAATTGTCTCATTTTATTATGTTGCTTCTAATATTTTTAATACTCTGCCTGTAGAAATAAGGAATGCCTCAATATTTTCAGGCTCTCACTTATATAATGGCTACTAGAAAAAAGCTAGGTGGAGTCTTTCTTTTGAATAAAATCAATATTAGTTATAGTCCTTGCAGTTTATAGATTTACTAGATTAGTCACTGATTATTTTAAATGATGGTCAACTAAAATTATTTGAAATTATTATTGTGGAGCTCTGCACTACATTGTTAGAAAAAAAATATCGATTTATTTAGTTTTTCTTTATTTCATTCTTACTTATCACCATTAGTTTGCAAATGAACTGCACTGTACTGTAAATGTATTTACAATAATACTGTGCACCTAATGCTTAATTTGTTGATGGAGCTTCATCTTCTTTCCCACAGTGATTGAACTAAATTTACTTACCAAGTTATTAAACTTAAATAACTTTCAAGTTTGCTCTGAAAACAAGGTTGCTTCCTCAACAAAGGTAATAGCTTTCTCAGCTCAGTTTAGCTACTTGAAAAGTTATCATTGTAATATAGTTTTATTGACTAGTATTGAAATATGTAAAAAAAATAACTAGCATTTCAATGTAGGGAAGCGTGATTTGTAATTTTATATAATATTTATTATTCTCATATTACTCAAATCTTTTATTGACCTTTTTTTCATTTCCAGTACTACAGAACTCTCACAATTGGCAGAAAATCTATTGCGTGTCGATTTGAATCCAAAATCCTCTTCAATTCGTTCTCGTTCATCATTTAATACATCATCAATGAAAACTAAATGTGATGTTACATCTAAAAGCATTATGGATGAATCAAAAGACTTGAATGATAGCACACAAATACCTAGTGAAATGATGGTACGCCGCATTCCAAAAGTTATAACACAATCACCATTTAATTTGACTGGAAAAGATAGAGCAACATTCATTGCTGAATCTCTTGTTCACAACCATAAACTATGCAATACTCTTGTCTCAAAAACTGTATCAAATTTGAGTCCAACACAACCTGCAGCAACTAAAACACCTACAAAGGATTTGAGCTCACCAAAGAAACCAGAAGAATTGGCAGAGAAAAATGTTGAAATAATTTCAAATTCTTTCAAACCATCTAGTTCACAAAGTCTACAATCAAAGACATTTCCTTCAGATGATGTGAGGACTCTTGAATTTGGCTCATCTATTTCCTTTGGTAATCAATCAGAAATGTCTTTCTTCAAAACACCTACCAAGCAGTCTGAATCTGCAGCTACAAAGCCACCAGGATTTAATTTTGAAACGCCAATTTCGAAAAATCAGAGTAATAGAGAGAACATTGGCTCTTTTGGAGGGTTTTCTGCTTTGAGTACCACCTCAACTAATGTGGAACAACCCACACCTGTTGAATTGTCATTTGCTGTCAATCTCACTGAAAAGCCCACTTCATTGTCTTCTTTATCTGGTGCAGGCATTACTCAAGAAGGCAAGTCACCACTAACTTCAATATCTAATTTACTTGAAGGATTAACACCTAAACCTGAAAACAAAACTGCAGCTGCTGTTAGTCAGCCATCAAATTCTTTTATGTTGAGCACTAAAACTGACAAAACATTAACATCAAGCTCTACCACCATGTTTGGAGGTTTGAAAACTACAACTTCTGATACAATTACTCCTTTTAGTTTCTCAACTCCATCTAAACCAGAAGGTAAAGACAACAGTCCTAGTAATGCAGTTTCATTTTTCAAAGGTGCAAATCTATTTGCTGGAGCTAAGTCAGAAAGTAAAGACACTACTTCCCCATTTTCAAGTATTTCAAATTCATCACCATTTGCTAATAAAGGGGGCAGTATATTTGGTGGATTATTAGGCACTCAAACAACTGTGGCAGGCAATACCTTTGGACTAGACAAGCCAATTTTTGGCAGTGCTCCTGCCCCTTCAACAATAACAACTGCTACCACTACAGCTACTGCTGCTGTTGCTGCTACTGCTACAACTACTAATATGCCAGCAGCTGCTTCTGCCATTAGTGCTGCACAACAAAGTACTAAAGTAGATAGTACACCAATTAATATAACCTTTGGCAAACCTAGTGAGAAAACTCCTGTTTCATCTACAAAAGATGAACCAGTGAAAACTGGTTTCCAGACTAATTTGATATTTGGAGGTGGTTCTCTGCAAAAAACAGTTGATTCTGGCAAGAATAACGTTTTTGCATTTCAACCATCAACTGAATTTTCGTTCACACAGCTGATGAAAGAACCATCTGATAAAGCTGAAGGTACAAAACTGCTTGAAACTGCAACCCCTGTGAGCAGTGATATTTCTGTAAAGACTGCAGCAGATAATGGCGTTTTTGGTACTAGCAATACTGTTACTTCATCACCAGTGAGTTTCTCATTCACACAAAGTTTGGAAAATGCAGCTATCTCAACATTGGCTGCAACACCAGCTCAAATGACTCCACCCACAACAACAGTCTCATTGCAACCAGTTTCATCTGGTAGTACCGGTATTCCAGTTATGGCTGCAGTATCTTCAACAGCATCACCACAACCGAGCACCTTCTCATCTCTAATTGCCACTCAAAGTGATGGAAAAGTTAGCAGCACGGTTTCTGAGAGTTCATCCGTAAGTGCATCCAGCTCAACAGAAACTGTAGCAATAACTACCCAATCACCATCTGTATCAACCATTAGTTTTACAAACTTCAACTTTGGCTCAGGTGCACTACCAGCCACATCTGATGCAAATGCAAAAATGACGCTCAACTTCAATCAGTCTGGCCCTGGTATCTCAATATTTGGTGGTGGTTCAACCACTATCACTCCTGTGCAATCGACAAGTAGTAATGTTTTTGGAGAAACTCCGCCGACTACTGCTGCATCAAAGGCGGCGACACCATTCAGCTTCACCATTCCTGACTCCAATTCTAACACGCCCAAATCTTCATTCTTTGGATCAAAGCCACTGTTTGGAACTCCAGCCACCATTCAGCCGACCAGTACAACTGGCTTCTTTGCTTCAGCAACCAACACGCCAACCACCAAGCCAGAAACTGGACTTTTTGGTCAATCTACACTTTCACCTTTTGGCCAGACTCAAACCCAGTCAGCATTTGGAGGGTCACCAGCATTTGGACAACCGGCAGCTGGCTCCTTATTCGGACAAACCCCCAGGTAAGACCACATATCCATTAACTTGACAATATATCTGTAAACAAAATTTCGTTACTATATCTGATTTCATATAATACTGTACTTTCAAATACATTATGATGAAAGCTGAAAATTGAACCGATGATGAATCTGATAGGTGAAGGCTGATAAGGATCTCTATAGTAAAATATCTGCTTCAATATATTGTTTAGATTTTGTTTCTGTCTTGTCTGTATGAATAAGTAGAATAAAGGCATTGCTGCATGGAGTTACTTTCCTCATAAAAATCAGCAGCAAAAAAAATGTTTAGCAGCTCTTTGAATCAAAATTGCTATTCATATTTTAACTTTGTTCAAGCAAGTTGTAAATTATTATTATTTCAACAAATAATCCACATCTATTAATTTTGAATGAAATTATTCGTTGTATGCAATATCATGAACACATGAATATGAATTATTTCTTGAAGGTCAATATTATACTCTAGTATAATGCATAGTGTGAATAAAGTTGAGTACGCACTCATGCGTTGAGTAGTGGACTCTGTTGAGTGACTGGAATCGAGTGTTGACGTGTTGAGTTGACTGAAGTCCGGTCGGAACGGCTTCAATTGACTTAATTTTTATTCTAATCAAATAACAAGAATCCCAAGCGCAGAGTCAAAAATATGAGTTACTCAACTGAATTGACGTTATTCACACCACCCATTATTTTACTAAATAATATATTACAAATTACAAATATTATGATAATCCTGAACGTAGCAAGACAATAACAGAATAATAATAATGTGTGAATGTTGTAATTGTTAGATTTTCATTCTTCGTCTCTTGGATATTCTTTTCTCAGTTCAGGATTTGGCTCTCAAAGTTCATCAGTGTTTGGCTGTGGAGGGTCAGTTTTTGGAGGTGGTACAAGTACTGATGCCGCAGCTAACCAACCAGCAGGAGGATTATTCTCAAGTCCAGGTAAGTTTTTTATGTAAAAGGTATTCACATTATGAAGAGTGTTTCAGGAGGCATTTGTCAAACTGTGCCAACTTATCAGAATATAGAAAATTTCATATAAATGTAGGGTTGGAAACGCTGGCTGAAGTTGGCAGCTACCCCTATTATTTAGTAGGTATATTAAATAGGTTTTATGAAAAAGGAACTGAAAAATCGAATAAAAGTTTGTTTCTGAGCCCGGGCCTGTGTTCATATGAACTTTCTTCTTTGTTTTGATGAGAGGAATGAGTTAGCGAGTTATGGCAAATTCCGTAAGCCCTGATTAACCAAGTTTCAGTTAAAGGTGTACCTCTAATCAATTTAGTTCACTAAAAGAAAATGCGTCATAAGGAATCAATTTAGTTTATTTCTATATTGTTGATAAAATAGAATAGATACTCCGAATAACTGTTTATTTTGATTTCATACCGTTAACTCTACGCTTAATAAAAATAATTCTTCAAATTTGGAATTTTAGGGATAATGTTAGTTTACTTGATAGAAACTTGATAAGAAACTTTGTAAATGTTGATAAGAGACATCAAACTTACAAGCCTGAAGGAATTGTTATACTTGAGAGGCATTTGTACTTCGGGGGAAAAAAGTTTAAAGCAATGAGTAACACAGAACTATAAACAATAAAAATAATAGAAGTTGATTTATTTTTGTGTTTTGATTTTTTTGTCTTGAAATTAACAATTATTTCTTGTAATTTAGCAACTACTGGAGTGCTTTTTGGGGCAACCAGTCCAGTGGGCTCTTTCAGTCAGCCAACATCCTCTTCTATCAGCCAGACTGGTTTCGGAACAGTTTTTCAAAACAAGCCAGGTCAGTAAGCAAGATATTTCTATAAAAATTAGTATTATTCATATTTTTTCCATTAAAAAAAATTAATATTCTGTAAAATTGTCAATTTTTTTTATTCACAACAAACTACTAAATATCAAAGCCATTCACATTCACTGTGCTTATCAAAAGGGTATTTGCAGTCGTTTTCTAAGT
Organism: Conomelus anceps; assembly: GCA_948455865.1. Taxonomy (NCBI): domain Eukaryota; kingdom Metazoa; phylum Arthropoda; class Insecta; order Hemiptera; family Delphacidae; genus Conomelus; species Conomelus anceps. Next base: position 25,631,638 of record OX418223.1, read on the forward strand.
GAGCAGATGGCCTTTAATAATATCTTTGTAGATGAGCATAAGAAATTGCAATTTTTGGGAGTATTACAGAATATTAAACAATGAAACTATATTCGCGACTATAGCTTGAAAGCTTTGTTTCTTCTCATTATAGAACTTGAGAAGAATTCAATCTTATATCCACGCCTCCAGTCTATTAGACTCCAGTCAAGTGGCTAGCAGATAGAGGCGGATATCTCCCTCTTGCGTATCTTTCCATCTCATTCTTGGTCTGTCCAATAACCTACACTATGGTTCAACTTGCTATTTCCTTTCTTAGATTCAATAATATCTTTATCTACGACCATGTCATAATGTATACATTACAGTTTCACAATTGATGCCAAAACAGCTGTCTTTTCGAAATGCTTTTTGAAACCAATTGCATAAAGAGCTCATTATAGTACAGGTTCTACATTATAACACGGGTTCTGGACCAATCAGAAGCATTTTTGATGGAATCAATATCGTAATTCAATATTGTGAAACTATCAGCTGATTTGATGAAACTGCTACACCGGCTGCTTTAACCTAACAATCTACTATAACTTATCGTATTTGAGATAATCAGAGTTAGATATCTCCGACAGTCACAGGTAAAATTAAATTGTGTTAATTAAATGTATACTAGTGGTCGTAGATAAAATAGTGTATGCAACGATTTTATTTGGCCATTAAGGCACTCGTGAGATATTTATAACACTCGCATTCGCTCGTGTTATAACTTACATCTAACTCGTGCCTTAATAAGGGTCAAAATAAAATCGTTGCATAAACTACTATAACGTCACCTACAAGTGTTTGAATATCTGCGAATTTTTCACAGCTGCATTTGGAGGTCAACCAGCTTTTGGTGCCCCTTCCTCATTTGGGGGAGCTCCTACTTTTGGCGGCTCTGCAACATTTGGAAGTCCTAACAAAGTGTTTGGTTCACCGCCATCAGCTGGAGGTAAATGAATAAGTAACTTCAACAACTTCAAGCTTGCTCTTTCATCTCTTGTCTCACATTCACCATTTCCTGATGTTATTGAATAGAATAGAGCAGTTTTTTATCTTAAAAATTGTATACGAACCGAAAGGCTATGGTTTTAGTAGTGCGTTTTAAGAAACGCTGCGTTGTGCGTCACATAAAATGCATGCAGCTATCATGCATTCAGTCTAACCAGGGATTTTTGTCTAGCGCTCGCCGCTGCGTTTTAGCCAGTTTCTTATTTTATTTTATTTAATTCTCAGTTGATTCTGAAACCGTGCACTGTACACGTCTCGATACAACAGTTTCTTTTGCAGGTTTGTTTTCTGTTATGTTTATAGTTTTATTTTTAGTTATATCATGTACTCAAAGAGACAATTAGCAGTAGCATCAATGCAATACAATTATATCGGTATCGATAAAGACATTTTAACTGAAGTGGCTTTGAAAGCCAGAAATAGTGTTCAGAATTCTGAATTATATTAACAAAAGAGAAGCTAAAGCGCCTATGATCTTTTAATAGGAAACCACCTCCAAGACAGTAGCCAAAAATTTGAACTAAGTTTCAGGTTCGAAGAGAAAAATTTCCGTATCTTATCTTATCCAGCGAATTTAAATCCCTCGCAGAACTACTGAGAACCGAAACAGAAACACTGGAATCCATGTTTCCAAGTCCTATTACGCAGCTGAACTGACGCAAGACTCGATGGAATCAACTACCTCTATCTCGGACGACTCATGATACGCAACGCAGCTAATCAAACCGGTTCCATTGCAATAATATTAGTTGGGTGTTGAGTTCCGTATTATCGGAAGTTACACCCGTCGCAGCGTTTCATAAAACGCACCAGTCAAACCATAGCCTAAGCAAACCTTTTTCAAGTTTGCTTGACACGGTCATGTCTCTCCATCCAATTTGAAATTATCAATTCAAATATATTAATAAATAAGTAAATTCATAAAAATTAATTAATATTGGCTATTCTCTAGTCTTATATTATTTGCAATTGATTAATTGCCTTCATTAAGGGCGGAATCTAAATCTTGGGCCTCTCTACTACTCAATCCTTAAAGATGATGTTATCATGGAGAAATTATAATAAATAGATTCACGAAATCTATCTACATAATTTACTACAATCTTTGTTCCAATTCATTGCAGAGTCGAGTATAGTTATGTATGCAGTTCAGTGTAAGGGTATAATAATTATAATGTAATCATATTATTTATAATATGTATAATACATTCATTCCTAAAATTTAATATAATATCATTATTGTCCTATGATCAGCATATATTGTGTTGGATGTGACGTTTAAACCAAACTCTTCAGCGCATGTATTTAGGAACATAGTCTAAGAAGATCCTGGCTTGTGTCAATGGGGAATTATTGACTGAACCTTGGAAATGTGGAAGTATGAATTGTGCTTCATGTAATTTTTATGTTGTGAAAAATTGGATTTTTTGTCTTGAAATTTAAAACTGCATTGGTAGCTATCTAAACTTCCTTGTGGGCAGGCGCAGATTGCGACATAGGGTTACTTTTTGTGAAACACAGTAATGAATTTTACCTCATTTTAATTCACTAGTACATAATAATGTATAGTGTATTTTCATAACAATGCTACTTGTATCACTTGATGTTCTTTATTAAATGAAGTTGATTTTGAATTGAAAATTGCCTCATAATAGTAATGACACCTTTGCAGGTTTTGGTGCCAGCACGCAGCAGTCAACGACTTTTGAAAACCTGGCAAATCAGAATACAATGTCATTTGGCAACTTGGCTCAGCAGAGTCAGTCGACTGGTTTTGGTAGCTCGGGGCCGATGTTTGGCTCTCCTCAGCAAGGCGCTCAAAGCACTCCTCCTGCATTTCCAAATACATTCGGGTAAGTTCGGCAAGCTTAATCGTTAATAAAACTGGTCATCCAACCAGGATAGCAAATATTATCATAGGAACTAGCTGGTTCAATATAAACTTAAAAAAAACACTTTTAAATGGAAATTAACTCACGTTATGGCGTGACGGCCGTTTCGCTCTGTTGTCTAGAGCATCGTCAGACGACCCACAGTACACGACCCACAGTGTGTACTGTGGGTCGTCTGACGATGCTCTAGACAACAGAGCGAAACGGCCGTCACGCCATAACGTGAGTTAATTTCCATTTAAAAGTGTTTTTCTAAGTTTATATTACATATTAGTGGAAACAAGATGGATCTACAACATCATAGCTGGTTCAACCTTGCTTTTCGCCTCGGGGTTCGAGGTATCCCGTTGATAATCACATTAAATACCGTTATATGAATAATAAATCTTATTTATAGATTTTAAAAAGGCATTTGATCTAATTAATTTTTTTTTTGGAGGATGAAACACACGATAAAGCCCACATAGGTCTTGAACCTGTGCGTGGGTAATGAGTTGGATGATGGTGATTGATGAGTTGGACCTACAGTTTTAGGTGGGTTCCGAACCACCGGGAAGTGATTTTACAGCAGAGAACAGTGTCTTTTTTTGCTGGCCAATCTAATCGGTCACCGTTAGAAACAGGTCCTACGAGAACGCAGCTTATCTCTATCTGATTGAACAGATACCTGCTACGGCTCGCGGCTTTATAACTATAACTTTATAATAATTATAACTGATTACTTTTGAAGATAGAATAAAGATTGACACAGGTTAGGAAAGCCTATTCCGCTAATACCCCTTTAATAATGTAGTAATTCATCTATGTATGAATAGGAAGACAGTTTTTCTCTTTGTTTCTTCAAAGAAAAAGGTTTTTGTTTCTTTGTTAATTTTGAGATATTCTAGAGCGTGCATAGTCTTGAAAGATGTGTGTACAGCAACTAGGAAGAGTTTCAATGAAATTTGACAAACTAAATTTGATTAACTAATTCATATCCTGTTCACATTTATAGTGATACAAATTCAGCTATTCCGCATTCCATTCAGGCCTAAAACTTATTTCTTCACAAAATTTTGACTACCGAATCCAAAGCTCTATAGGTTAGGGTCGAAGTCTGCATTCTTTTGTTTTCAATTTCTTGTTTGTATAAATGAAGCACTATTATATAATCCATCTTACTGTATCTAATTTCCATGAATAAACAATAACAACCTAGTCAAAATATTGCTATTGTGGAAAACAAGGATTTTTCATGTTTTAATGTTTAATTATGTTTCCTATTTTTGGAATTTTATGACTACGTTTAACCAAGGTTTTTGTTTTCTTGTTTCAATGTTAAATTATATTTCCCATTCATGGAATTTTATTACCGGTTTAAACAAGGTTTTTGTTTCTTTCTAGGGGAAATTCTTTTAGCAGCTGGCGGTGAAGAGTCAAACATTTTCATTTTCACTTCGACGATTTGCATCTTGGACTTTGAGCCAGGACTTATAATTATTCTCTTTGATGTTGTTACTTTGAAGTCCAAGGCTAGATATTATGGAATGATATTCATGTTTTTAATAGAAACCCCATTTATTATATTGATGTGATTGGATTGTCCAAGTAGTAGTTTTTCAAAATGAAGAATTTCAATCTTGCGGAAATGATGCATTATCTTATGCTCAGTTTCATTGAACATTTTTATTCCAGTCAACGTAATCAATCATTAAAACTATTATTTACTAAATCTTCAAGTTCTCTTTCAAAACCCAAGTATTTCCTTGTCTTACAAAACTATATATATTTTCATAAATTTATATCACAGTTGTACTTGCTTAGAAATCAAGAATTGTCTACGTGATTCTAAACTCGTTTAACAAGAACAACTAAATTGCTTTAAGAAAGCACCCTTTCGCATTATGAGCCTGCGTGCAATCAGGCCTCTTAGTCAAGAATGACTGGAATGCATTAGCTTGGTAGCTAAGAAGCCAGCGAGTAGACTTTGGTGGAGGAGCTGGGTCGGCCTGTACTGTTGCTACTCACTCACTTTTTAGCTACTAAACTCGCCCATTGTAATTGCTTTATAAATGTACCAACCAATTACACCATTGCGGTTGCCAATAGATAGATGGAAGACGTATCAAGAAATTTACAAGGGGATATTTTATCATTTCTATCATTAATTAATAGCTTTCAAACGATGAGGAACTCATGAGGCTTCAAGAAGACCACCATCTACACAGTTTTGTTTCAGAGAATTATGTGTGTATAGCACAGCCTAACTTTAAAAAATTAAAAATAGTACACAATTATTGCAAAATAAGTGTGTATTGTTATTTGAAAGCTATCATCTATTTATTATTGCTAAATGAATGAAAATAATGCTTGATGAATTCATAGTTTTCATTTTTTGGGGAACGTGTGAAATTGTCGTCCGGTTTGGCTGACCAACTTGCAAGTTCCACAAAATTCAAATACCATATAAATTACAAGTATATTCAGTTATTCTATCTTCGAACTCATAAACTATTTCAGACATCTATACTCCTCGCCATTTTCTGTATTTTTATTTAAAAATCCCTCTCAGAGAAATAGTTCTCTAAAATTTGAAAACAATTTCGTATTCCATAACGATCTGCGTTGCTAATATTAATCTCAGGGTTAATGAAATTGTAGGGTTTTTGGGGTGCATGAAAGTTTTTGAATAACAGCAGTTGAAGATAAAAATTTGAACTTTTTATGGTAAATTCAACGACTTGCAGTCAATTTTAATTGAGAATAAATAATAATTTCTCACTTTTTGGCCAAACGTTTTCGAGTCATGGAGACTCATCTTCAAATGCATTTTCCATGAATCGAAAATATTTGGCCAAAAAGTGAGTAAAATTATTATAATATTCTCAAAAAAGGCCTTTGAAGATGAGTCTCCATGACTCGAAAACAAAAAAAATCAGCTGTTGATTAACTCGCCACTAATGGAATGCGGAATTCTCCAAGTGGAATGCGTTTGAACTCTGAATCATTCTCTGAACTGTCTGCAATATCGGTGTTAGTATCTACGGTACCAGAGAAATTATGCTTTATAGGTTGGTAGCATCCCTGCATAATTGTTTTTCTATTTATTGAGCTTCATAACGGTTTATTTTTATTGTTCAAGTTAATGTTTTTGCGATACTTGAAAGCAATACTTTCCTTTCCTATGTACAGTAGAAACAATATTAGTCTGGGCGCTCGGCCGTTTGGTAGTCAGCCCTGGCGCGGGGTCGAGAGGGGAGTGTTTATCGCTCATTTCTAAAAACATGTGGCCCGTGCGACGCTGGAGATGTCTTCAAGGTCACCATTTCAGCCGTCAGTGGAATGGTAGAAAGCAGTGGAGTGAGCGAGCCAACTTCTACAGGACGGCAAGTAGTGACACCAGAGCCACGCGCCCAGAGTAATTGTTTCCACTGTAGGGCTGGGGAAGCAAAAATCTGTGAATGCCACTACACAAAAATATTTAGCTGTTTGAGGAATCGATCCCGGTTAATAATCCAAGAAAAGATGAAAATAATGTGCAAGAAAAGCACAACAGTTGGTGCAGGTGTGCAATTTTACTTTACTATTCAATCAGATCTTTCCCATTCATTTATCACAGTGGCTCATTTTTATACTAATGAACCTTTTTGCATATGAGTGGAGTTATAATAACTTACGAACTTTTTTGCACACTGCAATCTTAGATCTTCTTAGAAAGGCATTTGATTGTATTAATCATAGAACTTTATTGGAAGTTTATATTGCAGTACAAAATGTAGGTGTAAATGGGGTTGAACTGAAATGGTTTGAATCATATCTTATTGGGAGAAAACAATGTGTAGAACCAACTACAGTAATTGGGAATAATAGTATAGTAATGAATAAATTGGAGATCCAAGCTGGAGTGCCTCAGGGTACAATACAGTACTGTACTAGGTCCATTGCTTATTTTGTTGAATGAGCGTAGCGAGTTCTTAGTTTTGACTCGTGACTGGACGCTCATGGCTTTTCTGTATTTATGTACAATTACAACTTTCAAACGCTTTGACCAATCAACTTCTAATTTTAAACACATATTCTTGGAATCTTAATACAGATCAAGTTCGTTTGCCCATAAAATTGAACCACTCCTTCATCCTTTTTGAGGCGAGACAAAAGGATAGGTTCTCAGCCCTTCATTAAGATTCCACTGCAGTTAGATGAGAAATCACATTTTGTTTAATATTTCTCCGCGCTGAACGGAATTAGTGTAGGCAGTAGGGAGAGTCTCCTTCCTACAGCGGCGGCTCCCCCACCAACTGGCCATTAGTGGGTATGTGCGTATGAGAGTGTGTGATGGAGCGAGGGACAGACCGTTTACAGGCTACATTTTAATCTCATCAAAACTGGTTTCGCTAATGACTCATGAGCAAGAAAAGAAGTGACAAGGGCAAGGGAGTATGTGTTTTGGAATTGCACTTTCGGTGTCACACAGCTCCGTGAACTTGTAGTGCACATGTTTCAAAAAAAATTTCTTGGAATTAACTAATTTTTTTTTTTAAACTGTGCTTGTGCAAAAATCATTTGAGCTGTTATTCAATTACTAATACCATGATCAATGTTTAGAATTTGAAACATGCCTGAGCCGACGACATAAGCTAAACATTTTCGCAGACCCACGTTTTCATAGAAATCCAAAAAGGGCAAGATGCTTCAAAAGTTTTAAAAATAAAGAGGGTCTGGGAATTTCAAGGAAGAAAGTGTTTTGATGAAGGACTGGCCAGACAAATTTGGAAATACGATTTCGTGCAGGTGTGCATTTGTATTGATGCTTTATTATTGTGATGTGGAACTGGCATCAAAAATAACTTTTTCCTGAAATCCCAATACAGCTGAGACTCCAAACAATAGACGTTACCTATAGTGGCCTAAAATGGAATTCTCATAACTGATTGAATGTCTTAGTACTAACTGCATGTATATATAGTTGAGTAGAAATAGATAATGTAGAACTAACCGTGTAATATAGATATAGTATTAACTTTACTAATATATAGATATGTTGGAATGTTGCATGCTTATTAATAATTAACCACTAATGATAAATCTAATAAAAAAAAGGCGCTTATTGACAAAGATTAAATTTAAATTGAAATTTCAATTGGATAAATAAACTATAGAGATTTTTCAACCTGACACTTGATAAATTTATTGTATTCATATTCATAAATTTATATATATTTGTATTGATCAATTTTATTATTTTGGCATGTGATAGGTAATATAGGCATACCTAAGATTGATAAACTGTATCAAGTTTTCCTTAAAAAGGAGATCACCGAAAATTTCTGTTATATTATTCAAACAAATTAAATAATATTTCTGAAGCCATGAATGAATTTTAAATATAATTAATGCCGGTTTTATTGAAATCTAGTCTCAATCATTAAAACTATTGAATATTTATTGTTCTAGATAATAATGCTCTTTTATGTATTTACTAATTTCTGTATGTACTAATTTCATATTTATAAATACCAACTTCAATATATTTCATGTAATTAAATTAAACACGTAGATTTTAATATACAGATGAAAATGTGAGAATATGTTAAGATTCAAAGCTACTGTTATTATTATTAATTTTCATTTGATTATTCATTAGGTGTTAAATATTACTTGATTACTTCAAATTCTGATAAATATTTTCCAGAGGTATTTTTTTTATATTATTGATTGTTAATAAACTTCGCTATTGAAAATCATTATTGAAATTAATTGTACTTCAGATTTTTTCATGGGAGCCATAATTTTAAAATTTTGTAAATTAAAAAAAAAATACACAAATACAAACAGAACAATGACTCAACAGTAATTTTAAATTAACAGTTAAATTCTATCCTCCATTATTATTTGTAAGCTGGACCTGACTGTGGGCGAGGCACAGGAGTGATGGTAGGGGGAGGTATGGTGGTGGCAACAGTAATATATAAGAGGGAGCAACCCTTGGCTCGCTCTCTTTTTGGAATCGTGAGTGAGTAGTGACAAGGAGGTGAAGTGACACCAGAGGCACCATAATTCAATATCTCATAGGGAGTTGAATGGTAAAGCATATATCAAAATTATTATTTTAACATATTATTTTCAACTTGTAACAAATTTTTCTGCCACACCACCTCTATAGCCCCAAATAGCCATCAAATTTACAATCAGCTCAGTTTCCAGCCGTTTTTCTTTTATTTGCCAACAATTATTAATGTAGACACAGATTCAATTCTTTTTTTTTAAAGTTCTTCTATTCTGTTTTAAATACTATCTCTTCTATTAATTCCAAACACAAAACACATTTATTTTTGTGAGGCTACCCATTTCAATTTCCTGTAAGTTTATTTATAATTCAAAGATTCAAAGTAAAGCTTTATATCACTTTAATTTGTATAAAGTCGGTAGTAATTTTATTTCTAAGTATTAACTATTAATCTGATTATTTTTTCAAGATTTCAATTTATGTTCACATTTGCATTTTATTATTGTAAATAAATTTAAAGTTAAAAGGTCCTGTTTTCATTCACTTATCTCCCCTATCTACGCCCCTGAGACCCCTGCTCTTTCTTTAAGTTTATTTATTTACCTTAATTGATTTATTTTTGTGAGACAGTGTGATTACTGGTTTGTGTTCAAGTGGACAAGAGGAGTTCTGAGCCTTTGCTAGCTTCTCCCCATTTGAATACAAAACAGTGTCATTGCTGATAGTGTTTGGTTGCTGACACAGGTCATTGCCAGTAACTGATCACTTAGGCTTAAGGTTTATTTTGTAGGTTATTATATTTATTATATGTGTTATAGTTGTATAATTATTCTTTTATCAATCTAAAAGATTGATTGGCGCCGGGCAAAACATAAAAAAAAAATATATATATAGAGTAGGGAACTGGGAAAATCACCCAGTGCACATAAATAGCAACAAAGATAAAATAGGGAAATAGTTCATGCCTTAAATCCTGATGCATTCGGCTAGTGTGACTTGTTCCTTATTGGCTCCCATGAGAGTTATTAGTTTTCTTGGAATTAACTAATTTTTTATTCAAAAACTGTGCTAGTACAAAAATCAAGCCAGTTGTTATTCAATTACTAATACCACGATCAATGTTTAGAATTTGAAACATGCCTTAAATCGCGATACATTCGGCTACCATCACTTGTTTCCTATTGGCTCCCACAAAAATTATGAGTTTTCTTGAAATTAACTAATTTTTTATTAAAAAACTGTGCTTGTACAAAAAACATACCAGTTGTTATTCGATCACTCATATCATGATCAATTCTTAGAAACTAAAACATGCTTTAAATCCTGGTGCATTCGGGTAGCGTGACTTGTTTCCTATTGGCTCCCATGAGAATTATGAGTTTTCTTTGAATTAACTAATTTTTTTATGAAAAACTGGGCTTCTTCAATTCATATATACATTCATGTATCGACTGGAATGTTCATCCTTCTGAGATCATCTTATTATAAACATTGATTCTTTCTAAAAAAAAGGAATCGTTTTTCTCATTCACCTTTCATTGTGCTAACGAGCCTTTCCATTGACCTACTTAGCGCCGCTTGCATTCATTTGCGATAGAGCGTATCTTCTTCCGTTTTTTTTTAAAAACCGTGCTTGTGCAAAATTTTTAACTTACATATTCTGGCGACACAAAAATCGTAGATTATTGTCAATTTTTTTCAGAATTTTTTGGACATGTGCACTACAAGTTCACACTTCTAGCATAGGGAAAATAACATTGATTCGTGACCTTGACCGCACCTTCTACCGCGCATAAAAAAAAAACTATGCTTGTGCAAAAATTAATTTTTATATATTCTTGCAACACAAAAATCATAGATTATTGTCATTTTTTTTTCATAATTTTTTGAAACTGTGCACTACAAGTTCACGGAGCTGTGTCACAACGCTGTGTTTACCGGACTGAAGACTGAACAGAAAGTTGAATCCTAAGATTGTGAATTTATCCACATTACAGGGGTTCATCACCCCCCAAGAATTTCAATGACGCAGTCTGCGTCTTAGCCCCCCCCCCCCTGTGGGCACCCCTGCACATTGAAATCTCATTCTGATTAATAAAAATATGAAAATTTTAGTATTAGTATACTGCAACTGTAATGCACTTACATACCCCCACTTGACGTTTCTCCAACAAGTTTTCTGTTTCTCTCATCTAAGAGAGATGACATAATTTCAGAGGGTTATTGAGATCCAAGGTTCCTATGAACCTTTTTTTAGTAACCTTGATTGAGATCGAGGAAGAACGACAGAGAGAGAATAAAATGAAGGCTTTACCAGTTGCGTAACGTACACCCCCGCAGTTCCGCCATGACGCATGGGGCCCGGGCTATAAGGGGGCCCGGACGGGAAATATATATTTTCAAGAAATGGCCCGTGCCCAGACTGAAATATACATATTTTTTCAAAAGAAATAAAACTGAAACACTGAAGGAAGAAAGAAATAATGGGCTAAATATTGTCAGGTCAATGTTTATTGTTTACTTTATCAATTTTCATATAGATTTAGTGGAGTAATTTAGAAGCAGGATGTTGTGACTTCAGGAATGGAGACATACAGAGGACAAAACACTCTTAAGACAAACTTATGTAGACTGTTATAAATCATGGAAATTAATATTATTTTCTCATCGAATTCCTCAATGTATATTAGCATATACGAAGTAATGCAAAATGGGGGGGGGGGGGGGGGGGTTGTATAGAAAAGAAAGTCAATATTTTTCTTCATACAGTATTTTTGAATCCAGTCTCTTGAATCGTCCTGTTGGATGCATGTAGGCAAAACTAATTTAGCTATTGCCTGATTTTCTGGTTGGTTGTACTTAAAATTTGAAACTTTAAAAAAGTGTTCTTTTAAACTGATATTTAATATTTGCTTTGGACTCTACATATAATTTTTGCATCATTCACATTTTATTTTATAGATTCCAGATTTTCCTTCGATTATTTTAATGTTAATTTTAGGATTGCCAAGAATATGTTCAAGTGCTGATTTTGAATAAAAACTTATGTTGACATTTTAGCATGTCTTTTAAAATCTGTTTTAACAACTTTTGAATGGGATCCATAATTCATAGATTTCCATATTTCTTATTTCTTCACTTTTTAGAAAAATGTTGTTCTTAATAATTTTGAGGTACTTTTTTCTTCTTTAAAATCATTTGATCAATCAAATTTGGTTGAAGGTCATTAAATTTTGCTATTTGCATCATTTTCTGAGCTTCCAATCAGGGGCGGATCCAGGGTTGGGCGAGCCGTGCAACCGGCTAACATAACGCAGGTTGGGTCGGAAAGAACCGCGAGGCCCTGGTTGAGCTACCAGCCTTTAAGCAAGCGAAGAGTAAAAGAGACATAGAAATCTATTATATTGAAATTTCTCACCCCAAAATTATTGCGTCAGTGTGAAATACTTGAAGAAGCCCACAAAAATGGACCGGGCGAGTCAGCGGGGCCCTGCGGTCCGGACCTAACTGAAAAACGCAGGTCGTTTAGAAGCGCGACCCCTTAAACCAGCCCCATACGCAAGCAGAGTGAACCCAATAAACCAGGTTTGTTATGCATAGCTTAAAGTGCAAGACTCAATAAAATTAGAAGGTGGTATTTTTTAAAAATAAATTTTTGAGTATTGGCTATACTTTACAGTTTTAACCTGCCATATTTTATGACAAACCATGTCAAATTTTGGATTTGGGCTTAGCTAACCATTTTCAGCACGTTAAACATGAAGATATACACAGAAAAGGCATTATTTCGTATAAAAAAATCAGTCAATGCGTACTTCCTATAGTGCCAACTGATGAAATCTTTTAGGCCAGAGATGGGCAAACTTTTCAAGGAGAGGGCCAGTTGACATGAAAGATTATGTGAGCGGGCCAAAAAAAATTGATCAATTATCATTAAACTCGTTTGTTTATATTTCAGTCATCAATTTAAATTTTTTACCTCAATGATGATTATCCTTAATAATTGAAAATATAGTAGGTACTCTTGTTTAGCTCACGAAGAGAGGCAATGATTCAACTGAGATCAGTTTTTCAGCAATCTAATTCTTAAACTCATTCTTATCAAAGTGGAGGGGGGTTAGTTCGGGGGTACTCCCCCCAGAAATGCTTGGAAAATTGACACTACCGTATATGAATTCACTCATTTTGACGCAGATTGGAATTTTAAACATCACCCAAAGTGGATGAAATTAATTAATTGCTCATATTATATTGAATGTCTCACTAATAATCATGATAGTTATTTCAATAGATACATTTTTATATTTAGTTTGAAAACAAACCAATAAGATTGTTTTCGTTGTTTTAACTTTCACTGACGTCTGGTATTTTTTTTTTTCTAAAAAAATTTAAAAGCTTAATTACTTCCTTTTTGTTCTGGATAAGAATAATTCCACAATTCCATTCAGACCAAACAATCAAGTTGAACATTTTTTTATTAAAATAATAATAATACTAATAATTTTCAATGTGAGGGCCTTTTAGTATTGAATGATCAATAATGAAACTAGTTTATGTTTGTAATTTTTGACCAATTTCAAGCATGTATTGGTTTCAACATAAATATGACAACTTATTCACTGACAACAGTGAACAGAGGCGCGAAACCTGTTATGACAATTATGACTCCGTCATCATAATTCAACAGCGAAAATTCAATTCAAATGAAATTTGAGTCCTTCTCCCTGTCGATGTTCCGTTGTAAGCTGTACCTACCCCAATCATCAATAACACATTTTAAACTCTCAACGCAAATTCAGAAGCGATAATATATTTTTAAATTCAGCAACGCAAAACGTATATCTCGCATTATATTATATGTATTTTTTAATATATACACACGAGATTTTAGTGTGTACTCAAAAGCATGTTTCGGGCCGGATTAAACCAGCTCGCGGGCCGCACTTGGCCCGCAGGCCGTAGTTTGCCCATCACTGTTTAGGCTATTAATTTAGTACATTGGAAACTACACTATATATAATACACAAATAAGGTCGGTTTTATAAGTTGATCATAGCACAGCTAACTAGTTGAAAAACGCATCAAAAACGCATTTTTAGGGCTAATTTTCCAAAAAATCATGGGGGAGGATCCCCAGACCACCGGTAAGTGTGCCCCCTCCAAAGTCAATTGCCCAGGGCCCCGCAAAGCGTGGATCCGCCACTGCTTCCAATGAATATCTTTGGAATGAAAGGCAAAATTAATCTGCCTTTAATTAAGAATCAGAACATAGTTATCCAATAAGAAGAGCTTATCATGATGACCAGTCTTATTTATTTTAAAATGTTATCATTATGTCAGTTGGGAAATGATAAAATTTTCTATCTTCATAAACAAATGTGGTTTGATTTTGATTCCATAACAATGTAACTTTATTCATAATGTCAAACAAAATACAGGGTTGCATAGGCCCATATTGGAAGTGGTGAAGGGGGCCCATACTCAAGTTTGCCCAGGGGCCCGGAATTTCTCTGGGCGGGCCTGCAGATGATAGTAGAGAATCACCAACCTCAATGCTTGAATAGAGCACACTAATCATACCACACTTGCCTAGTCTATGAGTCTGATAAGGCTAGCAGTCATATATGGTTTGTCACCACAGTCAGTTGTTTTTGCTATGTACACTGTGATTTCTTTGAGCCGCCTAAATTCGTGGCATGAAGTAGACGGTATAATGTATAGTTGAAGCTGTCAAAAATTCAAAGTTCTAGCTTAGAATAAATTTATTTCACACTTTATCTTCACAGTTTTATTAAACACAATTGTCAAAAACAAGAAATAATTATACCGGTCTCGTGCGACACATATGTCTGAAGCAGGGATGTCGCGTCGCACTGATGTCTCAAGCAGTGTGTAAGTCCCCCATTTAATAACATGGGTTGGTTTTCGATAAAAATGCCTCAGACACGACAGATGTCTTAGACATGATGTCTAAGAAACCAGTGTGTAGAGGCCCTAACTGCCCAATTACCGTACTTTTGTTCACAAAGAACAGTAAATAAAGTAGAAGAATTGGAACGACAATGGTAAATCTATATAACCTATATTGGTGATGTAGTGAGGTAGATGGGGCAAGAAGTATTGAATATTGCTAATAACTGAGCTTTCAACAAAAGAAAATGTAGAAAATATATAAAGTTACATAGAAACTGATAAGTTAAAATACAATACGCATGAATTGATCATTTTTAATCTGTTTAAACATGCAATGAGTCACTTGAAACAGATCCTTGATTTATTATGTTTCAATAAGTAAACGATAATGAGACGGACAATACAGATCACAATATTGCCCTGTGATACAAAGGCCAGGTAAGGTAAGGCCACGCAATATTTATGGCATTGAAGTAAAATATTGATGAATTTATAAAAATTTGAAACCTATTTTGATAAGCTCAACAGAACGGTAAATTCGGTTCTTGATAGAAAACTTTTCATCAATTTTGACAATGACCTCAATGTAAACTCTTGTAAACAATAATAAAATAGCAATTCTCATTTTTTCAGCACAAGCTACTACATATTCTACATCAATAAATAACAACATTAAATATGTAGTGTTGAATACATCTCATGATAAAAATAGTCATAAAGCTACAAATAAAAGTATTAAACTATCTCATTGAACATTATAATAATAAAAAGGAGCTCAAAGAATATATTATATAAAAAGAACTATACTATAATATGGAAGGCAATGAATTCAATACAAAGTACTCCACCAATAATTTCAATTCAATACCAAAATAACTGTATTACTATGACATACAATCATAGCTCGGCCTAATTTGCCAACTTCAATAGAATTTCATTATAATTTAATTGAATTTCCACAAATTAATTTACACTCATTTCACCAACATTTCAATGTTTTTAAGTAAATAATACACAAGCCAGCTTCACAATTAATATTTTTTAGAAAAAAGGCTTGGGTTTTTCTTTCAAATTTTGATTTTTCAAGAATAATTTGGCACATCTTAACCAGCAATTGTATAACAAAGAATCATTGACGTCTCCAATTATTGGAGTATTGTATAACAAAATAAGTTAAATTATTAAACTGGTTTGCCTGTTGCAGTTCAACTTTTAAAATTATATAAAATGTAATTTTTTATCAAGCCATCAAAAATACTTTAAAATTGTATTTTGTTCTTTTAAAAACTATTATTTTTTAAATGAATAATTTATTCTATTAAAATCCTCATTTTTAGATGTAAATATCTCATACACATAATCTAGCCTGACTTTTTGCAGTCATTTGGACATCACCATAAGAAACGCAAAATTTAATTGAATTGAGGCTTATCATATTTTGATATGATTTCTTAGTTGAGACTCATATTTTGGGATTTACACTATGAGTTAAGTGAGAGTCAACTAGCATTTATAAATGGATCCTGAGTTTCTTTATGTTATCACAATCAATACAAATGATAAAGAATCTTCTAGATTTTTTCGGTGGATGAAGCCCACATAGGTTTGAGACCTGTGCGTGGGTAATGAATTGGATGATGGTGATTGATGAGTTGGACCTACAGTTTTAGGTGGGTTTCGATCTAACGGGAAGTGATTTTTCAGCAGAGAACAGTCTTTTTTGCTGGCCAATCCAATCGGTCACCCTTATAAAAATGGCCCAGGAGTTTCGTAGCTTACCTCTGATTGAACAGATACCTGCTACAGCACTCGGCTATCACTTCAATCCAAGTAGAATCCAAGTTCAATCCAAGTATTTTGAATCTTTTAAAATTTCTTTGATAGAACTAATATAACTGGAAAATGGTATAACAGAGATTTCGAAAGTATATAATGAGAGTGTGGGACAAAAAGCAAAATTTCACTGAATGCTTTTGTTATCAGAGATGAAAAATTACTTGGGATAATTATTAAAAATGCAATCCGAACCCTTTTGAAATTTGAGTTTCCAAAGAGATTTTTCTTCTAGCCTTGGAGAGCTTCAGAAGTCAAGCTGAAGAAACGTATAAAAAATAGAAATGGTAATCAACTTGAGGTTTCAAAAATATTAGATTCTTTTACAATGAATTACTGAGACCTTCAGAATTTATATAAATTTTCAGTACTTTTATTGTAAATTCAGTACTTTTATATAAATCCAAATCAATGGCTGAATTACATGGCAATATGCAGAACGATGTAAATGCACTTAGATGGTGGTTTACTCGCAATATGATGGTGATATGAGCCCAAAAACAAAATATATCATATTCAAGCTCAGAAAAGATACACATTTCCCCGCACCTATTAGATACCATAATATTGAATGTTCTTTGCTTGATGACTGTAATAATTGCCAAGACCTAGAACAGGTTGAATGCATAAAGTATCTTGGCGTTTGGGTGGATAGCAGACTTAGATAACAATTGAAGGAATCACATAGCGTATGTGAGAAAAAAGTTAATAAAATATGTATAATAATATTCTATTTACTGAGGACGCTGTGTAGCCCAGAAATTGATGAAAAAGATTTACTTTGCTCTTATTGCTTCACATTTTGAGTATGGTTTGGGGAGGGGCATATACGTCTATTGTGCATCCACTCACTACTCTGCAAAAATAATTTGTACGAATAATGTCCTTTAAAATCCGATCTGCACATTCAGCACCGATCTTCAAAGAACTAAGAATACTTCCAATTAGAAACTTATATTTATATAAACTCTGAAACTTTTCTTTGATAGAAGCGGTGAGATGCAGTTGATCAATACTCACAGAGTTGGAAGGAATTAACTTAAGTTAGAGTCCGTAAACCTAATCTATCCATATTCAGGAAATTCTGTACATATATCTAGCTCCAACATTTTTAATAGGCCGCCTGATGATATTAAGAAGTGTAGGCGAAAGACACGTCTCTGAAAACTAGTACTAGTACTAGGTCCCACAACAAGATGTAACGAGGTACTACAATAACATAGCTTGATTTATAAACTTTTTATTCTCTAAGTAATAAAAAAGATTAGTTTTCCAAATAAAGTTTATATAGATAGATGCTTTCTTTGCATTATGAGTTTTTCGAGTTTTAGAAGAGTTAGAATAATAAGAGTTTTAGAAGAGCTGAGAAGTAGCTTTCACTGAATCTGTAATTTTATTATTATAGGCGCTAGAAAAAATAACTAATTTATTGTATATTATATTAGAAGGTGCAAAATTATTTATTGAATCCGTCAAAAATGTTTTCCAATGGCTGGTAAACGAAGCATTCTCTTGAGTTTTCTACGTTTTATTTTAAAATATTTAATTAGAGGGTTTTCTTTCTGTTTTTTAGTTTTACTTTCTTTTTCTTTAGTTGCTTTTTTCAGTAGGAACATGATTATGTTGTTAATACTGCAGTAGAGCTAAATTAGGAATGTACAATGATTATTTCAAGTATAAATTGTGTTGACTAGGAAATGATTTTGATTTGATTTAACGACTTGCAGTCAGTTTTAATTGTGAATGAATAATATTCCTACTCACTCTTTGCCGAACGTTTTCGAGTCGTGGAAACTCACCTTCAAGGCCTTGACTGCAAGTCGTTTAAAATGATAAGTATTTAAAATAATTAAAATATTAACAACGCAGATCGTTATGGAAAAAGAAATCCAAGAAGTAAAAATCAACTCATTCGAATTTCAAATTTTACCGCTCACTTTTGTTCATCATCTGGGGGCTTGTAACTTTGTTGTCAGGTGGCAGTGGTATCTCTAGGTGGCAAACGTCAAGATGATTCGGTGAAGGGGAATCAGCTGTTTATTGTAGGGCTCTGTAGAAGTCTTTGGAGCGAAGTAGTTTTTTGTGGCGTCACGACTTAGCATTCGGTCTTTTCGTTTTTCGGTCAAGTGGCTACCCCCCATTATCCTAATGTAATCGGCCCTTACGAAACAGCTGTTTATTTAGAGGTTATGTTTGGTGTGCTTGTCAAATGCTTAATAAGATTATGGTAAATGTTTCATAACATCGATAAGCTCTCAAAATGGTAAGAAATCATCTTTGACATCTAACTAATTGACATTATGAAATGGATTATTTTTTTAAATTACACTCAGCTTATACTGGTAGGTTTGTTGATGCTATACAATGCAGCACCTTTCAGCTTTCTTTTGTGATAATTATAAATGTGCTACAATATAGGTCACTATAGGCTAAATTATAGTAAAGATGCTGTATGCGTTTCATTAGGTCCATAGGAATATCTGCATATTCTACAAAGGCATCGGTTTTATAATTTTTTAATCAGTTGGGTTGCAGTTCAATAAGTAGTCCGTGAAATAATCTACCTTGAAAATCGAGACTCGATAGTCGCTCGATCTGTACCAAACCCAAATGAAGATAATAATGGTGTTTGTAAACGATAACCAACTGAATCAGGATGAAAACATTGACCTGGCCTCCTACATTGAGAAAATATGTTTCAAGATTTCATCTTGGATATTTGTCCTGCGACAGGGGAATTGAATGACAAGTTGACAAGAAGTTACTTTTTACAGCTTTCCATGGTCTTTTAATGGACATAATATGGAGTGGCGGATTAACGAATTCTTATGGGAGGGGGCAACATACCCAGAAATACCGGGAGGTATGGAATAACATTTTAGGTAATTTAGTAGCTTTCAACCGCATTTTACACCATCCTAGCACTTGAAATGTAGTAAAAATATAATTTTTTCGTGTTTAAGAATAATCAAATTACCTATGACTAGAGTAGTTTATTTCTGTATATTCATCTGAAATTATGAATACAAATTGTTTTATACAATACAATATGTCTTGAACAAAAATTGCTTTGCTAGCTTAACTTTATCAAAATTTACAGAGAAATGAACAGAGTCTAAGCAATTTATTCATGATCGTGATGATTTTTAGACCTATATATATATACTGTATATATATATTTAAATTACTCTCAACATTCTTTCATGTTTCATAATACCAATACTACAATAAATACGTATTAGGTCAAAAACAAACAGAGATGTACTATATTGTAGTATATGCCCCTTCCTGCCTATTCTATAAAAAATTAATCTTATTCAAAATTATTTCACTTGATAAAAGATTTCCTTAATTTTCTATCATTTGTTAATTATTCATTGAATTATAATTAGGTAGATAACAACAGTTAAAGATAAAGTACAAGTAATATAGAAGATAAGACAAAATAAGTATTACAACATATCTTAATACACGGCCTCCGGCCGGCAGTGGTGAAGTGGTAAGACAATTGGGAGGTAAGTTATTCCGTCTGTCATAGATGTGGCGGGACAATTAAAATTCAACCGTGTGCATGTCGCATGTGTTACCATTTTTAATTTTTTTAAATGTGTAAGCCCTCGGGGGGGGGGGCGGTCGCCCCCTCCGCCCCCCCTTTAATCCGCCCTTGATAATATGCTATCTTACTATAGGGGGTAACTCACCAAAACAAAACTTTGATAGATACAAAAGAAAGCTGTCCAGTACGGTATATCGTTTCTGGATATAGCGAATAGTTCAGATTCAAGTAGGCCGCTGTTAAGAGACTTGTTCAAGGAGAACTTGCTTGTGAAGTTACATCGTATGTAAAATAAGAGTAATATAAACCAAAATCCTGATGTAAATTATTATAATACTCGAAGCCGAGGAGATTATCACATGGTGAGTCACAATAATAGGTTATTCGAACAAAACCTAGTTATATTGATGAGAAATTCTATAACAAGCTATCGCAGTTTCTAAAGTCTTGGAAATATCGAAAAATTAGGTGATAAAAGCTTTTTATAATGTACAAGAATTCCTTTCAAATCAAAATTGAGCTTCACCTCAACGAATTTTAATTGTATTTTTGGTAGCTAGTGAATGAGAATGGTAATATTGCATATAATATTATTGATCTTACTTGACTTTTATTATAATTATACTTTGTATACTCCTTGCTTTAAATGGAGTCTTCACGACGTATTCTCCAAGAGAAAATTTTGTAGGACTAAGATTGGTATAACTTATAAGTCACTATTTCTAGTCATCCTATTTCATTAGCATTTCCTTCACTTCTCAGGGAATAAAATTTCTAGTACTTATGAAATAGATACCTAACTCATCGTTTTATACATAACTATCACTCTTTATCATAATGATTTTATCATTTCATAACTTAAACCTTGGGCTCATATTTTATTCTTTAAAAAATGGAAAGCCAAGTTTACTTCTTGAAGACTTGAGACATTCAATAGGTATTGTGAGATTGGTATGTGATCCTGGATCGCAGTTCCATATTAACTGTGGGTAATTTTGAAGCAAATATGGGTTACCTCCGATTTTCTTGAAATTTACATATGTCAAGTAGAGTACTGTACTATGTAGAGCACAGAAAAAATGAAAATAAATGTCGCAAATACCGTTAAGTGTTGAAAATGCATTAAAAGTTGCGTTTTTTGCCTACGTTTTTGCTAAGTAATTTCTTTGCTTGTGTCCAGGCAGTAATGTGTTTCCAATTCGTTTTATTTCAAAAAGTGAATACATTGGAGTAGATTTGGTGGTTACATACAAGATAATCAGTTCCAAAATCGAGTTTTTTAAATTTCCAACCTACCCCACCTGCTTTCACCATCGACGTACAAACCAGTCCTGTTTTGCAACACAAAATGGCAGTTGATATAAACAGCTCTGTTGATAAGCAAGCGGCTATCGATAATTTTATCTATGCATTTGTATTTTCAAAGTTCCAAGTAACTACCCTTATCGGTGCTTACGGTATGTGTTATGGTGGCCAAGATTAACAAGCTCAACCTAATCTTCCTAGATCGTGAATTCCTAGACGCGGTACCGAATCCAATAAGATATGAATTGAATTTTATGTACATTGTACATTCCCGGGACGTCACGATCTAGCGAGGTTAGGTTAAACTTGTTTTGCCGCAGCGCGCTGTAAATAGTGCCCTCCGTATAATACGTAAGTAGACCTACCCAGTGGCGTAGCAAGAACCTTTGACACCCGGGGCGGTATTTCAACTTGTCAACCCCCCCCCCCTTACACACGGTTAACAAACAACACTACTAACATAGCTGATTCTTATTTTGTTAACTTTTTAAGTGAATACAACGACTTGCAGTCAAATTTTCATTAAGAATAAGTAGAATTTACTTACTCTGTAGGCCGAACGTTTTCGAGGTATTGAATCTAATCATCAAGGCATTCTAGATCGGTGATGTTGGTTTATTGGTTAGAAGAATTGTGCTTTTTGTAGAATGTGATCAAAAAGTTTGTGTGATTTAAAACAACTAAACTTTAGACTTTTACTTTAGACTTTTACTTTAGACTTTAAACTTTAGACTTTAGATTTTAAATCACACAAACCTTTTGATCACATTATACAAAAAGCACAATTTTTGTAACCAATATCGCCGATCTAGAATGACTTGATGATGCCTTGAAACGTTCTGCCTACAGAGTAAGTAAATTTTACTTATTCTTAATGAAAATTTGACTGGAAGTCGTTGAACTCACTTAAAAAGTTAATATTAACAACGCAGTTCGTCATGGAACAAGAAATCCAGGAATCTTATTTTGTATCACTCATGGTAGAATTATACATTTTTTATGTAGATATTGAAGATTTGGGGCTCTGGGGGCGTCACTCAAGAAACATTTTGGCTAAAAATTAGGCCAATAACTTGGAATATTAAGGTGTCTTTTCACAACTTTGACGAAATATATGACTCTCTTGTTTGAATGAGTGGTCCTCCCCCGGAAAAATTGAAAATAGTATTTTAAGCGTTTCTATGCACAAATCCTCCCACAGTATTTTAACCCTTATATATCTCTGTATTAGTCGACACAAAAAGTATCAGCTATCATCCAAAAACCATATACCATTCATGTAAAACCTGCACGTATTTAAGTATTTAAACCCACATTATGGATCAAATTCTATTAAAAACTCGAGTCCTTGTTAATGGAAGGTGTCTGTACCCCTTTGCTACGCTCCTGACACCTGCACCTGCATCAACAAATTCACTGATTCTCTGAGGGTGAATGATAGTGGCAGTAGTAGAACAGAACAAATTTCTTCAAATAATGAAAATAAATATAGCTGATAAGTAACCTCTGTGACACACATTTCGACACCCATTCCTCCTGCACCATCAGCCAAATGATTAAATTTCTCCCTCTACTCAATCGAACTCAACTCAGTCACCTGTCATGTCACCCCAAACTAGAATAATTTTTTCTCTACTATTTATTTGAAAAAATTATCTAGTAATAAAATTGAATACCTTTTAAAGCCTCATTGGATCTGCTTTTTGTCACCCCCCTTGGGCCGCCTCCTCCGCCCCCCCCCCGTTGCTACGCCACTGGACCTACCCATTTATTTCTATGAATTTTGTGTTTCAAATAGTATTCTATAATATAATGTATGTGAATTTCAGGTAGAAGGTATTTGCTTTCATAAGCAGAAATCGGAATGCATTCGTAATACAGTGTTTACCATAGGTTCAAAAGAGCAACTGGAAAACACTATTTTCGTTCCCCATCACAGGTTTTGATGAAATTTAACAAACTCATGGTGAGCGATGAGACTAACAAAAATACATGATATTAGATTTTTATTCCAATCCAGGTACAGCCATTCGAAATTTCAAAAAATCCCCAGAAATTGAAAAACCGACATTTTCTAAATTGCTGTAGTAGCTGGTGTAATCAAGCTAGAGGGCTGTAAGTGGTATCATTTTGCAGAAATTTTCTTGCTCTTATGTAGCACATTTTGTGTTATAAATGTAAAATGTATTTATTTTTTGATTTTCTCAAAAAGTTCATCTTTGAAAATTATAAAAAATTCAAAGATTTCTTGGAGTTTTGTTGAACATATAATGAGAATGGGTTCATATTTGAAAAAAAAAAATTATAATAATAAAAGTCTGCATTTGTCCATTTTAAAGGTAGCTTTTCCAAAACAGAATTATAAAAGTTGTCACCTCAACTGTTCCATATGCATTTCAGAGCACTGAATTCGAATTTCGAGATTCTCAAGTTGTGGGAGCGCCGCTTCAACCCCAAAATACGAAAAACAACATTTTCTGATTTCCCCCAGTTTTTTAACTCGTTTACAGATTGGAATAAAAAACTTATGTGATACATTTTTTAGTCTTATCACTCACGTTGAGGCTGTAACTCGTAAACAGATTGGAATAAAAATCTAATACTATATATTTCTGGTAGCCCCTAACTGACTATGAGTTTATTGGATTTTATCAAAATCTGAGATGGTGAACGAAAAAACGTTCGTTCGTGTTGATTTGACGTGGAATGACACAAAAAAGCGTTTGCGACGCTTATTTATATTTTTTCTGTGCTCTGCATATATTGTTCTACATAATATAATTATGTGAAATTCAAGAAAATTGGAGATGACTCATATTTGCTTCAGAATTACCTAACTGTGTAAGGTCGAAAATATTGATGGTATCTATTATTCGTGATTCATGAATAAACGCTTCAATTTTGCAAACCCATATGTTGACTGTCTAAGGTCCCCCATTGACTTGAAGTATGTCGTCGCTAATAAGCTCATTACTTGATAATACGGTTCCAACATTTACCCAATTTTATTAATTTCTATTAATAAATTAATTGTATTTGAACTTTACAGCACGGTAGAGTAAAAGTTAGGACCACTGAAGAACAAAAGGAATTGGAGAGGAAAGAACGAGAGAAAAAAGTAAAGAAATACAAAGCTGCAATTCAAAAAGTCTTCTCCAAGGTAAATAGAGATGATTATAACTGTATAAGCAAGAGTGAGGTAATATTATGATTAGCTGGTACCTTAACAATTTTCAACAATGTGACATTGAGAAAGCTGTAGACCAGTGGTTCCCAACCTGGGGGTCATTTGAGCCCCTGTGGTGGAGGGGGGATGGCGATGAGTTTTTGAATGAAAAATAGATTATACGAGATTGATAATTCCCTACCCTTAAATATTTTTCAATGGCGGATAACCAAATTTCTAAATTTACTAAGGATGAAATTTTTATTTTTACTGATCACCTTGAACAATTCAAAAGTAAATGAAATCAAGGTTCATGACTAGATTAACTTGGAAATTCCATATTTGATTATAAATACGCTTTTCTTTGAAGCTGTGGATAAGCTTAACGCTTCACAGACAGTTTTCTTGATCTGAATCATTTTCAA
Source organism: Conomelus anceps (assembly GCA_948455865.1). NCBI lineage: Eukaryota > Metazoa > Arthropoda > Insecta > Hemiptera > Delphacidae > Conomelus > Conomelus anceps. Next base: position 25,656,740 of record OX418223.1, read on the forward strand.
GCAGAACTGATTTGAGTTAGCTTGGGTGAGGGCGATGGAAACTTACCTTCAACTGTGGATAAAGGCTAACTGTGGAGGTAGCGATGGGTCACTAAAGGTTGGCAACCGTTTCTTCAGACTATGCTAACTTTAGAAAATTATAATGCCTACTATATCTGCTATTCAATAGACAGCAAAAACATTTGAAAGAACACAGCAAACACTGATCGTTAATCATAGAATGTATCATTCAATTGTTGAAAATATTGCAATTACATTCATCGATAGCCATTCGTTTGAAATAAAAAAATTTGAGTTTAAAAGAAGTTAATATTACACGGAAAAGTTCTTAGTGAGTTTATGAAAGGTTACAAAGTTAAAACAGACTTTCTTGATGATCTGAATTTAGTAGATTGGCTATTATCATGCAATGGCTAATATAAGAGTAACTTTATATAAAGTCACTGTAGGTATTATCATATGATACAGTTATTTTAAATTTCACACTCTAGTGGAGATATTAGAACTTAGAACTGAACTTATTTTCCGAATCTCATATGTATAATTAATTCTACAAAGATTGTCAAGTTTATTTTTGTCTATGAATCATAAAACGTTTCTACAGTTTCCGATTTGCTTTTTAATTACAATGTTTTTGCTGAGATACTTTTCCTTTAATTATTTTATAGAGAAAAAATGACGAATTGGATGATGAAGGTCTTGAAATTACTGGGCAGATACTATTATCAAATCCAGACATCTACACTTTATGGAACTATAGAAAAAAGATAGTGCTTCATTACAAAGAAATAAGGTAAATTTACTCCTATGGAACTTATTTAAGACATGCCATGAAAATAATACCTACAGCTTTTTCACCAGGAATGATTACTGTCGTCACAGATTGAAAATGCAATTCAGAATTCATCAATAATACTATAACGGGCTCTATCTCTAAAATAACACTGGTAACACTTCAAATTACCACTCGCACTTTACACAAATTATTCACAACACGCACTAATCAAATATATCTCTCAGAATAATGTAATTAAAAACAGATAAATCTATAATGTTCAGCTAATAAAGAGTTTGCAATATTACTGTACAAAAATCAATCACTAACTGTTAAAAGGCTGATCTACTATTAAATAATGACCGTCCAATAAACTGTTCAACAATTGAAGAAACGTTTAAAGCATAACAGTGGAAACACTGCAAGCACTTACGAGTCACTGTATAGACTGTTGGAGAAGCTTGAGTAATAATCTGTCACAATATACTGTGGATAAGGTTAATCAATACCAGTGGACTGTATAGGATTGAATGTATTTATTGAAATGTCTCAAACACTTTCACTTGTCGACTCCTCTAACACCTAAGAGCGAGTGATATTTCAGCCTTTCACAACCACAGTCTCTCCCGCATGCGCACATAACATTCACACAAGCTATCAAACCACACACACTCTCAAATGCACACAACAGACGAAATATATGGATAAAAGAGTTTTTCATATTGAATTCTGTCCATACTGCAATTATCACTTTAACAACAAACGTTCATAATACTATTCAGAAGCCCACATAAGTCTGAGATTTGTGGGTGGGTAATGATGATTGATGAGTTAGACCTACAGCTTAAGGTGTGTTACGAAACACCGGGAAGTGACCTATAAATAACCTATTCAAATGTGTTTTCACCAATTTTACTGAAGATTCCCATAGAGATCCAAAATTTGGTGCAAAGGGTGGCTGGAAATGCCATGTAATTTCATCCCTTGTTAATTCTGTTGTTATGTCATCATTGAAATGCTGTGACATCGAAAGTGATGTCAATTCCTTGAGTTCCTTGTTTGCACCAACAAAGTTTCGCCCATTATCAGAATATATATGTTATGGTTTACCCCTCCTTGAAATAAATCTACACAATGCAGATAGAAAGGATGCAGTTGTCATGTCTTCACACAATTCTAAATGAATAGCCTTTGTACTAAAACACACAAAAAGAGCTACATAACACTTGACAGGTTGTGCTTTTCTTTGACTGTTCATTTTTACATAAAAAGGTCCACAATTGTCCACTCCAGTGATGTAAAAGGCCCAAGGAGGTGGTTGCACACGTGATTGTGGTAGTTGACCCATGAGTTGGCATTGTATTTTTGGATTTGTCTTGAAACAAGTGACACATTTCCTAAAAATACTCTTTGCAAGGTTTCTCCCATTGATAGGCCAATATTTTTGTCTGGTGGCACTCAAGAGTGATTGTGGTCCAGGGTGCAGGTTCTTCAAGTGTATATGTCTAGCAATCAACTCTGATAAGATATAATGTTTTGGCAAGATCATTGGATGGATTCAATCATAAGTAAGGCCTGATTGTTGAAGTCTTCCACCAACTCTCATTATATTGTTTTCATCCAAATAAGGTGTCAGAGATGAGAGTTTGCTGGTCTTGGATATCAATCTGCCAGCTTGTAACATTTTGTACTCATTTGGAAAAAGATTCTTTCTGCACAATTCTGATCAAATAGAATTCTGCTCTTTGTAATTCTCCAACTGTTAGAGAATCACTTACATGTTCTATCCTTTGACATTTTTGAGAAAAACGAAAACAATATGCAACAGTGCGTAATACCTTGGTGAAGCTTGAATATTTGTTCAGGTCAATTATTGGTTTGGTCTTATTTGCTGTAGTGACAGTTACAATGACATTCTTCCGTTTTTCTGGCATTTCATCTTCCTGAGGGAACTCTATTTGCTCTGTTGGAACTGAAGAATTTACTGAGTGTAGAAGTTCTGGACCATGCCAGTACTGACTAGCATGAAGAATTTCTGTTGCTAGTAGCCCTCTAGAAAGATAGTCAGCTGGGTTATTCTGACTTTTCACATGTTTCCATGCCTTTGTGTCTGAATTCTGTTGAATCTTTGCCACTCTGTTGGCCACAAATGTTGTCCAATGAGATGATGGAGCATTGATCCATGCTAGCACAATTGTGGAATCTGTATAGTAATGAACAGCATCAATCTTGAGGTGTAGAGCATTTACTGTTGTCTTGCACAATTGTGATAAAAGAACAGCACCACAGAGTTCAAGCTTGGGGAGTGATGTCTTTTTGATTGGTGCTACACGTGTCTTTGAAGTGACCAAATTAACACTGATTCCACCATCAGTATACATGCCCTTCATGTAGATACAAGCTCCATAAGCATGTTCAGATGCATCTGAAAAGCCATGAATTTCAATGGATGATATTTCTCTTTCTTTGTCAAGAAGAGAACGTGGTATTCTCAGGTCAGATAAAGCTGGCAATGTATTTTGAAATTGATTCCATTTTTCACTCAAGTCTTCTATAACTTCTTCATCCCAACCCACCTGAAGGAGCCATACACTTTGCATGATGAATTTTGCTTTGACTGTTGTTGTTGCAATCAACCCAAGTGGATCAAAGATCTTCCCAATAGCTGAGAGGATAGCCCGCTTTGTTGGCCTTCTTGATGTTGTCATATTCTCCTTGTTTTTGAAGAATTGAGATTTGTCTTCATTTGAGTTCCACACAACACCAAGTGTTTTCAAATGAGCCTCCATTGCTGTCACACTCAATGTTTTTGAGAATGTCTGGATGATTTGATTTCCATTTACGAAGATTAAAACAGCCACATCTTGTCAACTCAATGAGCTCCTTACAAAGTTGTTTAGCCTCATGAATAGTCTTTGCACCAGTCATGACGTCATCCACATAGACATCTTCAATTAGGACCTTTGATGCTTGAGGAAATTTATGTTTTTCATCAAGTGCTAGTTGTTTTAGTACACAGGTTGCAAGATATGGAGCACTTGTTTGACCATAAGTTACAGTTGATAAATGGTGAATTTTTACTGGATTGCTAGGATTCTCTCTCCACAGTATTAATTGAAGGTTTTGATCAGCTGGAAATATGTTAATCTGTCTATACATTTTTTCAATGTCTGAAATAATGACATAGTTGTAAGTTCTGAATCTAGCTATGATACTGATCAAATCAGATTGGACTGTTGGGCCAACAATGGATAAATCGTTGAGCGATTTGTTTGAAGTTGATTTTGCTGAGCAGTCAAACACAACTCGTAACTTGGTTGTTAGAGAATCCTCTTTGAGAACTGGGTGATGAGGTATATAATAAGCCTTTGATGCCTCTGCTTCTTCACTGGAAATTTGATGCATGTGCCCCAACTTCTCATACTCTCTCATACTCTCTCATAAATTGAATATATTGTGAATGGAGCTCGGGATTCCTTGAGAAACGCCTCTCAAGATGTTGCAGCCTTCTCAGTGCAGTAGGTTTAGACTCCCCAAGATCATCAATGCACCCCTTCAGAGGAATACTCACACTATATCTTCCCTTTGTGTCTCTCACCGTTGTTTTCATAAAATGATCTTCACAAATTTTGTCATCACCTGTAAATTGCTTCTCACTTGGACATTCTTCAATATCCCAAAAGTTTTGTATATTGTCATTAAGTTCATGAAACACTGACAATTTACATGACGCTATGTTTGGAGTGACTTTGTCTTTCATTTTTCCTGCAATCAACCCGCCAAACTGACTATTTTGTAGAGTGGGGGATGAGTCTGATAGTCTAAATCTTCCTTCCAATAGAACATCATAAAAATATTCACATCCAAGAAGGAGGTCAATGGATTGAGGTTTATTAAAAGATGGATCAGCCATATGAAGATTTGATGGAATCTGCCATGAAGAAATGTCAACATGGCATGTTGGTAGTTTGTTTGTAATAATGGGTAGCACAATGCAGTTAATATTTGCTGAAAATGATGTGTAACGTGATTTAATAATACATTGAACAGTTGAATACGTTTTAGTGACTGATTGCCCAATACCACTCACTTCAACAGCACTTGGGTATGTCTGTAACCCTAGTTGCCTTGCTGCCCTTTCAGTTATGAAATTTGACTGTGAGCCACTGTCTAACAGAATACGACACAAATGTTGAGACCCTTTTCCATCTAAAATATTCACCACTGCAGTTGAAAGGAGCACTGCACTAAGCTCCCTTCCACTTGTTGCAGTTGTTGATGTTATTTGATTCACCTTTGGTTGATAATGTAACAGACTATTGTGTTTTTTTCCACAATGCTTGCAGGTACCTGACTTGCAGTCCTTTGATTTATGCTCAGTAGAAGATAGGCAGTTAAAGCATAGTCCCAGTTTTTTTACATGGACTTCACGGTCTTGCACAGTTGAAGTTTTGAATTTGTCACACAAATAGATTGGATGCTGAAGATTTGGACACAAGCTGCACATTTTTGTTGTTGTAAGATAGCTCCCTGAAGGGTTAGAAAATTTGGGTTTCACAGGCTGCAATGCCTTTTTTAATCCACTCCTTTCTTCTACTGACTCTAATAATTGACATCTTTGCTCAAGAAATGTAATGAGTTGAGAAAGTTTTGGGTTTTCTTCACCCTTGATTGACCCTTCCCACTCCACAAACGTTTTAGTGTCAAAATTCTGTGTAACTAGATGTATCATCATGGTGTCCCAGTGCTGTGTCTGTTCACCAAGATGTTCCAATGCACGAAGATGTTTTTGCATGGTGTCCATAATATGTCTTATAGACCTTGCAGATTCTTTCTCTGATTTACAACCTACATTGAAAAGAGCCTTCACATGCTTATTTATTTGGTACCGTTTATTTTCAAAATGTGAACGAAGAAGAGTCCATGCTGTTTTATAACAGTATGGTGTTCCCTCTAAAGAATGAAGAATTGAGGTAGCTTCGCCCTTCAATACAGATTTAAGGTAGAAAAATCGCTGAACGTCTGTTAAAGAATCATTATCATCAATTATTGACTGGAATGTGTTGGCAAAGGAAGTATACTCATCGAAATTCCCATAAAATACAGGCAAATTAATAGGAGGAAGTTTCACTGGAATATTGTTGACAGGGTTAATCACATTAGAAACTTTGCATCCCAATTCATTATTGTCAATAACCCTTTGAACCTATTTCACTAGCTCAAAATACGCTGTTTCAAATCTATCACGTTCATCATAATCTTCTTTTTCATCGATCATTTCCAATTCTGACTGCACATCGGAAAATTCTGATAAATAATGTTTGAAAACTTCAAAACGCAGCTTCAATTGACCAATGGAATCTTCATTACACTTTGTTTCAAAGAATGTCCTAAATCTGGTTACGCTGCTCTTTATCAATTTACGTTTCTTCTTCAATTCATCTCTTTGTTGAACAATATCAATTGTTTTATCACTCTCCATGCTCATTTTGAAATATTATAGAAGCATGCAAAGATATGAAAGAAAGGAAAAGAATAGGTTTGTAGGATTTTATGTAGAGTGAGTTATATTGTTGAGGAAAGGAATACGATGAAAACAAGAGTTTCGAAGGAAGGAGTAAAAGGATAAGCGAGAGAGAATAGTTAAGCTGTTCTTTGGACTTTCTTAGTAATGGCGAAGGTGATATTGTGGAAGGTATCCATAATGAAAAATAAGACGAAATTGTCACAACCACATTTATTAAAACTTCGAGAAACTAGTTTCGGTTGTTACACCATTATCAATCTCAATCAAACTGAAAAACTGAAGTACAGAGAAGCCTTATATATATTATACATGAAATGATACTATTGGCTAAGAGGGAAAGAGGCTGACCTTAATCGGACGTTGTGATTGGTTGTCAAGTCACGCCCCCTGGTGGGAGGAGTAACAATCAAAAATACGAGTCAAATCAATAACTAAACAATGTGAACATCAAGAAAGTAACAAAAAATTTTTGTAATAAGGCTAGAATTTAATCAAATTAAAATTAAAAATTCTTTTAAAAATTAGAAGCTCACTGAAATGCAATCAAGGTCAACTGAGAAATACACATAAGAATTGCTTTTTAAAATACAACTAACTTGGTTTCATTATAATTCCAGCCTATTTTTAAAAAGCAATTCTTATGTGTATTTCTCAGTTGACCTTGATTGCATTTCAGTGAGCTTCTAATTTTTAAAAGAATTTTTAATTTTAATTTGATTAAATTCTAGCCTTATTACAACAAATTTTTGTTACTTTCTTGATGTTCACATTGTTTAGTTATTGATTTGACTCGTATTTTTGCTTGTTACTCCTCCCACCAGGGGGCGTGACTTGACAACCAATCACAACGTCCGATTAAGGTCAGCCTCTTTCCCTCTTAGCCAATAGTATCATTTCATGTATAGTATATATAAGGCTTCTCTGTACTTCAGTTTTTCAGTTTGATTGAGATTGATAATGGTGTAACAACCGAAACTAGTTTCTCGAAGTTTTAATAAATGTGGTTGTGACAATTTCGTCTTATTTTTCATTACTGTTCTTTGGACTTGCGAACGGCGCCTTAGGTTTACGACACGTTTTACGACTTTGACTTCGGTCTGCTCGAGACGGCTGGATGGCTGGAGGAACACGGGTGCGGCAATGAAATTCGGAAGCTAATGACGAAACAGTTCGTTCGGAAGCTGGACACAGTTCTGATTTTGTCACACACGAAATGAATGAACAGTACTTGTTCCACTTGTACGAATTATTTAGTCAATTTCAATAAATATGCACTTGATTCACAAGATCCGGTCGGAGCAACCAAAATCCTTATGGATAAGGTTAATGAATACCAGTGGACTGTATAGGATTGAATGTATTTATTGAGATATCTCAAACACTTTCACTTGTCGACTCCTCTTAACACCTATGAGCGAGTGTCTGAAGTCTGATATTTCAGCCTTTCACACCCACAGTCTCTCACGCATGCGCACATAACATTCACACAAGCTATCAAACCACACACACTCTCAAATACACAACAGACGAAATATATGGATAAAAGAGTTTTTCATATTGAATTCTGTCCATACTGCAATTATCACTTTAACAACAAACGTTCATAATACTATTCAGAAGCCCACATAAGTCTGAGACTTGTGGGTGGGTAATGATGATTGATGAGTTAGACCTACAGCTTAAGGTGTGTTACGAAACACCGGGAAGTGATTATACAGTCTTTTCTGCTGGCCAAACCAAAACGGTCACCATTCCGCTTTTTGTCCGAGCGCTTGAGACTTATCTGACTGGCAGATACCTGGCACGGCTCGCAGCTGACATTTCCTTAAATCATTGAAAATTTACTATATGTTGTTTCTTGTTCACCTGTCTCATTATGTAAATTTTCTTTAGTCTCCATAATCGTGTGTTACTACTTTCCAGGCCCAAAGAAGAACTTGAAGAAGTAGTCAAGACCGAATTATATTTGGCAGAGTCATGTCTGCGCAAGAACCCCAAGTCGTACTGTGCTTGGTACCACCGCTGTTGGGTGCTTGACAACATGCCAAACACTAATTGGAAGCGTGAATTGGCTATTTGCAACAAGTATCTCGATCTGGATGAAAGAAATTGTAAGTACTACAAAATCAGCACGTTTTCATTCCATTGGTCATTTACAGATTCCTTGCGAATCTATTTTTTTTTTGAGGATAAAGCCCACATAGGTCTTGAACCTGTGCGTGGGTAATGAGTTGGATGATGGTGATTGATGAGTTTGACCTACAGTTTTAGGTGGGTTCCGAACCACCGGGACGTGATTTTACAGCAGAGAACAGTGTCTTTTTTGCTGGCCAATCTAATCGGTCACCGTTGCAAACAGGTCCTACGAGAACGCAGCTTATCTTTATCTGATTGAACAGATACCTGCTACGGCTGGTATTTTGTTTTGTATTACAATGTATTTGATTTCAACATTTACCGAAATTGATTATATACATTCGTCAAATTCACGTAGTTTTATAAATCTATTTTTATACAAATGCATTTGTCCAACATTCAAACCCCCAAAAAACACAACATTCAAATATTATACAAATAAAGGTAATGTAATGGGATAACCTGAAAAACTCTATACAATAGCCAAAAGAAAAGTATTTTAGATGTCAAAATCAAAGAGAAAAGAATGTCAATTTTGTTGAACTTGGAATTGTTTTGACCAGAATAGGAGCTAGTAATGTAGGTTTCCAATAGCGGGGAGTCCCAGAATTAAAGCTTCTGTTTTTGATCCCCACCACAATAGAGCTACTATTTTTGTGATGCTGCTATAGTAATATCCATGAAATATTGAAATAACACTGCTGTATTGATGCAAATTATGAGCTGCTGTGTATTGCACATATATTTCTGCTGTATTGATATTCATCAGATATTGTACTAACACAACATCAATGAGAGCAGATTAATATCACAATATAATTGAGAGTATGTTTACCTTCGGAATTCGGCCTTATCTGTTTCATTGAATTTTATGATCATTAGAAATAGATAGAAATTGTTTTGAGGATGGTGTGCTCCATTAATTAACTCTTGGTGGTGCTTGACAAGAAAATAAACATGGAAAATATCGGTATGATAAATTAATATTTTTGAAGATATCGTTAGAAGTAAGGTTGAGAAATAGCGTTCCATAATTATTATGAAGCTGGCCTGCTCGATGAGTGATGTACTTATTACATAAGCTTTTGCACATCAATTAGACAGATGTGTTATTATGTCAATACTTATGATTTATTGGTTGATTCAATCTATACATATTTCTAAATAAATAAAATTGTTGAAATTTTTAACCAAATTTCCGATATGATCAAGGATTTTCGTGACTGGAATGTTTGTTAATTTATGTAGTTCACTGCTGGGACTACCGAAGATTTGTGGTGAAGCGTGCTAATGTATCACCTCAGGATGAACTCGCTTATACTGGAGAGAAAATATCGGACAATTTTTCCAACTATTCGGCTTGGCATCTAAGGAGTAAGCTTCTGCCCATAGTTCACCCCGATTCTTCTCAAGGAGTGCGTCCTGTTAATGAAAAACATCATGGCAAAGGTTTGTAGCACTATTACCTATTAAACAATTTATTGGAAGATTTTATAAATAAATAAATACAATTCTATTGTCATTCAATTCATTGAACAATAGACAACGTCATAAATCAAGTCGTTAATTTTAATTTAATTAATAATTACATCCTAAACATCTGGTGATCAGACAGAGGATGAGTCAGAAAAGAACAACTAGTACAACTAGTTGAGCTGCAAGTGTTAAGTACTAATAGCTGTATACAGATACATTGTTGTGAAAAGATAATAAATTTTGATAGTAATATCAAAAATATCTAGCAAAAGCATTAAAAATAACACAAATTCCTCTAAACAACAATAATTCCATTCCCAAAAACTCATTAATGCTATAAAAAGGATTAGCCACCAGCCAATTAAACAACCTGGTCTTAAATACTTTTTCAGTCTCCCTTATCAACTCCAATGGAAGTTTGTTGTACAACTTCATACCAAATATGTCATAACTATTAGTAGTTTTGGACAGGCGTTGATAGGGTATATCAATTCTATTACAATTCCTTGTTTTGTGGTAATGAGTTTCTTGTCTCAATTTTAAACTGGTTGAGTGTTTTTTAACATTCAGTAATACTGTTTACATACATAAATTAACTATTGTCATTATTTTCAAATCAATCAAAAGAGGTTTACAGTGTGCTAATGTAGGAGAACCCGTTAATACCCTGATCACCTTTTTTGCAACAACAAAACTTTTCCTATGTGTTTACTATTACCCCAAAGCAGTATACCATATATGGCGATACTCTGGAAGAAGGCAAAATAGGCTGACCTCAAATAAATGTTTGGTACATGGTTTTTTAGTTGTTTGTGTAGATAGATTACCCTTGAGAGTTTGCTGGATATATAATTAATGTGAGCTTCCCAGGTCAAATTTCTGTCCACATATATCCCCAAAAACTTGACATCACTCATTTCTAAATCAGTATTATCTACGCCATTCCTAAGACTAAAATACATGGTTTGAGTTTTATTTTCATTTAGCATAAAACCGTTGGCCCTAAACCATGTTGAGGCTTGTAAAAGTGTGGTCTCAGTAAGCATTTTGAGGGTTTGAAGGTCAGAACAACTATTAAAAAAGGTGGTGATTATCATGGAGTATTTGATACTCGACTGTGCAAGCACCCTTTTATAGAAAGAAGAGGTGAGTCACCTTCAGTTGTTCCGTATTATCCTACTCTAAGCTTAATTAATCCTATTGTGAACTTAATCTTATTAGCCACATGTATATGCCAACAGAACTTGATATGGTGCAAAGCGCTGCCTTCACAGATCCCAGCGACCAAAGTGCCTGGTTTTATCTGCGCTGGCTTCTCGGCCGAGTCAAGCCAGCTCTGCATGTCAGCCAAGTTGTGTCAAACCACAGCAAGCTGTGTATTCGCTTCAACCAGCCCGTCAGCCTGAACTCGCTCCAAATTCAAGGACTGGGTGATTTAAAGTGGTCCTTCAAAGGCAATGAACATTATTCAATGATCCTGGTTAGTGAAAATTCCTAGCATTTATTCTTGTGTAAATTAATCTAGTTCATTCTTGAGTTTATTAAAAAATTGGGGCTTGAACTATGAATAGTATTGACATTATAGGTGGATCACGCTTAATACACGTTTGAAATAAACTTGTAATGATACAAGGATGAAACAAATAATAAAATTAATAACAATCTCAGTCTCATACTTGAAGTGAAATGAATTTTTCTGGTTAAATGGAATCATTTTTAATAATAACTGGTATTATGTATACATATTGTCAATTGTCAGTGGCAGATTTAGGGGGGGGGGGGATTCCTATAGGGGATGCAGTCCAGGGCGGCAAGATTTAGGGGGCGGCAGCTTTTGGAAGGTTTAATGAAAAAGGTTAATATTGAAGATGGTAACAAAAGACCATTGCATAATGCCTAGTATAATTTTTTGTGGCAACAGGTTAACCTACAGTAATTACTATCCTCCACAGGGCGACTCTGTAATTGCAAATACAACTGTGGCTCTATACAACCATTTTAATTGTAGCTCCATGGTAGAACTCCTACACCTGAATATTATTGAACTCGAAAGAAGATCATTTTAAACACATAAGCAATATGATTTCAGAATTCATCAATTGCCTGCTACTCTCATTTTGCATTGGTTCTCCGTTTCTTTGGTTTCGTGCTAGATTTGAGGAGATAAATTAGTGCATCTCTTTGTAAAAGATAAAATAAACATTATAATGCATTAGCGTGGGATTTCATGGATATTTTCTTTGAAAAAGCATAATGTGTGTGTAAACTAGTCTGCAATGGCGTAACACGCAAATCTTTGTCTCGCCGACCAGGTCACACGACCAGGCAACAGTGCAGCCAACACAAAAAATATCACAACATTGAAATAAAAATCATGACAAAATACATCATTAGACTATGAATAAATTAATTCTGTAATTTACAATACTAATTTTCAAAAGTAAACCCTATATTCAAATCGAGATTACTTAGTATTTATAGCTGTTCTAAAAAACAAACTAAAAAAACATGAATTTGAACAAAAACATTGTGCATAATTGTCACAGGGATCAGGGACATAGATACCCCCAGAGTCCTAGATACAAAATAAATTTTGGTATTGAAGTTTTGAGAGACTATGTTATGACATAAGAGTCAAAGAAGTCTGAAATTGGGGATCACCCCGAACCCCTATTTTAAGTACTCTACCCCAACCAGGTGGGGTTCAAAAATAGAGTAAAATATTTTTAAGTAGGCCTGCTCTTATATTTTTACTAAATCAATAAGGGTCTGGATTTTCTATTGGAAATGATGAAAGAACTAGATAAATTTTGACACATAACAATGGCTGAAATGTTGAGATGAATGAATTCATGTCTAGAATCACTTACAATGTGGATTTAAAGGGATTATTTTTCAAAATACTTTAGATCTGGACCTCTCTTTAAAAAGAAATTAGTCAAAAGCTATATCCATCAAATTGTTGGACTTTTCTTTCTCAACCTTTACTGCAAACAGTATTATCTATAGTCTAAAACACTTACCATATCGAAAATTGGTAGGGCGGAAGATTGCTGCGAGCCCCTAGGCGGTATAAGTCTAAAACCGCCTCTGCATATTGTTTGTGCCGAGCTGCTGCGCTCTGCCGGCTAAATTACTTTCAAGTAAATTACATTTGATAACATATTTATAAATGCATACAGTCCACTGCAAGACCACATAATACAGTTTTTTTCAATTTCAATTTAATTTTGAAAAAGATTACATCATGTGATGCGACAGGCAAAGCCCAAAACCGCACTCCACAAAACATACACAATAGATTGAACTAATTAAAACAAGAACAGAAATATTTTATTGGGAATCATTTCAAATTAAAAAGTTTATGAAAAAACCCAAGTTCAGAAATATATAAATTTAATAATATAATACTGTTTAGTTGGAGTTGAAAGATTTAAAGGAAGTAAAGCTTCAGTTCTACACTCCATAAAAAAAAATCCAAAAGAACAAAGAGCATATACTAATACAGCACATCAGTAATATAAAGCATGATTTTATAAAAGCCTCTAAAGATGGAGTGAAAATATTAATATCACTTGACACGGCGTTGAAAAGACAGTCCTATTTGGTAATCAATTCAACCATAGATGAGACTTCTTCCATGTCCTAGTAATAAATATGAATTTTTTCTCCTTTGATTTTGCTCGAATGCAGTTTTTTCTATCTAACCTCTTCTAGTAGTATATTTATCTCCTTTTGGCTCAAAGAATATTTAATAACCCGAAACGAATAAAATGAAGATGTATTTCTTATCTTTATCATTGATTTATTTAATTTCTTTATTCATCACAATTTTTTGTTCATTTATTTTTTTATCTCGTGCATCTTCAGATGCTGTGATCGTCCCTAAAGTAGCGTATTAACAAAATATAATTCATAATTTATTAATTAGATTAACAATGATTTTGAATTCTGTTTCTAGTATTGATTTCAATCTCAATAGTGTCGAACTTTAATCATTGTGTAACGTCGTCAGTACCGTATCTTTGACGTCTTCATTTGCTTCATAATCTTCGAATTTAATCTTTTATTAAGGACCCGACAGGGCCTTATAGAAATCGTGCCGTTTTCCGTCCGACTGTGCCCTAGCGCTTGAAAGGAAGATTCTATCTAGACTCTCGAAACTTGGTATATAACTTCCTCATAGTCCAAGTGTGATCGCTATTGATTTTGGAGTTGGGGTCGAATATAAGAATAAAATTATGATGTAAACAGATTTCCACTACATGCTATAGGTTAGTTTTGACAACTGAATCATTTCAAATACAAAGAAAATTGAAGAATTCTGCAAAGACTGATGCTTAGTTCAATTATCCACTTTATTTGTAGAAAGAAGATTGTGTTGAAATCTTATCTTAATTTTTTTTGAGGATGAAGCCCACATAGGTCTGAGACCTGTGCGTGGGTAATGAATTGGATGATGGTGATTGATGAGTTGAACCTACAGTTTTAGGCGGGCTCTGAACCACCGGGAAGTGATTTTACTGCAGAGAACAGAGTCTATTATTTTAAATCATCGAACTGAAAAAAAAACAGAGAGAAAACATTGAGGCATAATATATTATAAGATCTGTTGAACAAGAAGAAACAAAAAAATGTTCAAGATTGCCGATAGTTATTCAAAACTTTTATGTAAATCATTGGGACCTTGGATACTCCGTTGTATTGGTTTATTAGACTCATTAAAAAGCGCCATTTGCTCAGCTCAGTCTAATTTTCATTTAACAGTCTAATTTTCCATTACGTAAAACAACACTGGTGTATATAACAATCTAAATTTTGGTAAGTTTACCTAGGCTTACTAGTAACTACTAGCTTTCATTTAATTTATTAGAGAATTTTATAAATAAAATTAGTGAGAATCATTAATCTATCAGAATAACTGAATATTAATCAGAATACATCAATCAGGGATGATCATTAATCATTATTATTCAGGACAAACCTCATAGGACTACACATACATAGCTATTAGAATATAGTTCTATCATCGAAATCAACCATATATAATAATATTTACAACACTATTGGTGCATACTCTATCGATATATTTTTCTATGGTATGTTTTCAAGACTTACGTAATAAATTGACCTTTTTTTATTTCAGACAGCCGAAGTAGATGTAAAACAAATTGCAGAAGCTGAGGAAGTTACTATTAAAGTTGTTTCGAAAGCCAATGGAGAGCTTATAGAAAGTATAAAACTTGTTAAGGAGCCTGATAATACATTGAGTTACCGCAGAAATTTCCAATTCCATGCTGACTTTAGTCCTGCTTTGTCAATTGTATTAAAAGACCAGCTTGCATCTTGTGATCAACTGCTGGAATTTGAACCAGATAGCAAATGTTAGTTGTGTATTCGTAAACATGATTACAAATATTTTTCTCTTTTTTTACTTTACATAAAAATTTGTAAAGTTCTTTTTACATTTTATTCTATAATTTATCACAGCTGTATAATGCAATACTGTACTTGCGTCGTGTTTCTTCCACCATCAAAATCTCTTTTTTTAAATAACTTTCAGATACTTAAAGTTTAATATAGGGTGTTTTTTTTTTTAGAGGTATAGAACTTTAAGTTGGCAGCACAGCTTCCAGTTACAAACATTTAGATTTGTGTTCAGTTTACAATTTTATTATGAATAGATTGACACCTGAACAATGCTTGGAAGTTTTGCAGATTTACTTTGAAAATCATGGTTCCATTCATGAAACATATCACGCACAATGTCCATTTTATGGTCAACATAATTGTCTATCAGAGCAATTAATTCTATTAACAATGCGACGATTTTCATCAGAACGGATGCGTATTATCATTTAAAGTACACGTGATGCAAATCGTTCCATTGTTAATCAAATTAATTGCTCTAATGGACATTTATGTTGACCATAAAATGGACATAGTGCGTGATATGTTTCTTGAATGGAACCATGTTTTTCAGAGTTAATCTACACAATTTGCAAGCGTTGTTTAGTTGTCACTGTCTATTCACGATTAAATGGCAAACAATACCGAACACAAATCAGCTGTTAGTTGATAATATGTTTGCCACTGGAAGCAGTGCTGCCAACTTGAAAGTCTATCTAAAAAAAAACACCCTATAATATTGCTATTGCTCAATTTCAATGTATGGCAATATTTTTTTATTTAACTGTGATTTTAATGTAGGGATCAATCTTCATTTCAAACTACTCATACTTATTACTATAATCTATCTACTAACAAAGATTCGATTAATATGAAATGCTTCTGTAGATAAATATCCATTTGAAAATGTGAAACGGTTGCTGCTCGTAGTGTACGAGCCACTTATCACAGATTTTCAAATCATAATTGATCTTATTTGTAAATTGAATTATTTGTCATTATGCTGTGGAATCATACAAAATGTCATGGTTAGTCGATATTCATCTATATAATGAGGCTTAACTTTGATGATAAGTGTATTTCCATACAATTTATGTAAATTTACATATTAACATTGTAATTGAGACGTTATTGCATTGCAGGGACTGTACTTACATCCGTCCTACTTATGCATGCCCTCGATCGGAAAAAATACAAAAAAGAAATCATGGATCGATTGGAGAAGCTTACGAAAATTGATTGTTTGAGGGCGGCTTACTATTCTGACTTGAGTAAGTTTTTGTAATTGCAATATTGAAAAGTACTGTATTAAAATTATAACTGGAAAAAATAGTATGAAGACAAAAAACCAAATAAAATATGAACGTTGAAAGCAGTATTTTTTATGGAAGTAATTCAGCAATGGTAAGATTAAGGTATGTTGATTTTAAGTGACCGAGAGCTACAAAATAACTTTATTATCATTTACTCGATTGTTAGGAACCCACCTAAAAATGTAGGTTCACCATTCATAACATCAATGTATCATCATTTACTTCATTACCCACGCACAAGACTCAGAGTCATGTGGACATCATCATCAGCGAGAAAAACTAGAATTTGGCTGGGAGATAATTATATATCTATATACTCATTCATCAGAATGCTGTATCAATTTATCAGGGATGGATTTCCCACTAGGCACACTAGGCCAGTGCCTAGGGGCGGCTCAGCCTGACGGGCTGCCTCCGGAAGCGTTTGTACCTTCTTTAACTTAATTCAGAACATTTACACATTTTTTTGCATATAGTAAAAGATGAAAAGTGGATACATCCCTAGAGAGAGTAGTTAGATTGCATGACTCTTTAATAATTTTCGTTGACACTCTTAGAGGCATTTTTCGTGTGCATGAAGGAAGGGCCAAGAAACGGTGTGATATAGAGTATGAGACGTGCTACAAAAGTCAGAAAAAAAGAAAATCCAGGCAGATGAAACCAATGAAAATGAAGTCATCCTTACAGGTCGTGATGAACTAAGAGTAGAAACATTTTATGTTGTTATTGACAAACTTAAGTTAGTTTTACTGAAGCACAAAAAAGCTTATGGCGTTCTCAGTCAAGATCTCATAAATAGATAAGTTCTCAGTTTTTAACAATCAATCGTCGTCTTCTGCTGAAACTATTAGCCTATGGATCGTGCTGAAAAACTTTAATCTTTTTATGAAATTGATCTAGAAAAATCATTTTTGAATGAGTGCATACACTTCTCTGGCCTTCTAAAGAGTGGCGGTTGAGGACAACACTTCATCGGTGATAAAGCTCATAAGAGAACAAAATCTCCAATTGACATTTCCCAACAGATATAAATCTTCGTATGCATTTTTTTTTGTGCACAGCTGTTTCAAACTGCTAAGCAGAACGTTCATTTTTTATCCTAAAAAGAATCTTGCTTCAAACCAGAATGAATGATGATAAACATACTGTAATCGTTGACTCTTCTACAAATCGAGGCTGAACGTTTGATCAGTGATCAAATAAAATTTGAAGACTTATAGAGGAGGAGTTCACAATGGTTCAAAATAGGGGAAATCAATTTAAGGAAACATAATAAAGACACCTCAAAGTAGAAAACATTGATACGTTAGTGATTAGTTTAGTTATGTTATTTTTCTTTTTATTCAAGTATTTCAATAATAATGTATTGCTTAGTTTATAAAAGTATAAACCTTTTCAGAGGTAATTAAAATCCAAAAAAGTAACTCTCAATGTTTTTATGAACCGACTTTTATGGACTCGTTTGATTTAGTTTTTTATTTAAATAATGACCTTGGCACAAATGTGTCATGTTTCAAGGGGGCGGCAGTCAGAATAGTGCCTTGGGGCTAAAAATTTATAAATCCGTCCCTGCAATTTATACAATATTGTATTTTATTATATTATAGTGTAGTACTGTATTGACTAAATTATATGAAGAAGCACTTGTATATGTAACATTCATAGTTTATTTTCAAATAATATAATTTACGTAAATATATAGCCTAGTATTACATTGAATAAAAATATGAATAGTTTGAAAAATTAAAAATTCATCGACATGTAAAAATGTTTTACGTTTCTGGAGTTGAGAGATGGAGTGAGCTTAAAGTTCAGTCCCAAGTTTGAACTGTTTCAAATGTGTGGCGAAAGAACAGTTTGTAAAACATTTCTCGAAATCCAACCGAGATGTTATGCTGATTAATTAGTGTAAGGTGTGAATAGATTTTAATGTATTTTGTCTTTTCTTACTTTTCAATATTGTAAAACAATGTTTTAATTTCAAGTTCTCAGATTTATAGTTTATTTAGGAATATACACTAAACTACTATCTAGTGCTAGTCAAAAACTATATTTACCTAAATACAAAGGACGTATTACTCAAACATTCAAACTGCAAAATTTATCGACATGTAAAAATGTTTTACGTTTCTGGAGTTGAGAGATGGAGTGAGCTTAAAGTTCAGTCCCAAGTTTAAACTGTTTCAAATGTGTGGCGAAAGAACAGTTTGTAAAACATTTCTCGAAATCCAACCGAGATGTTATGCTGATTAATTAGTGTAAGGTGTGAATAGATTTTAATGTATTTTGTCTTTTCTTACTTTTCAATATTGTAAAACAATGTTTTAATTTCAAGTTCTCAGATTTATAGTTTATTTAGGAATATACACTAAACTACTATCTAGTGCTAGTCAAAAACTATATTTACCTAAATACAAAGGACGTATTACTCAAACATTCAAACTGCGTGAATCTTATTAAGTATTGCTCTTGATGGACGTGTGTTGCCATGGCATCATCTGCAGCTTAAACAAATAAAACTCTGGCCATCGTCATATTGAAAATAAGTTCTTTTAGTTGTAACTGGTTATGAATCGACGATATCAAAACATTGCCCACTATTCTGTTTATTCACATTAATTCCAAAACAGATTATTCATGTTTCAGAAAGTAGATATACAAGTGAGTATTCGTTTGAGCTATGGGAAGCTGAAGGTTGCAAAGACTTTCTGTCACTCGCCAACTGTAATCTCACCTCACTTTACCACATGGAGTGTATTATTGCAGTAAAAGAATTGGATCTCAGTGCAAACCTTATTTGCAGCCGATCTCTACCTAATCTTACTTCATTAGAATTTTGCCAGGTTCGTTTTATTTAGCAGTTTTAGTAAATTTGTATTTATTTTTATCGATTCAGATGATTTTATTTGTGCAAATAATAATATCTGGTACCAAGAGTTCTTACAATGCACCTGAAGAAGTTCAGACTTAGATGACTGATTACAGAATAATCATAATTAGCAACTCACAGATTCAAGAATGTTTATGGTGTGTGATGTACAATAATGTTTGAAAATTAGCTTCAAGTGTTAGATGATTGAATAGTCAAGATGTTAAATACAATAATCGATATTTTAACGAATTGGTGTACAGAAATTGTTGATGCAATAAGTAATAAGAATGATAACTTTGAGTGATGAATTACGCAAGAAGTTTTGGCCGTCAAGACCATTCTTACGCTAAAATTAATCTTGATCAGAGATTCGTTGTCATTTTATCTTATCAACTTCTCATTATTCAGGGGATTTTAAAAATTTAAACTCATATTCTGTTTCTCTTTTTGTATCCTCATAGTACCGGATAATTCATCTATGGTATTCCATTCACCGAGCCTACGAAATGATGCAAACAAACTTTGCATGTGTGTTAGTGAGGAATTCCGAGAATTGTACTGAAAAGGGCCTGGCATCGGTCGGTCGGCCTATTCACACTCATTGCCACCTACAGTTCGTTCTTAACAGCTGTTGTTGCACTTCCAGTTTGTGCTACACTGTTTGACATCGAGCATACGAAAATCCTACATTATGATTAACAATTCGTTATGATTGTGATTGTACAGTAACTTGCTGTATAAGTATAATTTGATTTCTCAAGTAGTTTTTTTTTTTAATTATTTTATTAGTGAGTTCTCAGTTTCATTATGGTACGGTAGTTTAGGCGTTTTCAATGGGCAGGCCTGTTGCGTGTTCCATGCGTTTAGAAAACTATTCTGTGAATCGGGCTTTATTGGGTCTCGGCTTGCACGCACGCACATGTTTGTTTACTCCAGTTCGTAGGCTCGCTGAACAGACTATAGAGCACTTTCTACATGTGATACGTGAGAAAAAATAAGCATATCGGTACTATTGAAATAAAAATACTGAATTTACTTATACCGAAATTTTAATTTCAGTAATTGAAGAATTGAATATGTAAAGTTCAGGAAAGCATCCTAATTGAGAATGAGCCTGAAAATGATTGAACTTCTGTATTTATTGTAATTGTTTTCGAATATCTGTCAGATGTGCATTTTTTCATAAAACATGTTTTTTTTAAATGATGCACACTTGTAACATTTTAAATAAAATTTGAAGAATCTTATTCTCAACAGTTCGACAGAAAACGAAAACAATTGAGTACTGATAAAATCAATCTTAATGAAATTGGGTACTTTATTGAATAGAAACAAATGAATAAAAAACATGTTTTCGTGATTTTATTGATAGCTGATGAAAATTTTAAACAAGGCCAATACCACCAATCATTTCTTTAATTAAACGAATTATTATTTCATTTCATCAATCTGTTCCTTTCTTTTGTCTAGATCTAGATCTTCGCCTCACTTGAATAAGCTTCTGTGTATTTAGAATTTCATTCTGCCAATTAATTGATAATCTTCTGGTTTATTGAATGAATACATTTTTTTCTAGGTTTTGAACCTGGACAAAAATAACCTGACCAGCTTGAACGGATTTCCTCATTTGTCAGCACTGCGGAAGCTTTCTTTGTGTGAGAATAAATTAACCAAAGTAGAAAGCATAGTGAAAAACTTGATTCTCTGTAGCAAACTGTGTGACCTTGATCTGCGAAAAAATCCAGTGGCTGCAGACGAGCGTCTTCTCGATGCTGTCAAAGACGCGTTTGCATTGTCTGTCTTCAATGGAAGTTCATTATAGGTGGGATTCTTTGTTATTGTTGCCTTATATTGAAACTGTATCAAAAGAAAACTTGTTTGCTTTACTATTACTGTATTAGAACCAAGCTTCAAAGGAATGGAGCATTCTATCTCCTTGATGTAATCCATATAAGACTACTTGAGGTATGCAACTATATGGAAATGAAGTTGTACTGTTGTAAAGGGGTCAATAGACTCTTAATACTTTTGTAAAATATGGTAGTTTGTCTGCTGAATACGATCATTTCCGGAATGGGACAACTCGCCGCCATGCCAACTCGCTGCAAAAACAAAAATTGCTTCAAATCTTGTCAAAGATTGGACAAGATTTATGGGATGTGATTATTTGATGAAAAATTTTATTGTGTACAAATGCCTTTATTCATCAATTTTGTCCAATTCAACTATTGTTTCGGCTTTTTTTAGGTTAAAATAATTGTTACAAAAATGATTCAATGTACAATGTGAGGTCAAATCAAATTTGTAATCATTGTAATCTCCTAATTTGAAGATGTAAATGAGAGCCTCTATTGTTGGATTTTATGTGCTTTTTCCATTTGGAATATTTTTTATTTCAAGTCCATTTTGTTTTTTAATTGACTTGGGTTTTCTAGTTTTTTTTTTCAGTTATGTCCTTTCAAAATCACTTCCCAGTGGTTCGGAATCTGAACCCACTTGAAATTGTAGAGTCATTCATCACAATCTCACCATCGTCATTCATCACAATCTCACCATCGTCATTCATCACAATCTCACCATCGTCATCCCCCATTGCCGATGCACATGTTTTCATTGTTTTTTGTATACAGTAGTATTGTATGTTCGATTGATTAAATAAAAATTCATTTATTTATCATGTCGAATCATTAGCTGCATCTAAATATCACTGAAAAGCGTTAACAATGAAATATAGGGGGAAATCAGTCCTTCTTGTATGAGATGGCCGCCGCAAGTTGGCCTAGACCCAATCATTTCATCTTCAGCTTTCAAGTCGTTCAGACTTTTTTTTGTGGTTTAGGTTGTGCAATCGGATTCAATATTTATTGACTGAATGAAGAGAGTTTGTTTCAAGTCGACCCTTTTGCATTTATGGTCTGTCTGTGAGTGGCTATAAGTTGGCTATTGAATAACATACAAATTATTTAAAAAATATGAGTTTCTAGGGGTATTCACGATGTCGTTTTAACTAGCTAAACTGCTATTTGCTAACTTGGGATTGTGAGCACCCCAACTAGGACCAACTGCTATATGCTAACTACAGTAACGTTCCAAGTGGATATTTGTGAAACTTCATAGCTGAGGTTGTAAAAAGTAGGGTTAGAAAACAAAGATGGCCATGGCTTTAGTAGAAATAGCTGGAGTTAGTGGACTTGAACCTGCACTATCTGCTATCTCGTCTGCTATTTATTTTTTTTTTTTTTTTTGTAATGTACTACTATAAATAGCATTGAGTTAACACTGACTTAGAAAATAGCAGGAGTTAGCAAATAGCACAACTTAGCTGGCCAACTCCAACATCGTGAATACCCCTTCTGATTGCAAGCGCCAGTACAGAGCAGAAATATTCAACTATAACTATTTTTACTATTCCATGATTTTAATACAAATCTTTGTAGATGAAAGCCAAAAACCACTGACTGATTCACTAACTCATTCATCTCCAAACAGGTTGAAATTTGGTACACATGTTTAGTCAAAACACTAAACATGTGCTATAAACGGGTTTTGAAAATTTTCCAAATTGGCATTTTTTTGAAAACTGATCTATTATTTTTCACGGGGACACCCATGATCATATGATCACGCACGGTGCTAAAGGGTTAAGAATAAGCAAGTGTTCACTAAGATTGTATGTAAAAAAGTGTTGCAAGAAACGATTATGACATGGATCATACCTGTGCTTTTCATCGCTTGTGCTTGACGTTCTACAAAAATTAATACTTATAGAAAATGTTATTCCTGTTTTCCATTGTTTCAGGGTTTGGGCAATAACCAATGTGTTAAACGCACTGTCACTGTTTAATTAATACCACAGTATTTGTAATGCATGTATCAGTTTTATTGGCTGTATATATTTTTAATTTGATAAATAAATTAATATTATCTAATGGTATCTTTAATTTCAAGCAAAGTTTATTACCCAATCCCAGACGTGACCTATTGGTGGATCTAGAAGACATTTTTCGTCGTGACTATCAGCCAGTTGCTACCATAGTGGAGTAATAGGAGAAAAGTGAAGTAGTTTTTCCTCTAGCAAAGAATTGTCCACTACGTCTGCTATGAATTCAAGAATCAAAACTACCATACTATAAATCGGAAAGTACAGTTAGAAAACTAGTTTTTTGTTGATTTTGTTTGAAAAGTACTGTTACTTTTCAATAGATTTAAGTTTTTTATAGAAAAATACTCGCAGAGGAACTCGAGAAATACAGTCACATTATTTCATGTGCGCAATCAATAGCCAGTCCAGAATAAATTTCGAGTGGTAGCTATAAGCCACTTGCTAATTTACAGATGTTGTTTGCGTACTTGCCGGGATAACCATGGGAAAGCCAGGAAACATCCTCTGACTTTGATCCCTCTTCCCATTCAATCCTACTAGTTTATTCTCAAGCATGGTTTGATAAGGATGCATTTTTCATTAAACTATAGTTTAGTCCTATAGTGATAGACAAATGCCGTGAGTATAGGCCTACCACACTGTAGAGAGGAGGTTTCTAACGTTTCAGTTGAAAGTTCGATTTCTTTTAAAAAGTAATAGGGTTCAGCGGCCTTCTTCCAGAAAGATTTTGTAGAATAAAGGGCGTTCCTAACATTGAACCCAGCCGCCAAAATGTGGAAAAAACAAGTAATGTAAATGGCCTCTTAAAATAGATTTATTTATTCACAGGAATAAAAATATTAATATTTATACTATATAGGCTAATCAGATAAAAGGTACAGAAAATAGTACGGTATGCAACTACCAGAGAAAAACAGATCAAGGAAAATGGAGCAAGGAAAAAGATGGAAGCTGTTTTGGAGGTGGCAAATAATCGGATGGGATGTAGAAGGGCAGCAGAATCGTTTGGTTTGTTCAAAGTGGAAAGTTATGTGTTTCTTTTAAAAAGTAATTTGGGTCCAGCGGTCTTCTTCCAGAAAGATTTTGTATAATAAACCCTCATTTATCAAACACTAATTTTATAATTTTAAGAAATTGCAAACGCATATTGTGGAGTAAGTAGATTTATAGTGGGTAAAAACGTATTGATAAGGATTAAATAAATTAATTAACACTCTACTAAATTAATTGGTTTTAACATCAATTGATATTAATATAAGAGTTCCTCTTTGCTAGTTTGTCTACCAAAACAAGATCAAGCGGTCTTAATCAACCTTCCATACATTGAAGGTCGGTAGAAAAAGCTCAATTTTATAAGTTTCACTACCGGTACTTGAAATGTCAGAGTTCCAATATGAAAATATTACTATATTTTCCAATAATCCAGGGACATGTAATGACTATTATTTTGATTATTGTATTGAAAATGATCTCACTTGGACAAATTATTATTATGATTATTGTATTGAAAATGATCTCACTTGGACAAATGTATCATTTTTTCATATGAATTATTTATTCTACACATTGATGCAATCGACCGGAAGTCACAGTGACCCCACCGACACACAACACATTATATTCTCGCTCACAAAATCCAATAAGTCCGTTATTACAAGTCAGTAAATTCCTGACTTGAATAATGAGATAAATTTTACACTCTTATTATAGGTACGGTAGGCCTACCGATATGTCCGAAAATGGCGGACAAAATCAAAATTTATCATCTCTATTTGAGAGCGATTTTCCCAACCCAGTTATCATTGACAACTAATTTGGTTATAACATGTATTAAAGTAAGTATAAATGTTACATGAATGATTGATTATTCCAATTAAAAAAAAATTATTAACGAAAACAATTTTTTACGCCAAAGACAAAAGAAATAATAACAAAAATTGTAGAACAGTTTATTTTGACTGGAAGTCCGTTCACAGTAAGTCTCTGACATTATTGGTTTTCGTTCTATGACTGTTTCCATAATACGGTACTTGCTTGAAAATCTGTCATTTTGATGACGTCATTACGCGACTTCCAGATACCCAAGTGGTTTGGATATCCTTAAGCCGCGTCTCCACCAACCGAACATGCTTGGCGAACAGTGTTCGCTGGAATCAGCTGGTGTCGCCAAACATTTTTTGGAGTTGGTTTGGTGTGGACGCCTTCTCGAACATTATGATCAGAGTGGTGGGAACCTGTTGTTGGTCGTCACTGTTCGCTCACAGACCAAACATTTCATTTGAACTCACGAACATGTTCGGTGACCCATACCTTTAATGTTGTCCATTTGTTTTATTCGCCAACAATGTTCGGCAGACATGTTCAGTTGGTGGAGACACGGCTTTAGACATGCTAGAAACAGAAAAGTTGGGTCTTTTGCTTTCTTCATGAAGCTGCACACTAGTCCCTGGACTACAACTAACAAGTTTAAAAAATTTCAAGATTTTCAGTAAAGTTAACTTACCTGATGTTTATAAAGATTGTAATGCAGTAACTATCGTCAGAGTGCAGACTAACTTCTAGATTACAAAAATGTGAAATGAAAATTCAATCTTTTTTTCAAATTAATGTAGTTTTTCATTCATGGTTGAGGATGTATTTTACATCAAGTATTCGAAATACGGTATATAAATAGTACTCACAATCCTGATCTACTACCCAATTGTGGGACAGTGGGAGCCCACAAACATTTAAAAACCAAAAACAAAAGAAATCCAAAAACTAATTTTAAAATCTTCAGCAAGTTTGTAGAATTTTTAATACTGCCATAAATTAAATAACGACTCCCATTTTACTTACAAACAGTCGTGGTTTCAATGCTCATTTCAATATAATCAGTTGATTTGTAATATAATATAGACAATATAGTAAGTTCTGTAGTGAAGTGAGTAGAATTAACGATACTGTTGTAATGTCACACTGTCACAGCCACTTACATTAAGAGATGCTACAGCTTCGACGGTCACGTCTTTGTCAGCCTCAATCAATCAGTGGAGTTTGAATGATGAGACAGTCGAAATTATAGTACCTCGTGTGATTGCAAGTGGTTTTGACATCAGTATTTTTCATTATAATAATAATAATAATATATAATAACTTATTCCTGATAATGGAATTTATAAATTTCTATGAACCTCTGGCTCGAATTAATATACCCTACAAACAATACAGAAATACCACTAAATGAAATGATTCTTGTAATCAGGGAACGTGGTTGAGAAATTAAACATTTATTTCAGTTGATAACTTTAGTTTATATTACATAACAATATTACAATATTGTTCATTAAATTTATCTCCACCTACCTAATCAAAAATAGAAAACTCATTACTCTACAGATGGCCCCATTTCTGGAAAATAAAAATCTGTAATAATAATTATTAACAACTCTTTTCCACCATTACCATTTTTTTATTAATGCTCATATCATAATAATGATTGACCTACTTCCATTTCAACAATGAACACACAAAATAATTACCTTTTCAATTAAAAGTCTCTCTTTCATTAACAAAATATAACAGCACCTAATATAAAAGTATGAACAAACTTTTAAATCATCGATATTGCTAAAAAAAATATTATCTACAAAAACGCGTTTGAGGGTATAATGTGATAATAAATGGTTGAGAAATAGCTCCAAATAACAAACAGAAATGAAAAAACTAGAGGCAAGAAACATCAGTTTAAGCAAAAATATTTTAATAATCATTTCAGATAATATCGTAATTTTAAAATTGAAGTACTGTATATCGATTAAAATAAACAACTGTTATAGAAGTTGTAGACATTTTCATTGAACATTTCAAGAAATGTGGAACTGAAAATGATGTTTCCTTTGGAAGATATCTAGGCAATTGTTGATTTATCACATTACAGTACAATACAACATATCACATATTTGAACTCTTAGACAATTAACTGTGGATTAAACTATAGTTTGCATCGCATCTAACATGTTCAATGAACTCAATTCCACAAACAAAAATATTAACATTACATTAAGTTGAGACGGAATTAATTATTATGTAACAGCCAGTCTATCAAATTTAATTTCGACTTGAAATCACAATCATTATGGGGACATAGTACCAGGCTATTTTCTTCAAGCTACCATCAACATTGGATATAATAGGTACCTTAAATTTAATATTCATTGGAAATACATTCAATATTAAGACTTTGTGTTTGCAATAATCAATTTTTAATACAATAAATGAGTTCTTCTGCTTTCTCAATGATAGTAAAGTAACTAAAATCAAATTTGAATTGGAATATCAATTTCTTGTTATGAAAAGAATGTTTCAGTGGATTCAAACTCTCAATCACTGTATAGCAAAATACATACTGATAAATTTCTTTGAAATTTAATTTTGTACTTTTATTCATTCCACTAATAGCTTCACAATGTTCAAATCCTACATTATTTCAATGGAAAATGAGACAAGTTATTGTCAATTATCAAAAGTATACTCATACAAAATGTAAATCGAGAGGTATTCAACTACAATATACAGATAATACCAGTGTGTTTCAAAGGGTTTACAACTAACATTGGAACAGGTTTTCATAAATATTAACTATCAATCTAAAGTGTTTATGAATAGTGTAGTGTATACGAGGACATATACCCTTGATTGTGCTAGTTAAGTTAGGTACACACAATCAAAATTTTATTTATGCATCACATTCATATTATATATTTAAATACTAGAATAATTTCACATTAGCATGTTAAGAATTTTAGAAGATGCCACAGTATGTTCTTGCTTCCACCAGTTGATACTCACAGTCCGAATTGGTCACAGAAATTTGTTTCATCCGTTGTGCTCAGAGCTATTTCTCACTTGATGCTTAGTGGTTGATGAAGAAGAATCTGTAAACAATTGTAGCAACGATTCCCAGCGCCACTGGATACAGCCATGACTTCCAAGAGCTGTAAAAATATAGAAATAATGTAAAAATATTGATATATAAATTGAACAAAATATTGAAAAAAGTCAGACATGACTTCAAAAGCTTATATTTACTGTAGTTGAAAATGTTCATTTTTCTTGTACATTGAATAGAGACTTTATTTACTTAGAATACATGGTATTTTATGAGTTAGAAATATTTAAAAAATAAATATATGTTGAAAAAAGTAAAAAGATCGTATATTAAGTTGAAAGTATGAATTTTTAATCTAATATTCAAACACTGGAAACTTGTCATATCACGATACATTAACAAGCATAGTCTATTGGTACTTCTTTAAGGTGTTAAAACATGTCAATTATAAGATGTCCAAGTTTCAGATTTCATGTATAATCAATGTATTCCCAAATCAAAAATTCCAACTTCAGTCACAAATTTTTCTAATTCCTGATATTCTATAACAACAAACTATTGAAAAAAATGCTTGCCAAAAATGAAAATAACATTATTTTTGAGAGTTGGTTTCTACCACTCGTAATAGGAAATTTTATATTTCGAATAAATTATTTATATTAATACGTGTAATTGGAAAAGTTTGACAGGAATTGAAAATATTTTTCTTAAATTTTAATAAGTATTTGATGTGAATTTTAAAGACGTTTCCTTTAATTTTAGTGGATTCCCTACCAAAACTGAAGTTTTAATTTTAGACTACCTATTATCGTTTCCAGATTGGAAATATCAGCTATTATTATTAAACTAGGTTATCCCGGGTCGCACGAATGTGACTTTATTAAACTTTGTAAAATATGTACATTCCAAATGTAGATTTTCTACATACTGAACGACAGCATTGCCTATGATGATAAGTATGAGTTGCTCCATTTCTAAGTGGGTATCAAACATACCTATGATGCTATGAGTTCTTCTTTTTCTTCTTTTTCCACTTCTTCTTTTTTCTTCTTCTTTTTCTCCTTCTTCTTTTTCCTCTTCTTTTTATTCTTATTCTTGTTCTTCCTCTTCTTTTTCTCCCTCTTCTTGTCTTTCTTCTTCCTCTTCTTGTCTTTCTTCTTCCTCTTCTTATTCTTTTTCTTCTTCTTTTTCTTCTACTTCTTCTTCTACTTCTTCTTCCTCTTCTTCTTTTTCTTCTTCTTTTTCTCCTTCTTTTTCTTCTTATTCTTGTTCTTCCTCTTCTTCTTCTTCTTTTTCTCCCTCTTCTTCTTCTTTTTCTTCTTCTTCTTTTTCTTCTTCTTCTTTTTCTTCTTCCTCTTTTTCTTCTTCTTCCTCTTCCTCTTCTTTTCCTTCTTCTTCTTCTCCGACTTCTCCTTCTTCCCCTTCTTCTTCTTTTTCTCCTCTTTCTTCTTCTCCTTCGTCTTCTTCATCTTCTCCTCTTCCTTCTCTTTCTTCTTCCCCTTTTCTCTCGCTTTCCTCTCTCTCTTCCTCTTTATCCTATCCTCCCACCCTCTCTCTCTGAATGAACAATGAAAAATAAACTTTTTGTTTCAAAACAGCTGATCATCAAATCATAAGTTGAAATGTGAAAATGTTCAGCTCACCGATCCCTATGTTAAAGCAATGGCAAAAATTGAAACTTTGATCGTTCATTGCTCATGTCTACGATGACTTTTTCCAAAATGTAAGACCTTATTAAACATCTACTCGATGAGATCTTTCGAATGAGACGTGAACGAACAAAATCGGTCGAGAAACCACGGAGGAGTTGTCATCACAAAAAAACATGTTCGCCCATTTTATATAAAGATATATGCATTAGTATATTAAAATATCAGTTAAGACCCGACAGGGCCTTATTAATTTCGTGCCGTTGTCCGCCCGTCTATGCCCTAGCGCTTGAAATGAATGTTCTAGATTCTTGAAACTTGGTATATAGCTTCTTCATAGTCCAAGTGAGATCGCTATTGATTTTAGAGTTTGAGGGTCGAATATAAAATAATTATTATGTAAAACAGATTCCAATGTAGACTCAAGGTTAGACTAGGTTGACTAGTGAAAATCAAAGCATTGACAGCTGGTTCATTTCGAATAAAAAATTGATGAATATCACAAAGGCTGATCCTTAGCCCAATTATCCACTTATGTCTACTTATTATTCACTTTAATTATCCAATTATGGAGAAAAAAATAGTAATTGAGAACGTGTTTAATGATGAAATAACGCATAGAAAGCATTTAGCACCATGGCTACTTTTTCACACATATTGAGCATAGCACAGGCTGACGATCCGTACGGGAACCGGGAGGCCTGTATAGCACTTATTGATGTGTTAATTTTACAGTGCAAGCATTAACGTTTTCATTTTTTATTGTGTTGAAATATTTTCGAAAAAAAATGTAGAATCGTCAAAAAGAAAAAAAATATTGAGGCATGCCATATTATGAGATCTGTTGAAAGGAGAAACAAAACTTTTTCAAGAACTGCTGATGTGGGTGTTTTTTGTGAATTGGGAAGCATATGATGTTAGAAATTAAAGCAGTTAAATGGTGCAGCCTATCAGCCTATAATGCCTATCAGCACAACAAATAAAAATAATTATTTTATAAATTCGTCGGGTTATTGGATACTCCGTTGTGTCGGTTTATTATCCGACTTCCAACAAGAAGGAGGTTCACAATTCGACCTGTTTTTTATGTTTGTACATCAATTACTCGAGCACTACAGAACCGATTTCAATATTTTTTTAATGAAAGAATATAATTCAGCGGTGGTCCCATCCAAGTTTCGCAAGGATCAGCCCAAAGCAAACCCCCGTTTGCACAAACATCCTAACATAATGATGGTTCATTATCCGTTCCACTTTTATGCCAAGCTGCTGTGATGCCATGCTACTTTTATACTATCATACCATTCAGTACAAAAATATTCAGTTATTCCAGCAATGATAGGTTACAATGCAGCCAAGCCAATAGAGCGAAATAAAACTTTCAAATTCCATGAGTTTGAAATGTAGATTATAAATTGAAATAATGTGAATAAATCATATTATTATAAGGTTTGGAAAGTAAATTAGTTTTTAGAATTATAAAATACATGTATTAGTGACTAGTATTAGCCATTAATATAAGGCTTGTTTCAGGTTATGTTAAGTTAAATTACCGTATAACAAGATGGCGCAAGTGCGTGAATAATGGAACTACCTTTATACACTTTATACTAGGTATCTGTTGCACCATTCAAGATTTATAGATTATATGAATGCTAGCAAGTATATAGGTATAAAAAATCATATGCTTTCACATAGCAGCTTCATATAAATAAAAGTGGAACGGATAATGAAGCATCATTAAGATAAAACGTATGTGCAACCGCGGTAAAAAGGAGAATTGATGTCTTAATTTGAATTTTGTCCGAATAGGCTAGTTTCACACATAACCGACAGTCGGATAACCGGTGCCATTTACCAGGCCGATCAATGCTTCATATGGAGCGCTTCACACATATCCGATTTTTGAAATCATATGATGCAATGTAATAATAATTATTATGCCAGGTAAACGACATCGATTACCCAAAGCCTGTTATGTCCCGTTTTCGCCAATTAGGTAGACTATACACAAACGGAAAGATATCATCTGATAAGGCGTACGAGCCATGACTGATCATAGAGTAATATTAGCACATGGTATTGTATAAAGAATAAGAAAAATGTAAAATTTCTGTTCATATGAATATTATAAATAATTTAGTTGGTGTTATGGAGTCGTGGGAATAAGTTTAAATAGTTTCAATCATAAGTTAGAGTCAAAAATGTTTACAAGATTGTTAATTGAAAAAAATTCTTCAAAGTTAATAATTTTTCGGTGTAGGTATACTCTGAAAGGGACCGGATTAAAATGACGATTCACTTTTAATATCAGGGCACCGAGCTCCACTCGTGGGTTAATGCCTCATGTACCTAAAAATTTATGATTAATTTCTTTTTCAATACAATCTATCACTGATTAAACAAAAACCTGCATGTTTCCCATCCATAGAAAACAGTGAAATTCAGTGAAAGAAGCACACATTCATACCGTGTCAACTCACTGTCTACTGTTTGCAGAAAGGAGCGCTTATTGAAGAGTGGATGTAATATTATCTGTTGTTTCTTATCCATACAGAGAATAATAAAATAAAGTTAATTGTAAGTACTTGATAAATTATAGGAGAAAACAGCCGAGATTGCCTTTTCACATGATGAATCGAAGTAATTGATCAGTATTCATCAAGCATTGTTTAGTTTTGTATTCATCAAAGAAATGAAAAATCATGGGGATAAATTAGTGCTGCTGAGCTTTGATTCTCCAGTCATATGTTTTCTACATAACTGCAAAGCTCCGACTACATGGTACACGCGTAAGTTCGTAGCCCACGGGAACAAAGGCCTCGGGACTGATCAGTGACGTAATCTCATCTAGGGCTAATGCTCAAAATCATATGGTAGAGGTGATTAGCAGAGCAATACCTTATTCCCAATTTCAATAAATTATTGAATAGAAGTTCACAAGAAATCTATTAATCTGAATTTATAAATTTATGTTCTTTCAAATACAAAACTTGAAATAATATTACTGTTCTATAAGAATTTCACAAAGTAAAAAAAATAATTATTGATCAAGCTCAGGAATACTTACTACATGAAAAAATTGCACTACATGCTATTTGCAGTCAATCGATTTTGTAATATTGGAAGATGATATGGCCCTGACAGGTCCTTAATAAAGTTACTGACAACAAACATTGGAAATCTTTGTGGCCAAGACAGGAAAACCAAATTACCAGATAAACGGTTTCATTTCTTCATCGATTATGTGATAGTCTAGTATTATGAACTTACCAGCTTCATATTAATCAAGAAATGAGGCAAAAATTATAAATAATGCTAACTTTTCATGTGAAATTTAACGACTTGCAGTCAAATTTGATTTGATTTGACTGCAAGTCGTTAAATTTCACATGAAAAGTTAATATTAACAACGCAGTTCGTCATGGAACAAGAAATCCAGGAATAAATAATGCATTAAAAACACACAAAGCATGGCATACACATTGGGATCCACATTATTTATTACTCTATTCATTTATTTATAATTATTCAAACCGGATTTTAGTATCTACAAAACTTCTTTTCACCAACACTCAACTCAAAAAATCATAAAAATATTTGAAGGTTACATTGGTTACACACATATCTCTTTGAAGGTTACATTGGTTACACACATATCTATCTCATTAAGTAATGGTTTTCACTGGAAAGTTCATATGAGTCTTATTGATTTGAGGATAATTAATAGGCTAAATCAATTAGAAATATGCACTGAACAAAGAGTTCCAAGAAAGAGAATATATAAATTTTCTAAAACGTTCAGAACCGAAACAATACGATGTTCACCATAATTTAACCCAATCTGACAATGGAATACTTCTACAGCTGATTGAAGAATTGAAAATCTTGATTTCAATAACCGCAAACATAGATTAAGGGTTGATTACATTGGGATAGTTACTCGCTAAGCGAGTAGCGAGTAGGACGTTACTGACCGACCGTGCTACAGCAGCTCAGCATACCAAGCCAAATTATATTAAAAAAATTATTTCTAGAATCACCCCCATACTAAGGAGTTTCTAAGACAATAAATAATATTGCAACACAAAATTAAAATATGAAGTTTACCAACAATTATTCAATGAAATTTCATCAAAACAATATACAATATATCTCATCTGAAGTGTTATGCTGGAAGCCTGCGTGATTAAGTGTAGGCTTGGCCACAATAATATTGTATTTTGGTGTTGGCTACTCTGCCAGCGAGTATAAATGTCACCAAATTCAAAGTAGACAGGCTCTCGACTTTGAATTTGGTCACATTTATACATGCTGGCAGAGTAGCCAACACCAAAATACAATATTATTGTGGCCAAAGCCTACACTTAATCATACAGGCTGTCAGCATAACACTTCAGATGAGATATATTGTATATTGTTTTGATGAAATTTCATTGAATAATTGTTGGTAAACTTCATATTTTAATTTTGTGTTGAAATATTATTTATTGTCTTAGAAATTCTATAGTATGGGGATGATTCTTGAAGATAAATTTTTAATATAATTCGGCTTGGTATGCCGAGTTGCTGTAGCACGGTCGGTCAGTAACGTCCTACTTGCTACTCGCTTAGCGAGTAACTATCCCAATGTAATCAACCCATTAGGGAGTAAGGTTGATGGTTCGTCTATGCCACAACCTAGAAAGTAGTGAGCCCAACAGGCTGGAGAACTCGCTTGCAAACAACTAATTTTGGAAAGGGAAACTCATTCACAAGACATCTATCACTTGAAGTTCAATTTCATCGTTGCTCTGATACACAGATTTATTTTCCATAAAAAAGACCTACCATGCTCATAGACCTATAATATATCAGGGCAATGAAATTAGTGTATCTACAGAGTATATATATTTACCACATAAAAAGCAGCAGTTATTCATCCATATTTTATCAGGGAAATGAAATTAGTATATCAGCTGATAGAGATTCTATAAAAAGCCTGATCGCATTTATTCACCTACAACTGATAACTCAAAATATATTTTGAAATCTATTGCGAATTCCATATGGTGAAAACAACTATTTTCTATAATTAGTAATATATAGATATATTAATGAAGGGCTGAGAACCTATCCTTTTGTTTCGCCTCTAAAAGGATGAAGGAGTCGGTTAATTTTATTGGCCAACGAACTTGACCTGTCTAAAGATACCAAGAATCTGTGTTTCAAATTTGAAGTTGATTGATAAAGGCGTTCGAAAGTTATCGTGGAACATACAAACACACAACGCCTCGAGCCTCAAGTCAAAAGGAAGAACTCGCTTCGCTCGTTCAACAAACTAGATGAGATGACATCATATCCATCAGAAATATTAGTCTGGTGGCCTTTTGTAATGTAGGCTATGGTAAGTTTCTGTTCCAAGCAGCATAAATAACGTCGCAAGAGCGCCAACCATATGATTGAAATTTATTACTTTTTCCATCAGCTGGATAGATTTGTGTCCTTCAGCAAGTTTTTATAGGAATGAGACCTAGCGCAATCGATTTTTTTGCATCAAAAAGCCCCTATATTCGTAATTTCATCAAAATCGTTAGAGCCGTTTCTAAGATCTGTGGGACATACATACACACAGAAATTGCTCGTTGAATATAATAGGATGAATCTTTCACTAATACAACCTTTTTTTTTAAATTCAATATTCTACATTCAATATAGAGTTGTAGGATTTTACTTCATTTATTGAATCATTTTTTAGAATCGTTTACTTCGTTTAGTGAATCCGTTCACTATTATAAAATTTACAATACAATATTCTACGTTCAATATATACAATATTCTACGTTCAATAAACAGTTGTAGGATTTTACTTCGTTTATTAGCTGTTTTTAGTTTATTAGTCAGATTTTTAGTTACTTCAATTTAATTACATAAAATATTGATCATATTGATTTGCCAATTTGCTAAATATTTCATAATGTATAATGTTTTCATAGATTGAATATTCAACTGAAAAGCTCAAAATAAAAAAAAAGAAACCGATTACAATGAAATGATAATAAGAAATAAAATACTACATATTGAACGTAGAATATAGTATTTAGAAAAATTATAATAGTGAAGTCGGTATCTTTTTTGTTTTATATTTTTTTACTCAAATTCATATTGTTACAATATTAATGAGAATGTATAATAATATTATTCTCTGCATACTCTTCGACAGCAGTTTAAACAGACCAAACAGCCTTTGTGAAGGTCATACAACTTAAATTGCTGTCCTATTCCACTACCGGAATTAACAGTGGGTCAACTACGATGTTGTGAAAAGAGAGAGAGAGAGAGAGATAGATAGATAAAATGTCTTTATTTTTCGCACTTTACAATACATAGTGCTGAGAGAGGGAGAGAGAGAGATATGTATAGGAAAAATTGAGGGATACGAAAAGTGGCCTACAAAAGATCACAATTTAACTGCTCTCAACCTCAAGTGTACAGTAGTTGATCAAATCAAATGCAACTTAATAGTACTACAAACATTATTTTGGAAAATTAGTTACTTGCCCCATACTCATCTTTATTATTTACTAGAGGGAGTTTTCACAGTCGACACAACCAGTGACGTAGACAGGATTGAACTTCGGAGGGGGGGGGGAAACCAGGGGGGGGAATGGAATCCCCCAGTTGATAGGGGATCCACACCCCCCCCCCCCCCCCGGGAAATAATTTGATATTCATTCTTTTTTTACGATTTTTTGAGTATTTTTAAGTAATTTTTACTTGGATATTTCAATTGAAGCAATTATTGTCAATTTAAATGAAATATATCTTCGATCGTGAAGAGTCAGTGACAGACACCAATAGAAAACACTGCATTGCCACATTGCACACTGAACTGTACATGCCCAAGGTTAGCAGAAACAACTTTAATAACCTTGTTAATAACACTGTTTTTAATAACCTTGGTACATGCCTACCATAATAACATTGTATATTTTTCGCGATTCCTGTGACAAACTCTTGTGCTAAATAAAACTACGGTTTATTTTTGTATTAACTTTTCTTAATTTAATCTGTAAGTTATTAGTTTTGTGAAAGATGACTACATTTCGGAGGGGATGTATCCCGGTATCCCCCCTGGCTAACCCCTGGACACAAAATGCATGCGCTGTGGTACGAGCCTCAATATCGTTTCACTTTTCACAATTTCAATCTCAATCACTCAATATCAATTCAGTGAATAAATAAATTTGAAAAAATTGACAGGAGCTAATTGATCAGTCTTCTCACTCATTAAAGGAAGTGAAGTGTAAGTTTTGAAATGACCTGCTATTTGAAGGTTTTAAAAAAATTAATTACACTAATTGTTTAATAACATATCTGTAAACTACAGGAAAAGTTGCAAAAATAAGTATTCGGTCCGCACTTCAGCTGTTGAGTATTGGCCGAAGCAAGACTTGAAAATTAATTGGGTCATTGGTATGCCTTTTTGTATGCTCGCTACTTTCTTCATCGTTCTGTGAAACCAATATTTATGGTTCCTATATCCTAATAAGCTGTAAAATGTAATGAGTAATACCAAGCTTTCAAATTATACGTAAGGGGTTAGATAGTAGTAAAGTAAATGTAGATGTGAATGAAGGTCATTAATTTTTCACAACTTATAACGATTATTATGCCACGTCAAGTGGGGTCGGTGGGGAGTGAATCCTCTGTTCTATTAGAACAATTCTAAACAGGAATATTTCTACATAATTTTATTAAAAACTTGAAAGCTCCTACATTTTTATATCAAAGTTTATATGAAAGTATATTTTTACATTTTATTCTAAAACAAAATTTCCAAAGCATTGTTTTCATACACATTGCCTTTTGGACATAATTTTATTGAAAAATTGAATGCTCTTGACATTTTTGTAGAAAAGTTCATATTAAGATATATTCTTCTCATAGCAGTAAAAGTAAAAATTATTTCCCATGCAGACAGCCTAGTTTCGCAGTAATACTTGGAACATAAACAACATTGAACGTAATTTCTAATTTATTATATCTACGGCTAAGTTATGAAGTAGATATAAGAGGTTGAAAAGTTCTGTCAATGCAGCTTACTTTATTCCATGCCTTATCAAACTAGTATCATAATAAAGCTAATTGAACACTACTGTCACTTTTCGGGACAGGGGTCTCTAAACGTTTCAGCCTGAGGGTCATTTTAATTACTTCAGTAAGTACCGAGGGCCAGAACCGTTTCATTTCTCTACTATCTATGTACAGAGTGTTATAGAATAAATCCTCCTCTGAACACTGACTTGATCCATTAAAAAAGCGATTTTTAAAAATCTGTACATCTTTCTCTGAAAATAAATTGAAAAAAAAAACGGTATCTGTCATACTCATTCCTTTCATCAAAACAAAGAAAACGTTCATACAAACATAAGTTCGGAAACGCTTCGTTATAGAAATAAAGACGTCAGAAATCGGCAGCTATCCATATCAATCTATCAACTCAATCAAAAATATCCAGGGCCTTCATTCAAGTGGTGAATTGAATAGGTTTCATAAGGTTGAAAATTTAAAAAAATGTACAAGTCTGTAACTAGTTTGGTTTTCAAGTTTGAAGTGCATTAAATAGGTTATTTTTTATAAAATACCAATATTGTTTTCTAACGAAACTTGTAAAGAATTCTATTTAAAAAAGTAGAAATCATCAAATATCCGAAAACAACCCGAAATTGATAAAATCGTGTTTTATTGGTCACTATATACTTATTTTGCACGGTTACTTGTAACTTAGGTACAATAAAACCCTGATTTGTGAACTTATAGTATCATTTTCGACTATTTGGTGATCTATAATTTAAGTTTGGTCCATTTGAGTGGGACTAGATAGGTTTCAAGTGAAGCATTTAAAATTTTCCCATAAAAGAACATCTAGATTTAGAGAATGATAGAGAAGCCAGAAGTTAGCAACTAGCCCCATAAATTGACACATTCATAAATGTGTACTGCCTTCATTTTACTTGTAAATTAATTGATGATTTTAAAAATTCTGTATAAACTTCCTTCTCCAATCACTGGTCCCAGTCGGACGGTCAAGGCGAGCGAAGTGAGCTTGCAGGCTAGTTATCTACAATTTTTTCAAGTCGATGAGTATGCGTCCTTAGAAAACACACCTGCTAAATTTGATACTTAAATTGATGCTACTTATGTATTAATGCTATTGTAACACTTGATGTCATCCACTGGACAACAGTGGAAACATCGAGTGGTAAAACGTTTTCAGCCGTAACTGCCTTGGGCCATAGTTTGGAGACCCCAATCAGAACACAGGATTTCAAAATAGGGTCGAAATGAATGTTATGCAATAGTCACATCAGCTGATTTGAACATTTCTAAATCAAACTCAATTTCAAATCAGAACTGGTAAGTTAAGTTAATTTCAATGGTAAGTTAAGGCTGTGCGCAGGGTTTTTGATAATATTTTTTTCGAAGTTTCTTGCATTAGATATTATTAGGGCTTTGAAATGTTATCTATTGCTGTGAGGAAAACTTTTTTCTCAATTATTTTGTGAGATATGGTGGTTCAAAGTTGAATTTTTTCTGTTTTGGGAGGCAATTGATCTCATTTACGAGTGATTTTGAAATTTTAATAAATTTTCTCTAAGACATAATATTGAAGAATCACATAATTTTTATTTCAACCTAACAAATAGTTTTTTCAAAATAAATTTAATGTTTATAGATTTAAAAAAATTGATTTCAAAAACTTTCAAAAAAATTGTTTTATTGGAGTAAAAAATATGTCATTTTATTTTTCAAGGCATCTTTTAGTAACCCCACATTTCACAAAATAATTTAAGAAAAAAAATTCCTCAGCAATATATAACATTTCAAAGCCCTAATAACATCCAACACAAGAAACTTCGAAAGAAATTATGACCAAAAACCCTGCGCACAGCCTTAAACACAACTTATTGGTAGTCTGAGATAAAATATTGTATGCACCGATTCTATTTTGCCTAAAAGCAAGTCGTGAGAAAAACTAACTCGTTGTCTAAAGGCAGTCATAAAACAATCGTATCAAAAACTATCATTATAATGATAACAATTTCAGATTATAAAAAAATTCAAATCTGATTCCAATCTTTAACTTTGTTACAGCGTTCATTTTTCTAGCTCAGATGAATGCATAAACAATAGGGCATTATCTGAACAATGTCAAGGCTGCGCCACGCATATCAAGAATGGTAGAAGAGACAATCGAGATAGTGAGCAGATGAACATGCCATTAAAGATTTCATTTTTCTTTCATTGAAATTTAGTCTTGCCCACATATTGTAATCGAAGTAGTAACAATTATCTTTAATTTGCTTCAAGTATTCATTTAAATACTGTTGTTTTTATGAATGATTTGTTTTAATTATTAAAAAGCAATATAGGACTAGGCTTGAAAGAAGTATTTGTGTCCAGGTATAAACGGTACCAATGAGTAGAAGTTAGCTATTTTTTATGAGAATTTCTTAGGTCAACTGCAAAGAGACCGCAGCCACCGCATTTATTTTTATCAAAAGCAGAGTTGAAATAATAATCCACAACTACAAGCAAGACTGATGTCCAATTTATTGAAAGGAACAACGGTGGTAGTTTATTGCAAGACACCCTCGCTTCTATCTGACAACTATCATTCATATCCGAGCTTCACACAAATTAACGCGGAAAACTGAGCCTCTGGAGGTTGACATCTTCTGTCAATAAACATTTTTCAAAACGAAAGTTTACTTTCTTGAAAATTTACTTTTTCTCAGGTCAGAGCTTCTTGAACACTGACTCAAATTGACATTGATTTGATTTTATTTCGAATGACACTACGAAAAATCGAGTAAATGTGGCTGATGTAAAATACCTGGGTATTTAAAACTTGGGTAAATACCCAAAATTCATAAATACTCGGGTAGATACCCAAAGTTCATAAATACCCGGGTATTTTGGGTATTTATGAAATCCAACAAGATTAATTGATGCTGACCCCTGAATATGTTTTTATTATCATTGGATGATATATTGAGTTAGTCTATAACAACTTATTTACCATTTTTCAATGACCTAGTAATTATTTTTAAATATTACCCAAAGTTTGTAAATATATAGGATTTTTTCATGTCTAAAATAGTCATAAAGAGAAGAAACTAGGTAAATAAGAGTAATTCGACTGGTGAGACTGCAACACACAACACAAGACTTGTGGGTTGGTACTGGGGAGGGGGGAGAAGGTGAGCAGTGAAGCAAGCCAGTGATGCAACCCAGGAATGCCCAAAACTAAAAATTCCCTATGATATGAAATCAAGACAACACCACATTAGAAAAATAGTGAACATACTTCTTCTGTTATAAGTTATGTATGATTTTTATTTTAGAAAATGGATTGGAAGTAGGCCTAACTGACATGTAGGGATAATATTAAAAGTAATAAAAGTTTTCAATGTAGATAAATATGCAGGTATTCAGTGTTGCCTCTTAGCTCCAATCCAAACCTAATTTGAAAAATTCCTTCTGTCTTTTGATCTAATTTTAATTTTAAAGCTTTGTCATAGAATTAATGTTTGTTTAAGTTATGTTTTGTATAAATTTAAGTATGTTTTACTTTAGTACTAAGATAAAAAAACAGAGATCAAAAATCCTTTTAAAACTATTAATGAACTCTTGGATTTCTTGTTCCATAACGTTCTGCGTTGTTAATATCAACTTATTGTGACTTTAAGGACTTTTAGTCAATTTTAATTGTGAATAAATAATATTCCTACTCACATTATTTTGGCCTATGTGAGTAGGAATATTATTTATTCACAATTAAAATTGACTGCAAGTTTTTAAAATCACAATACGGTAATAAGTTATTATTATTGAATCTTACCATCCTACACACTGAGTTTTTATTATTTCCTTGGGTTAGTTTACAC
Source organism: Conomelus anceps (assembly GCA_948455865.1). Lineage (NCBI taxonomy): Eukaryota > Metazoa > Arthropoda > Insecta > Hemiptera > Delphacidae > Conomelus > Conomelus anceps. The sequence continues at coordinate 25,698,583 of OX418223.1, forward strand.
ATTCTAGCCTTGGTCAAATTTTCCTCTCTCTAAATAATAATAATAATAATAATGATAATAATAATTACTTTTTAAAACTCGTTTTTCATTTTTAATAAAATCCCCACATAATTACCCAGGACCTGGTTATTTATGTCGATCATGCTCAGAAGTAAAATGCTAATGGGGACCATAAGAAAAGTTATTAAACACATTCTATCATCATGTTACTATCCTTACAGGATAGTAATTCCAAAAAGACAACTTAATCTTCTCTAAATTCGATAAAAATTATAAATAACCAGTTTCATAAATACGTACCCCCACTGGGTATTTACCTGGCCCACATCACTACATGTGGCAGTGTGCAAAGAGCCTAGAAATGTAAATCTACTAAAAAAAATTCTCAATCAATCAGACATGTTACAACCAAAGTTGCAAGTTCTATAAAATAAAATCATAAATTGATAAATTGATTGATATAAAAAAAATGATAAAATGCGTTTCATCAATATATTTTCATTTAGTAGCTTCATGAGATTTTCAATGAGAGATATAGATAAAACTGAGACAAGAATGAGTTGATACTAAAAATCTTGGAACCAGGCCAGAAGATTAATTTATTCAAACAACTCAATTCAAAACTATTAACAAGCTTTACTAAATAATGAGCTCGAATTATATTAGGATCCTATTGTAAAGCTTAATAAAATATTTATTTATTAATTCCGTCTAATTTCCGTATTTATATATAATATGTATCTGTATTACAGAAATTGAACATTATTGTGAAACTGTGTAGCAACTCAATAAAATGATAACGACAGAATACACGTCTCTTATCAGTATTCCTTCAGAGTTTCAGAGTATAAATAAACAAACTCAAGCTAATGATAAATTTAATGCAGAAGACAGTTGGACTAGTTGAAACACTTTTTACTTCAGTATAAAGCCGGCATTCTTCATCAATTTGATAATCATTAGGCCTAAAAAAATTAGTACAGCCTCTTTATAAAAAAATCGCTGACAAAGAAAAATGTTAAGAAGTCAAAAATTATTATGCGCAATAAATTGTTCATGCATCCAATTCAAAGAAATGAATAATAATCACCTATTGCTTGTCTCATTGTCATTTGACCAAGTCTTTGGAGTAGACTTTTCTTCTTGAAACCTATCCTCCTGCAAAATAAAAAAGAAATTAGACAGTGTTATAGTAATAAATTATTTACATATATAAAAAATAGCGGGACATACCAACTGCGCTACTACCAAAACAGATCAACTCTTTGGAACTTACGTTAAAACTCGTAACTGTATGATAAATAGGCGTAGATCTACCAGAGATATTATGCTTTATAGGTTGGTAGCATCCCTACCTAATTGTTTTTGAATTGTTTGATAGGATTTAAAATCCAAGCCAAACCCAAGTTAATGCAATTTATTCAGTGCTAATATTATCTTGAATATTTCACTAATAATCATATTTATTTCAATGGGATGACTTTTTATATTCAGTTTGAGAACAAATTAATAAGTTAGTTTTCAATGTTTTGATAGGGGTAGATGACAAACCCTGATGCTGATAAATTTAGACTGACAAATCAAGACTGAACTCCTGTCTCCTTTTGACACTGTCAGGAATTGACGCATCTGTGCAGAAATGAAATAGTCTTGCTTTGTCTTTCACATTCACAACAATTCTTGACAACTTTGCTAACCGTGTGGTTTTTGACAGTGACTGTACTCCCTAACTGACCAACTGCCCCTGCAGATATCATTAAATGACAAATATGATAGTTTCATTAGTATTTTAAGGTTTCATATTACTGTGAGTTGTCCAGTTAAAAAAGTCCCTGTAAAGAACAAATTAGACAAGATTGAAGAGTGGATAACTGATGATATCCTTGCAGAAAGAAATAGGGTTAAAGATGCATATGATGAATTCAAACTATCTAGAAATATGTTAAGTGAAGATAATTACAAAGCTCTAAAGAAAAATTATGCAAGAGAAGTGAAAAGAGCGAAATGTAAGAAAACAGCTGAAATTTTGAATAATAGTGTGTACTTTAACACAGCAGTGTGGGATGTAATAAACAAAAATAGGCAAGTAGCTCATGTAGATGCTTATACTAGTGTCCCCAGAATAATTAACGAAAATAACAAATATATTGATGATAGTGTAGACATTTGTAATTTCTTTAACAGATATTATCAACTGGTTGCTAAGGATCTTCAAAAATCTCTTAATACAGGTATTAGTGATGCAAACATGAGGAATACTGAGGGGATTCAGAACGAATTAAAATTCCACCCAGTATGCCAATACGAGTTGTCAAATATCATTGATGGTTTAAATAATAAAAAAACTGTAGGAATGGATGGGGTATCCAGTAAAATTCTGAAAGAATGTAAAGATCAATTGTTAGACCCTTTGATTCATCTGATCAATCATTCATTAGAACAAGGTGTTTTTCCAGATAACTTAAAAGAGGGGAAGATCTTGCCAATCTTCAAAAGTGGTGATAGAGAAAAGGTAGAAAACTATAGGCCCATTAGTATTTTAAATGTAATGAGTAAAAGTTTTGAAAAAGTAGTTCTAAATAGGTTACTTCTGCACCTTCAAGAAGCTAACTTTATCTGTGATGAACAGCATGGCTTCCAGAAAGGGAGATCAACAAAAACAGCCATAGTTTCTCTAGTTGAAAAACTAATAGATATAATAGATTCAGGTGATAAAGCTACTGCAATCTTCTTAGATCTGTCAAAGGCATTTGATTGTGTTAATCATAGAACTTTATTGGAAATACTGCAAAATGTAGGTGTAAATGGGGTTGAACTGAAATGGTTTGAATCATATCTTATTGGGAGAAGACAATGTGTAGAACTAACTACAGTAGTTGGTAATAGTATAGTAAAGAATAAATCTAATAAATTAGAGGTGCAAGCTGGAGTGCCTCAGGGTTCAATACTAGGTCCATTGCTTTTTTTGTTATATGTCAACCGTTTACCTAAAGAATTAATTAGTGGTAGAGCCCTCTTATTTGCTGATGATAGCCTACATCACTCATTTTCAGCAATTCCATTCTAGATAATTTAGAAATAAGTGCCCATATAGGTGTGCAGTCCATTGTCCAATTTTTAAATGAGTTGAAATTAACTATAAATAGTAAAAAATGCCAATACCTTCAATTCAAAAACAAACATAATTTAAATGAAGATAGGGCTATAAACGTGTTTGTAAACGATAATCAATTAGACCAGGAGGAAAAAATTGCATTTCTAGGAGTTACGTTGGATAGACGATTGACCTGGACTCCATACATTGAGAAAATATGTAGTAAAATTTCATCTGGGGTATTTGTCCTGCGACAGCTCGCTAGATTGAATGACAAAAAGTTACCTTTTACAGCTTACCATGGGCTCTTACTGTCACATATTAGGTATGCTATCTTAGTATGGGGTAATTCATCAAAACAAAATCTTGATAGGGTGTTTAAGATACAAAAGAAAGCGGTTAGGTGTATAGAAAGAGTAAATAGATTAGATTCATGTAGGCCGTTGTTCAAGAGACTTGGTCTCCTAACTGTACCCTGCTTATATGTGTATGAAGCTACTTTATATGTAAAAACGAATGATATTAACCAAAATCTTGATGTACATGATTATAATACAAGAAGCCGAGGAGATTATCACTTGGTGAGTCACAATAGTAGCTTATTCAAACAAAAACCTAGTTATATTGGTAGGAAATTCTACAACAAGCTACCGCAGTTTTTGAAGTCTTGAAAATATAGAAATATTTAAAAAACAATTGAAGAAATATTTAGTTGATAAAGCTTTTTATAGTGTACAAGAGTTCCTTTCACATCAAAATTAAGCCTCACCTCAACTAATTGAAGTAATTATGTAATATAGTGTATAATATTGCTGATATGACTTGTCTTATACTCCTTAACTGGAGTCTCCAAGACGTAATCTACAAAAAAAAAAAATATTTATTGATGCTTCATGATTCTAAACGTACTATGTCTATATCGTTAGTTTGTAATACCATGATATTTTGTAACTGAAAATATCATTCATCAGTTTCATTTACAACAACTGACAAGTTTAATCTTTCTATTCTTAATAAACAACTTCCTTGAGACTAGTATTGATAACAGTACGTGGGTCGCCCATATAGCACAAATATAAGCTAAGCTTACTTCCATAAAAAATTAAAAACAGTCACTTAAAATTTAAAAAAAAAACTAAAAATTGTTCAACGTTAGGCCTATACGAATTTTCTATTCTGTCACGCTTCATCTTGTAACATTGAAAAAATGATTATTTTAATAATTTTATTCGTGGATATTTATATTTTCATTTACTCAATTCAACATAAAAGAGTATTAATTAAGAGTATATTATCTTAACATAAAAAAATGGCATTGCATGATCAAGTAGAACAAATAGGAATGGGTTGTCCGGTGTCGTTAAGCAAGCATGATATGTTTTTATTAAACTATACTAAAACAGATAATTACTATGTAAAATCCCCTGAAACCCTGCGTTATGCGATTTTCAAATGAATAAATTAATTGAAGGTTGATGATTATAATGCATGCGTGTAATAACGTACTCAATGGATAGCGTTGTTTAAAACGATCACTCAGTACGCTCCACTTCTATGGATCTAGTACGTTGAGACAGTACTACATATAGTCATTTACTAACCCGGAATATTTTAACCTTTGAACTTACTATCTTTCACTTACATGAATCTTATCGCTACCACTTACGAATTCGTTCTACGCTGTTTCCTAGCATCCTTTTAACAAATGAAATTCAGTAGACATTACTAAAGTTCAGGTGACACAATTTCAACATTAGTGTCAATCAGAAATAAACGATAACTGTTCAGTGAACGCATTATGAAGCAGTAAATATAATGACCTCTAGTTAGATCAAGTGATAAAAAATATTTAGTCTTAAAAAGTTGATAAGTCTTGCGCTGGAATTTAATTTATTCAATTAGTTAACACGCTTTCCATATTATTACATATCTAATTATTATTCACCTATCAATCTGCTAAATAACTATTTCAATTATTACGTACCAATAAGTAGTAGGGTACAATAATTATTTTTAAAACAAAACGCACAATTGGATAACAACGTTATTAAATATAAATTTTCTTCCCAGATATATATTGAGTAAATTGATGATTAATTGATAAAGAAAACTTCGGTATTCATAATTTTGTTGAATAGTTTTCTTTGTTTTTTCCTCAACTCAATGACCTCACTCTCCAAAAATTACAGAAACTTGCTGATAAATAGATCGCAGAGAACTGCATAATATGAAAAACTAAAATTCTTTTCTCTTCTTTTTACTGAAGCGGTTTTAGTTATGACTACAAATATATGACTACTGTACAATTATATTATACTGTAGACATCAGACATGATTGTCCGTCTCTTAATGGAATAAGCTACTGTATTATAGTTATAGTTTACACAATTATTTATAGTTTTTTTGGTATTTCCCAACTACTTTTCAGTACATAGTGGAGCACCCAATATTCGAGCATAATTATCATCGCAAAATGAAACACATGCTGTGGAATAGTGGTATTCATGCTGCTCCAATCTGCCAACACCATTCTAGAGCATGTGTTAGATTTTGCGGTGGTGATTATCATCGAGAATTGAATGCTTCCACTGAGCAAACATTTTTGGGTAGTGATTTACACTCTACAGCAATCATATAAATTAAATGAGAATGAAATTTTCTCCAGAGGTAAGAATGTTTTCGGTTAGGTATTCAGCAACTTGTCAAATACAAGTTTTAATAGTTTAACGATTGCTTGATTAATTGATAAAGAAAACTGCATAATATGAAAAACTAAAATCTTAAAATTATATTTCTAAATTTCTCTTAGCTTTTCAACAACTTTACCATTTGATTTATGATGATGATTTGCACCAACTAATTTTACAGCTAATTGATTTTGAAAATAAAACATTGGGACTCTTTATCTTCAACTGAATTGTTAGATGAAAATACAGGCAAGATACTGTGACAAGATAGAACTCAGTGGATGCTAGATAACACCAGACAACATCAAAGTATATTCTGTTTGTAGGTAAGATACTCGACTCACAAAAAAGGAATAAGAACTGCATCGGAGTCTCAGGACGCTGTATGAAAGAGAGGTCATCAGAGTCGACAACAACTAGAAACTCCCAAGACACATAATTCTCAGAGAATTCTAATTCTTGAGACACATGGTAACAAGTCTATGTCGTAGGTCTACATTTCACAGAACAATAGACCTACGCCCAAGAATAAGGGTGCTTGCCCTATAGAGCATTCAATACTCGATGATAGTCACCATTGCAAAATTTAACACATGCTGTAAAATGATGGTATTCACGAGGCTCCAATTTTTTATACACCATTCTATAGCATGTATTTGATTTTTTCAAATACTGATGATTATTGATATATTTCTGTGGGTAGGCAACCACCTAAAAAATAGTTTCTTACGGTATCTCGCCTTCACTGGAATACAATATACTGTGCGCTGTCTCTTGAGCAATAAAAATCCCACAAATACAGATCATCACATAATAAGCATTCTACAATCGGATAAGGTGTTGTGACGCAAGATGAATTTTTTTGGAACACAGTAATGAATTGGGCTCACCTTGATTCAATTTATGCAGTCTACTTCACAAAAAAAAAACTCCTTTTTATTACGTCAACACGCTTTCGTTTCTATTTTCATGAAGTTCCAGACCGCTGATTGATGAATTTTATCTCCTAATGCCTTTCACATTAATCATGTCATTAATTATGACTAAATAATTATTATTTACTCAGTAATGATTTGTTATTTACTTGATTATAAATTATTTGGTTTCTCTTCACAAAACTGTTACAAAACATTAACAAAACAAAGCCTATATGGAGGCTCCAACAGATGAATGAAAGGGCCTGAGAGCTCGGATGTACCATCTTGTAATCTTATGCTGATGGAATAGCCCATCTTGAATCGCATGTTTCCTAAAGAAGAAGACTTGAGTCTTTCTTCTTTTAAATGTAAGCAAATTTTGAAAACCTTTACACATCGCTGGGCATTCCTAGAAAGAACATTCATGCAAAATGTTCGGAAATTCGTTACAAACAGACAGAGAAATGCAAAACGGTCGACTTGAAACAGAGAGACCTCTCTTCGTTTGGTCAATAATCGTTTTGTAAAAAGCGTTCTGCGCCACACTGATATTGACATGTGTTCGATCTCCTGCATTATTAATCAACCTGAGTTTTTATAATTAAATAGCTTTACATAATGTTTTAAATGTTACTGTGTGATTATTGAATATATTTCATAATAGATCTTGAAGTTACCCAATGTTAATTAAGTTAAGCACTATTCTATTAACCAAGTATTGAAATCTGATGATAAGGAGTAAGCTATCCAAGGCAAACAACACAAGAATTTCAAGGTTACCAAATGCGTCTTTGAAAATACGTTTTGAATGAAAGATAACTACTTACTATTCGACCATAATAGAACGTTAGTTAACTGGAAGGCTTGTTATGATCAGCCTTCGGAAATAAAGAGGAATATAGCTTATCAACAGTATAGCACGAAAAGCTGAAATTCTAAATTGTGATTTTGGCAATTTATCTAGAATAATTATTAATCTTTCTTTTATGTAATTATCAGTGTACTTACCATCAGTATAATTAGTAAATCAAATGTCAATGTCAACATAATTCCTTTAGAACTTGGCATTAGCTGATTAGCTAGTACTGTATTTTAAAATAAGAATTTAATTAATATGTATATGTACAAGTTCAAAGAAGATTCATTGATTGATTTATTTTGATGCAAAGTCTTGAGAGACCTATTGCATATCATTTACAAAATATACAGTTCAATAAACAATAGCAGAAGACTCAGATTAATTGGCATAAAATAATTCATATTAAGAGTCCACAAAATTTGAAGAGTAAAATTTAATTAATGTACTGTATTATGAGACAACAAATGATTAGGTTATTTTAAAAAATTTATAAATAGTTATTTATGTATTAAGAGCGTAAAGCGCGACTTTACTGTTCGAGTCAAAACAGTTACTGCGCGACGCGTAGCGGAGCGCAGTAATTTTGCGAGAGCAATAAAGAAGCTTTACGCACGAATTACATACAAAGTTTTTCCTACAACTGCAGCTCTGGATTCCAATAAAAGCGTGTAGTTTGTAAAATCACAGATTTTAGCGTGCGTGGATTTGGTTAGCGTGCACCATTTTTATGAGAATGAGGTTTTGAGAATTTCACGGATTTCATGATCCACCAATGAGAAGACATCAAAAACAGCTGGCGAGCAGTAAAGTAAAGTATTTTTCACACGCGCCAGTTGACTTTACCGCTCGTTGAGCAAATAAAGAGGTATTTTACAATCAGTTTTCAGTACGTAAAGAACTACTTTAAGAGCAGTTGTAGGTAAAAGTAAAATTGTGTACTAGAATAATAGTCTAAAGACATCGAAGTCGAAGACAAAACTGTTTAATCGCCTTCCTCTATTCTAGTATAAATTAATATTGAATTGGTCTATGTAAATTGATAAAAGTCTAGGGTAGACCTAGGCTAAAACAATAATTTATCAGAGTAACGTCTGAATTCTACATACCTCGACTAATTCTCCAATTTTAAACTTGGCCATCATTTCGCGGGCGTCCGTTGAATGACCGACGTCTTCGAATGCTTCAGTGCCATCTTTGCCAATCTGCTCTAGAAGCACCTCTTCACCACCAGGATGCTGAAAACAAAAACAAAAAAAATATTAGAAAATATGAAAATTGACTGGATAAACTACAATTGAAATGGAGTGATCGTAGAATAAAAATTAGGAAAATATATTGAGAAATTAACATTTAATGTGAAACAAATTGAAACGAAAGCACTTGTATTTTTGCTCCAGAATTTGTGTATAAAAATACGTTCATGAGCACATTCTGTTGTACGTTCAATAGTTCACGTCTTCTGAACTTGTTTCAAGTCTGGAGGATAGCTACAAAGAAATAAAACTGTTTTCTCATTACCTTGGCAAAATGCGCACAAGACCTCTATTGTGGCTGAAGCCACATTATACTACACGACGTTCAACAAAATATGAGAATATTTCCTTATTTAAATCCGGAATAATCGGATACACTTATTGCCATAGAGGGCGAGCATAAAGCTAGTTATCATTATTTTGAATTCACTTTTATTTTAATTCTTTAAATCTAGAACCCTAATAATAAATTGTAATATCTTTCAAAACAATCCAGCAAAAGAATTCAATTTGGTCTAGAGTCTAGCTTGGACGAGTTGCGAATGGTCGCGTACATTAAGACCTGACTAGAAGTTCAGCAATAAAATTAATTAATTTATTTATTCAAGCATTAGTTGTCACTAAAAAAAATTAACAATCTGATTATCAGACCCGAAATACATTTTTAACCATGTTGATATTTTCCATACTAATTGATAAATTATATATAAAAAATTGTGGCAAGTATATATAATTCATTTGACAATGACATTAATATTATACGATATTTTGAATTAAATGCGTTCATTTTAAGAATTCTTAACATTCGATATTGATTCAACATTAATCGTTAATTTTAAAAACTTTATACAACTACTCAAAGTAGAAGCAAATCAATTATTTCATTCTATTTATTAAAGTTCTCAAATAATAATTTCATTCGTAAGGAAAAGGGAATTTTCTCTGAGTTTTCAGAGCTTTAGAATAAAATCTAATATTATTCTGAATTACTAGTGGTACTGCTCTATCGTTAGATTGTTAATTCACAATGCGGTAATGGATCAAGGACCTAAAAAACGCAAGATTATTAGAGAGAGAAAGAAAGAGAGAAACTGGTTTCACAAGTCAACTTGGCTGATAACCTACAAACGATGAGCACTCACACATCAATAGCCTAGTCATGGGAAGTGATTCAAGGATGCTTCTGATCTAGTTTAGAAGAAATTAGAAAAACCTGGCAAACGTCTCAAGATTGGTGGAGAGATTTTCCAAAGTTCCTTAAATTGTCTTAATCATACTTTTTTGCATCCTTCTTTCCTTCTCATTTTTCCATGTCTTCTATTGTTTTCACCACATGAATAAAAATAAATAAATATATTTCTATCAGTTTCTTACTATTCAGTAATGATAATTGTGTATTCTTTTAATAAAATCACTAGTTATTTTGCTCAATTTTTATTACGAAGTTTTTTCCGAAAATCATTGAATACTTTCTGATAATTATAGCAGGTCAAGGAAGCAGGTGATGCCTCGGTTTCCAACTCCCGTGTTCGTACAAAACGGTCATTGGACCGGGAATTATAACACTACAATACTAAAATAAAATTGAGTAAAATATTTCTAATTTTCTACTAAAATATTTGACTGCATCGTCGTACAATTACTCTTAAATTACGATAATTGATGGTTTTGGTATCGAAAGCACCATTTGTTGTGTATTCCGGTCTCTCTCATATACGTGGTCAGTTCCAAAAGTAATAAGCCTAATTCTTTTCTGACGCGAGCGTACCGCGCAGCGCGCTCTGATTGCCAGCAATTATGATGGTTTATACGTGTAGGTTTCCCAATGCAACCGAGCTCTCTCATCAGTAGCCTCCAAGCTTTTGGGGCGATAAAGTTCGGTAGTGCGGGATACGGCAAAATGAAACAGCATCGAGTAATGGTAGGTGACTTAAGGTCTGATTCTGGTAGGGCAAATCCCCTTCAAAAATGTTTGAAATGCTCAACAGGAATTCAAAGGCAAAGGTAAAACAGATATCCATCCCTATTCTCAAGCGAAAAAATTACAAGTTAAGGGAGAATTAGGAAAAGATCGATCGAGGACATCAAAGCAGCTGTCACGGCAGCCCTAGCAGCCAACGACATCTCGGAACAGGCCTATAGGTATGCCTTCCAGTCATGGGAAAGCAGCTTAAAATAATTGTGTTTTGTTAAAAAAGTGTTTATGTTGATGAAAATAAGTTGTATTTACCGATCCGCTCAATAGATTTGCCTCATAATTACTTTTGGAACTGAACATGTATGTTAATCACTCATATTATGAATGGCAATTAACAGTAATTTATTCTGCAAGAATGCTAAATTTTGCATTCCTAGAGGTTCTTTCGTAGACATCTACCAAAGACTGACTCAGACTCAATCCATTGGGTTTAGATTTCAACCGATCCGCTCAATAAATTTACTTAATAATATTACTTTTGGAACTGAACATGTATGTGATTCACTCATATTATGAATAACAGTAATTTAATCTGCAAGAATGCTGAATTATGCATTGCTAGATGTTCTTTTTCATAGACATCTAGACTCAGACCCAATCCATTGGGGTTTAGATTTCAGGCAAAAAGCAACGTTATAATCCAATTTGTGTAAAAGATTACTGCTTGAAAGTACGAATTGGTGACAAAATTATAACGAGTCTCTCTTTGAATTCTCGCACACAAATTAAAATAGGAAAGAAAGGACAGCTTGTGAAAAATAGAGAATAATAGCTAATTGAATGGAAATTGATCAATTAACCAATGAGTGTTAAATTAATCATTCTTCAAAACCTAAATTAATAAATTAAAATCATTGGCTGAAATGAAATAAAAGAATGGCTAAAAATTGTGTGGACTATTGGGGACTTCAATAATGAGACTAAGTTTAATCTATTAATTTTATTATTAATTATAATTGGAATTATGTTTTCCTTCATCATGAAAAAGCTACAATAAATTCTTAATTATCACATTAAAGAATGCTCCTCATATCGACATAGCCTGCGAAAATATCAAATTTTCAACAATTATTAGAGAAAAAATTGTTTGACCAGAATACAATGGTCAGTTTCAAAACCATTTAAATGTATACAATGGGAAGAACTAGGAAAATATCGCCCAATAAATCTAGTTTGACTGGATTCAAATGTCAATTTCAAGGACTTCTGTCTGAAAAACATCACAATTTGCTTTGATAATTAACACTTGTTCCACGTGATAGCACATCAGCGTTGTTGATAGCCACATAAACGGAAATTTTCTCATTGATAGTTAAACAATGATAGTCATTGATAGTTTTTTATTTAATTGGAGGGGAGACCCTCACGGGTAGTTCCCCTCGTTTGAGTCATGTCATGGGGAATATGGTGGACCTACTATTTTTATTAAAGTGAGTTTCGAAACAATCTCTAGGCTAGTAATGAGTAACAAAGTAGCAATATGAAGGCTCTTTGCTCAGTGAAACATCCAAAACTCTATGATAATGACAACCACCATCGCAAAATCATCTCATACTGAGGAATGGTGGCGTTCAAGCTGCTGCAATCTGTCATACACCATTCCACAGCATTTTTTATTTCATGATGGTGATTTGATGATTATCATAGAAGACTGGATGCTCTCATGTGTGAGCACCTTAAGCTGAAAAACAGGGATGAAAATTGCTATGGAACAATCAACTAAGAAACACCTAGATCATAACCATATGTGTAGGGTACAATTCATGAATAATTTCGCTTAAATCCCTATCTGGTTTTTCAACTTTAAACTTTTAAATCCACACCCTCCTTATTCCCTGACCTTGCGAATTTTATTTGTTTCTTCTACTCCAGAGAGATGTTAAAGTAAACTATTACAGCTCGGACGTAAAGATAACTCAGGTAGACAGCTAAGTTACTGCGTCCTGGGTACGAGAAAAGTCGAAAGAATATTTTTCAGTGACCAAATTAATTAACTAGTCTTACGCTGGGAGCAATGTTTAATTTAACGGCGACTAGGTTGGAGTATAAAATAAATGGTTTTGAACGGATTGTACTCTGATTTGCTTTTTACCCGATCTTGATAACCTGACTAACTAATGTTAACTAACCTAACTTAACGCTAAACCTTAGCTGAGCCTAACTCATATTTTTTTGTTCACGTTCTACAAGCAAGTATGCCTTTCTCATCATAATAATAGAATAATAATTTCAAAGCATGATTCTGACGAGGTTGAGTATTGGGCCTATGTAAGTTGAGAACAAGATTTATGCATAATTAAATATGCAGTTTATGGATCTATGCTTGACAATTTAACAATTTTTATGTTTTAAATGCTCTTGATTGTAAGAATATTGACGCAGACCAAAAAAATACCAACCAAAGATTAAATTCCATGTTCTGACCAGCAATTAACCTAAATTGGATAACTCAATCCAAAACTGAAAATTCTGTTTAGTCATGCAGCATATCAATTAATTATATGGTTCAATGCACAAGAAATTTAAAACACTCACAATTCATAAACTTCAAGTGACGTTTATTAATTTAAAAAAAACAATTGCCGAAGACTTCTTAAATTTATTAGAAAGTTCAAGACAAATTTTATTAATCCACGTCGACTTAAATGATATTACTGATGATTAAAATGGATTCGAAGTATCCAGCCGCAACAGAAAACTACTGTTCACTTTGAATTATATTGTAATATATTACAATTATATTAGTAGAATATCTTGTAATTACCTCATTTAGGAAGTTGGTAACATCATAAACTGAATTGTGGATCACAATCCAAGGCTTTTTGGGATCAGCATGCACTTCTGAGAGACGGAACATTTTTGTAGATGAAGCCATATTTATCACTTGGTAAAATTATCTATAACTTGAAAAATGTTAACAACTCCAAAAATTAGAATTAAGTTTATAAAATACTATATATTCATTCACAATCCAAAAATGGCTAACCGCTACAGGTTGTTGAATAATACGACGGTGCAAATGACGGTATCATACGATTCATACAATCAACATTTATCTGACACGGACCGAATACTGAATTGAAACATAGACCAGAATACCAGAACTGAAACTGAAATGAAATGGCCATACTTTCCATAAGGCCATTCATTGCCAACGTAATCTCAACTTCATAGAAAAAAGCAACATTAAAACTAACTGTAGATTTTGAAAGAATATCCTTGAAAAGAAAAAGACACTGTTTTACCGTATGAACAACTTATTTTGGCAAGAATTACTTGAACTGAAAAATATAAAAATTGTGTGCTCTTTTACTGCTTAAGTGCCATCCTGATGTACCCGGTAAATTCAAATTACTGATTGATGCACTGAAATTGCTTGAAAACTTTTTTATTATAATAATACATCCCACCCCGAATTGTTGTAGTCATATTTAACAATATAAATAAAAAAATAGTCTTTGCAAGAAGGGCATATATAAATGCATTGGCTATGCAATAAGGGCACATGCACCATATCACTGAAACTAAAAAGGTATATGTCTTATTTATTTTAAGAAAAACAATGGTCATGTTCTTAGGATTCCAAATAAGAATAAAAAGAATTATTCCAAGTTTGATATTCAGGAAATGAAATATGTATACAGGAATGAAAATTTTTCAAACTCGTTTTTCTCAAAACACTATTTTGGCATATAAGCCCTTTTTACAGCTACCGCCTCATTTGCTGATGACATTACAATACTAATACCTACCAATAGAAACACATCCAAAGGAAACGCAATAGTTGCAGCTTTTGATGAAGCCACAAACATTTGCAATAAACTGAAACTCACCATAAATAGGAAAAAACAGTTCACATAACATTCACTCCAATTTGGAGTCTCCAAATAACAACAACACCATATGCTGGTGTTGCAAGATCAGGAACAGATGGATGGTAATTTAACAGCAGCTGACACCACAAAATTTCTAGGCATTACAATAGACAAAAATTTAACTTGACAAAACCATATTGAATCACTTTGCAAAAAACTGTCATCTGAAGAGTCTGAAATATATCAGAGGAGAAGACAGCACTTTTACAGCCTATCACTCCCTGTTTGCGTCGCACCTTAGATACGGTATTGACGCGTGGGGTTCTCAGTGGTGGATCCACGGGGGGGGGGGGAATTCCCCCCTCCCCAAACGGAGAAGAAGGAAAAGAAAAAGAAGGAGAAAAAGAAAATTAAGGAGAAGAGAGAGGAGAAGAAGAAGAAGGAGAAAAGAGGAACGAATGGATCGAAATGATATAAAACAGTGAAGAAGTGGAAAAAAGAGATGACAATAGAAATTGGTAAGAGAGAGGAAAAAAGACGAAAAAGGGTAAAAAATAAAGATAAAATTAAAAGTGGAAGAAAATGAAGGAGATTTTTCAAAGTTCTTGACAAGCAAGGAAAATGAGGCAGCAATGCCTAATCAACAATTAATTTTCTATTGCAATTACGTATATTGTGTATGGTACTTCAGTACTTGGTCTGAAAATGATACCAGTTCTGAAAGGGTTTTCTGGATTCTGCAGCTTATCAATACATGGCTGAGGATTACTATGGCAGAGAAAGCAGACTTGTTTTATTAGCACTACTTTACACTCACTCAGATAATCGCTCTAGAGCAGCGGTTTCCAACCTTTTTTCTTCTGCGTACCCCTTAGACCAAGGTTAATAGATAAATGTATAATTATCTATTAACCTTGCCCTTAGACGCTTAGACCATTATTTTACAGACATAGTACCCCCAAAATCCCAACTACTTTTTTACTTTACTGTAAAAATATTATAGTGTTTAATGCCCATTTATTGCAATATTTGAACAACATTTCGACGCCTATGAATGAGAATTCAGCTAAAGAAATAAAATAGTAGGTAACACAATAATTTCTGCTGAACACCGATTTCTTTTATTGAGAACATCGAACGTAATCTGTTTAGAGATGAATATTATAATTTAAATTTCAAATGTTACTAAAATATAGCCTACATAGAAGTGTCAGAATAGAATACATTATAGATAGAATAGTCGCACAACAGAAACTGCTCACCACTAGCATAGAACAACCCATTCCTTAGTCTATGCCACTAGACAATGAACATCCGCCATTATGGATTATTTTTTGTACCCCTAAGGGGTGCGCGTACCCCAGGTTGGGAACCGCTGCTCTCTAGAGCCTAGATCCTGAATCCTCAAAAAATTGTTGAGAGACTTTGGCTGATTACAGAATAGTTTTTCAATTGCGAATAATTTATGTAATTTTTCTTGTTAATTTCATTTTTCATTAACAGCTTGTGTCAGTAGCATAGCTATGGGGGGTTCAGGGGGATATCCCCCCCCCCCCCGGAACAAAAGAAAATTTGGAATTCTAGCAGGCAATTTTGAGCCAATTTTTGCAAGAGTCAAAGATGTCTGGAATCACTAAAAATGTGGTTTTGTAGGAGTTTAATTTTAAAAAAGTTTTCAAGGAGTACCCCTCAATTATTTTGGAAGAAATTTTCAAGTAGCCTACGGTACCCCAAAATATTACTCCAATCAGGAGCAGTGAGGGATCAAATATAGAAAAGTGAAAGTTTCAAGTATAAGGTCCCGGATCTCCCATTGACAGTAACACAAGAACTAGACAAAATTTACTTTGACACATAAAAGTGTTAAAGTGTGTTAAGTGAGAAGAATATACTGCCTAGAATCACTTGACATGTATAGTTTTAGAGAGGTAATTTTTCAAAAAATTTCTCGGGGAGTTCCCCGAACCCCCGTTTTGAAATAAATAGCCATGTATATTACTTCAATTAATCGTTAAAGGTCTATTCTACTACTCTAAATTAAAAATTACTATTGCAATTATTGTACTGAGAGTCTAACCCACCCGGCAACATTTTATGCCTCATTTTCAAACGAAATAATTCTATAAACACTTTGCATTGCATGATGTCCCTTTTAGGAATGCCCATCAGCTTACTAAATGTAAGGATTTTCAAAATTTGCTTGCATTCAAAAGATAATTAAAAGTAAATGAAGGAAAGACACTCACCAGGCTTCCTTCTGTAGGAAACATATTGTTACAAAAGCAAGCAGAGCAGTTATTTACGCACATAGAACTACGTTATTCTACATAGATCATTCCATTCATGATTGTACGTGACTTGAAACGCAATATGCATTCTCTTGCGTTTTCTTTTCACATGTCTTTGTCACTCTTATTATTCAAGTCTGCAACTCTCTCACTCAATTGATTTCTCGAGATTTCTACATTCCTCTTGAACAATCGAGGTCTATTCCAAGCTTTCTTGAAAATTCTTGAAGTGTCTGGTGAGCTCCAATTCTTGGAATTATACAACTACAACTGCTATATAAAGGAGTCCACGTGAACCAGTGAGTCAGTTTTCAAACCTGCATGACAGATTGTATTACAGATCTCGGGAGAGAGACAATCCAGTGCCAGTGGAGTAAACAGTGCTTTATTCAGTCTTTAGACAGTGTCAAGTGCAGAGACAAGTGTTTACTGTTTATGCAGCTTACTAATAGTTTAAAGACGTTGTGTTAAGTGATATTATTTATTGGGACTGTCAAATAACGAATTGGACTGTGTTTTTGTAAGTGACTAGTTGTTCTTTTTTTCATAATTTCTTTCTGCATTATTGTACAGTTTATTGGACTCTTGTTTCTCTTATTTTTATTGATCAGCCTCTAATTAGTTATTCATTTGTACAGTTTATTGGATTCTTGTTTCTCTTATTATTGATCAGCCTGTAATTACTTATTCATTAATTCTTGTAAATAATTACTGAAAATAGGTATTAGAGCTTGTCATTTGATGATCTGTTTTTTATTTATTAATTGAACTTACAACTATTGGTGTGTAAATAGACTAATTTGTGTAAATAAAGTGCAAGTGTGAACTTTAGTGTTGCCAGCCTTATTTTAGACATTAGAACCCATAACAATATGATTCAAGATTCCTGGGCTATTCATCCATCATATCAAATTATGAGCATCAAATTTGAAGAAAGTATACTTCTATTGTAACACTCTGGCTAAGGGCAGATCCAGCAGGGGTGCCCCTTGATGCGATGTAAAAATATTTATTTTATAGTTAATGCTAGTGAAAATTTATTTTAAAATAAATTATAATTTTTCGCTATAAATCGAAACCCTTCTTAGAAGAATAAGGCTGAAACAGTTTTCTTCGGAATCTTCTGCAGACCACTTGGAGACGACAGAGCATACTCTAACACTTTTTTTGCTTCTATTATATTGACGAAGAACTGTCTGTCATCCTCAACAAATGATTTATTAAGTGAGGAGAATCACTTTGAAACACTATCAATTACCGCATTTTCACGGGCTGCACCCAAGATTGGTTCACTTTTTGCCATTTGCACTTTGTAGATGGCTACATCCTACATCTTTTCCATGAAAAATTCTTTCAGCTACCAAAATTACAAGAGTGATAAGGTTTCCCAACACATTATTCTCTTCAGTTGCACTTTGGGCCATTTGTGCAGGCCCTTCAGTGCAATAAGCAATAAACCCACACAGCACAAGAATATCCCTGGCATATCCTGAGAATGTCCCATAGGGATGACAGGAATATCCTGAGGAGATCCCGTTGTGGGATATGAATATCCTCAGGATGTCCCTAGCACATGTGAATGTCCGCCAATATCCCTATCCTGGGGATATCCCTCTAGGATATTCTGGGGATATCTCTCTAGGATATTCTGGGGATATCTCTCTAGGATATTCTGGGGAAATCTCTCTAGGATATTCTGGGGATATCTGTCTAGGATATTCTGGAGATATCTCTCTAGGATATTCTGGGGAAATCACTCTAGGATATTCTGAGGATATCTCTCTAGGATATCCTGGGATATGCTAGGGTTGTCCTGAAGATATCATCTGGTCACACCTCCAGGATATACTAGTGATATCCCTTCAAGTATATTCTATCATATCCCAAGGATGACCTAAGAAAATCATGTGAGCACCTCATCAGGATATTCTAGCAATACACTTCTAGAATATCCAAGGGAAATGGGACACGTTTCAAGAACTTTAATCGAAGTTTGAAGTTATTTAATATATATAGTGTTAATAAAGGTGATAGGAAAACCAAAAATGCAGCATATATGCAGGTGCAAGCCACAGATTAATGATTTATCTAGTGAAGTTGATTATAACTTTTATAATAATGGCCGGTTTAGTTTGTCTTATTAAATTACTGAAATTATACAACATTTTATGTAGAAAATCAAATCAAGTGAATAAATGAAACTTTTATGTCTTGATTTACAAAAATAATTTATTGCAATAATTCGTTTCAAATCTTCCAGAAAAATTATTCATTTAATAAAATTTATAGAAAATTAAAATTTATTATTCCTTTAGAATAAAAAATATTTGTTAATAAAAAATAATTGATCATCATCTGTAATGGGCGCTTCTGTTGCACCCGTCATCCCCAAATATCCTCGGTCGCAGGCCATTTGTTTTCTGGAAAAATAATAATAGATTGAAAAAACAATAATGTAACTGCCTATTAACATTGACACTTTAAAATTTGTAAACATATGTGAATAACAATCATAATAGTGCAGTGTTAACAAAGGTCTGTTTTAATTAATAGAAATCATATACAAATTTGAAAACAATAATATCTACCAAGCCAGTTCCAGAGACATGCGCATGCACAGAACACTGTTGCTAATAAAAGTTATCTAAAAAATCTTCTAAACAAGTTGCTCAGAATCCGGATACTGCAATGAAGCATTGTTGTCATAAATGCTGGCATGTACAAATGCATGTATAAATGCTGCATGATTTACGTTTTGCAGAAATCTCATTACCATCACATTACAAAAACAAAAAACGATTATAAAAATTAATAGTTCTGATGTACTATATAATTATATATGAATGAATAATTCATATTGAATTAATGAGTATATATTGTCAGGTCACTATCAAAAATCTTTTAAAAATGCCAATAACAGCTGGTCATTGTTTTTAAGGAATCAAAGATCAACATAAGAAATTTGAGTTTAGAAAATGTTTACTGACAACAGTGTTTTGTGTATGCGCAGTCCTCCGGAACAGGTTTAATAAATATGACTTTATGCTGATATTACCCAGGTCTAATTTGTATTTACACAAACATAACTTTATGCTGATATTATCCAGGTCTAATTGAAAAACATTTAAAAACAATTATTTATGGAAATGAATATTTTTTATATTATATAAATACAATCAAAAAAGCTATTTTATTCAATATAATTGAGCTGAGTACCCGGAACCAAACATATGTAAGCACTTGAACAATTCTCCACAAAACTACTTGTGTGCGCAGCTATGACCATGCTGATGTGTAGAAATTCCGTTAAACAACGATCGCCGCCACTCAAAAGGCACGCACCACTTTAAAGACAATTGAGCGTCCATGTGGTGTCTGGCCCAATGTGCCCTTTTGTTGCACCTTGCGAGGGCGAACCCCATTTTAAATTTAAAAGCCAGAAAACACAATTATTCATCAGCATGATGCAATGAACCAGATAAGTATAGTCTACTGATATAACTTTTAAGCCATATATTTACAGTTACATTTCCCACATTTGAAACTTTTGTCTGTGATGTTTTTCATGACGAAATACTTAATGAACAATCTAATATTAAAACTGACACTGTATTTCACTTTTAAATAATGTTTTACTCACATATATTGGAGATGCTTGAGAAATGCATTTCACTTCTGAAAAGAAGCTTCGTCAGCCTGCCGCCAGGGGTCATGCTTTGTTGAGGTTAGGATGAGCGGCCATTATGTATTTGAAAATTGCGTTTGATTTTAATTGTGTTTGGTCGTTGAGTAAGTTTGTTCTATCTTGTTTATGGTGTTTGAATATTTCATATTGTTCCAGTGTATTTAGTTTGTGGCTTTTTTGGAATGTGTGTAGGATTTCTAAGTCAGTTTGGATGTTATTGTGTGAGTGCCCAGTGTTGATTAAGTGATCTGCAAATGTTGAGTCAGAGTTGGAATGTAGTGCTTTGATGTGCTCTTTATATCTTATGTTGAATGATCTGCCTGTTTGTCCTATGTAGTACTTGGGGTGTTGCATTTGAGCTCCAAAACCTGCAAACCAATACAGATTTGTCACACTCACATAGCTCAACAAAAAATCACACAAAATAGCTTAAATCTTCCAAAAATCCGGATTTAACACAGCATTCAGAACAACAAACAACCTGAAACACCAGATCCAACAAAAACCAGCTCACTTAACAAACAGCACAATTCACAAATTCAACAAACCAGGCATATATAAGCTCAAATGCAACACATGCCCCAAGTACTACATAGGACAAACAGGCAGATCATTCGACACAAGATATAAAGAGCACATCAAAGCACTACATTCCAACTCTGACTCAACATTTGCAGATCACTCAATCAACACTGGGCACTCACACAATAACATCCAAACTGACTTAGAAATCCTACACACATTCCAAAAAAGCCACAAACTAAATACACTGGAACAATATGAAATATTCAAACACCATAAACAAGATAGAACAAACTTACTCAACGACCAAACACAATTAAAATCAAACGCAATTTTCAAATACATAATGGCCGCTCATCCTAACCTCAACAAAGCATGACCCCTGGCGGCAGGCTGACGAAGCTTCTTTTCAGAAGTGAAATGCATTCCTCAAGCATCTCCAATATATGTGAGTAAAACATTATTTAAAAGTGAAATACAGTGACAGTTCTAATATTAGATTGAAACTTTCTTTATTGTTTATGTGATCGAATTAAGTGAATTCAAGAGCAGAGTGAGTTTGCAATTATGAAGTGATCCATATAGAGTGGGATTATAATATTTCAATATTTTGTCTGCACTTTCAAGGTGGATCAAAATCACTATAATATCAACTACATATTTAAAGCATCAACTTACTTTGTTTCTCTATCCTTTCTCTCCTTAGCCTTTGATAGCCCTTTCTTTATGGTCATCTCCATCTCAGCGTTTGTTGCATTTTTAACTGTTACCCATACTGTGTCTAAAAGCCAAAATAAAAAAGAATAGTAAAAAATAAAATAAAAATGTTCTATTGAAACAATAGAATGTTATCAAAATTTAAAATTGGTAATGATGACTTATGAACAGAGTAAAAAAATTTTATCACTCCACATGAATTCCAGTAATAATTTCAGTCATTTGAATGACACTAGTAGATACTCAGTGTTGAAAAAATATTTTTCCTTTAGCGCCAAACCAGCTATTACTGCAAACTTCATTGCTTATTTAGATAAGGCTCAAAATCCAAATCTTTTATTCAGCCATTGAACATATAAATTTAATAAGTCATGTAAAAATCAATATCACAAAAATCAAGTTACAGGAGCATTTGCAACATTCAAAAATACCACAAGCATATAAAGCATAAAGTCGCAAGCATACAAAGCACAAAATCACACAAGCAATAATACAATCCCAATTTTACAATCATATAAAAGCACAAATCTTATCATACAAAAGCATAATCATAAGTCATGCCCAATAGTAGAAGCGAAGTGATTGGCTGGATGTGAAGGGATTGGATATTGAGAGTAATTGGCAGAAGATTGTACAATATTTGTTTCATGTTCATGCCACATAATTTAGTGAACAATTTAATATCAAAACTGACACCGTATTTCAGATATATATTTTTCACTCACCTTTATACTAGAGATACTGGAGGGTTGCATTTCACTTCTAAAGAGAAGCTTTGTCAGCAGCCTGACGTCATGGAAAACATCACAGATTATTTAGTGAATTCTTTCACCTGCAAATAAATTAAAACTGGAAATTATGAAATTCAAATGTTACTTCATAAAAATGAGATTTTATCGTAAATAGGAGTGTCACATAGGCTAAAGCACCAAACCATATTGTTAATTAATTGAAGTGGTTCTAATCTGTGGAAATTTGATACTGGGGAAGTGATATGGGAGCCGTGTGGCGTGGATTGTATCTGTTCAGATAAGATAAGCACCTCAAGCCCCCCTCACTCTAAGTGCCTGCATGGAACTTATTATTATATAGGCCACTGCACTGCTAATTATTAATACTGCTATGAGAAGACTTTTATAATAATGACCACATTTTAGAAAGGCTTGAGGTGAATCAACCTAATTGGCAGAATTCAAAAGAGTTAGCCTACGCCAAACCCATGTTAGGTACGGTAATTCAATAATAAATTAGAGTAGGAAAATAGCTACTCAGTATTTACCTATAAGCTATCATCATAGAAAATTTTCGTAGGTTTCAATCAACTTCATAAATCACATAATAGGCTATTAGAAATTCCAACCTTACACATAGCCTAAATTCTATCTTGGCAAGAAATCTACATTGCATTCCATGTCTAGCTAAAATTAAACAAAGTAGAGGACAGTAATGTTTGCACTTACCTAGAAATGTTTCGGTTGTAGTCTCGTTGACGATTGAACAACAAATTAGGCTACTAGTTTTCTTGATAAAAATCTATAACAAATAATAAACAAACCAAAAACAATCAGCAAGCAGCGATTTGACGCCAGAGTCAGAAAACGATTTTTCCACAAAATTAACGAACTCACTCAAGGATGACAATATAACAAACGTAATTAATTCATTACTAACGAATTAATTTGCTTAGGCCTACTGTTACTGCACCTATATTCTCTTAAATAAAATAGTTTTATATTTACTCTGATTCATTTTTCTTCTGTATATTAAATAATATTAACTACATTGTATTTGTGATAATTACAATCACATCTAGCAGGATTATAAAGTTCAAGTTTGGCAATACTGCTGATATGTTAATGGGATATGCTGAGAATATCCCTGGGATATGACCGTTGAAATGATGAATGATACGTTATAGATTTCCTACGCATGTCCCTAGGATATGACCGTCACATGACAAATTAATGCAACATTTAATGTTTGAATTCTTATTTGACCAATTTCCTTATTAACAAGGTGAAATTAAGATTGTATGGTCATTTTCTACATTACTGTAAACCTTAAACGTTCATGTTGAGATTTTTCTTTTTAAATATCCTGAGGATATCCTAAAGATATCCCAAAATGCCATGTCCCTGTGGGATATTTGGGGATCAGTGTGGGATATCCTGAGGATATTCTGTGCTATGTGGGAAGCTGTGAGTAGAGAAGAAAATCACTGACACTACTATTAGAGAGAACATAGTGGCTTGTCTCTTCTAATTAAATGCGTCTTGTTATTTATCTGTAATAGAACAATATTTATTATTACTCCATCAGGCAAGATTTTATGGTAGGCCTATGTTTGATTCAAATTGAAAATTCATGAACAAAACCACAGCAATGAGAATGTTTAAAATTAATAGGATACGGTAGGCCTACTGTACTGTACATTTGACAAAAATTGTACGATAGTGACAAAAATTGAGCTTATTGCAATACTCTTAATACAATAAGAATATCACAGGTTAAAATAGATTATTTTTTGACCGTTTCAAAACTAAAGAGTGACTATATAATAACTATAATTAGAAGATTAGTAGGCCTAAAGCATGTGCGAAGCCAATAAAATGTAATGCTTGCTCTCACAAAACAAAATCAGAAATAATGCAATAATAAATACCATCTTCCACCCCTATGTGTAACTATTTCAATTATTATAAAATATAATTATTATTTTATGAACTATTTGTGTCTACGACTATATTTATTGTTTGTCCAAGTTTTTATTTACCAGAGACGTTCCAAAGCACCATTTTTATATATTATATACTAATTTTTGTTTTGCTGATAAATGTCATTAAAACTAGTCTTGAAGACTAACCATTAACTTTTCATTCACTTCTTAAATTTAAATAATTGATTCAACTTCAGTTCATCCACTGATGACTTGAGTATTTATAGAGAGTTACTAATATAAAAAAAATCCTATTGCACATAAAATTTTCTAATCCCTAATCACTAATTCAAAAGGCTTTATCCTCTTCAGCCTTCTTATAATTTCCTGGTTATCAAGCAGCTGAGTTGCCTCAGGGTTGACATGGTGGTGAAGTCTGGATTCATGACGGGCAGCAAATCGACTTATCTCGCTCGATACATATGGAATATGTAGATCCCTGTGCAGGTCACTGTTACTGATGTACCAAGGCGCATTAACCATGTTCCTCAATACTTTATTTTGAAATTTCTGAATCACATCGATATTACTTTTGCAGGCACAACCCCAGAGCTGGATCCCATACATCCAAATTGGTTTCAAAATTTGGTTATACAAGATGATCTTCTTTTTCAAGGAGAGATTTGATTGGCGACCTAGCAACCAATACATTTGTCTGTAATATACTAATTAATTTGATAGTGCATTTGTTTTATTTGAAATAAATACACTATATAGTTCTGTTGTACCTCGCAATGAGACGATCTTATCAATTACTACATTCATAGTGACAGAAGAATTACGGTATAGGAACTTGTTTCAATTTAATTTGTTGAGAAATAGATTTCCCTCTTCTGTATTCCATATTGGTCATAGAGTAAACAACATTTTTCTCAATAAAGGACGATTTTCAGTACTACCACTACAACGCCGTTCACGAATAATTAGGTCTACAGTATGTATAAAAATTAAACTTGCAAGTTTTTTTGAGTAGCCTATAGTATATTCTATGGAACTAAAACTTTTTCCACGATAAGCAATAATTCGATATAAGTACAACATTTATTAACATGGTGCCAAATAATTTATTGTCTGAAAAATACTAAATTCAGGATGGAGGTTGTTAATTGGATAAGAAATTCATTCTTTTTTAGTTTAACATTTATTTAGCTTAAAAATTGTAGCAATACTTGAAAATAAGGTGTTAAATTTAGGAAATTATATAAATAAGTAGGAGATAAGTGATGTACGAAATTTAATATAGCCTACAGTATTGGAAAAAATTATATGCAACCGGCACTAGCGAACAAGTTTTATCTTATGCTAATGCTGCCAAATTATTTATGTTTGTAAGGAAAGCTTTCTTTGTACATTTTTTTATTGACAAATAAATAAATTTAAAAAGCTATAATATTTTTCAAATTTCAATAGTTTTATTATCAAACGTTTCAAAAAACAAAAAAGAATTATTTGTGAAAATAAGTAGAATGGCTAAAAAATAAAAAATTGCCGTTTTTTATTCTTTAAGCCATTATAAATTACTTCATTTCAATAATTTCCTACTTTCAGCAGTAAGCTGACATTTAATTTTTTCTAATTTCAGAAATTCAAATTACAATACTTATGGTACCTGATTTAGTGCAGGACAAATTAGGATGTTTGAACTAATTTCAGAACAGTTGGAAGTATTAAAAAATAAAAAAGGTAAATAAACAACAGAAGAAAAATAATAAGGTTAAAGATGAAATCTGATAAGAATAAAACCTGGCAGTACTCTCTTCCAAATAAAACTGAAAGTGGATGCTGGTGACAACTCTATGAAAGCTAGAAACTGCTAAATGATTTCTCTGATGTTTTAATAATACTAGCACTTATTATAAAATAACAATAAGCTATTTCAATAGCGTTTGAAATAATATTGAGTATTGGATGATGTCATATTAACTTTCAGGCATAAGTCATTAACTCCAAAAACACGATTTTCCATAATAGTCATTTAGATATTTCATAGACCGTGAGTCTGACTTCAAATTGAGTTATTCAGTTATATGTCGTGTAGCCTACTAATCAATAAAAAAATTGATCAGTATCTAATGCATTACCCTTGAGCTTTATGAATATTATGAAATTTTAAAAATAAAGTAGAAATAAGTGCCTGGAGTTGATTAATTTTACCTAATTTGCAAATCGGCAAAAGTCATCAAGTACACGAAAAATATTCTATTAAAATGGCAGAACCTAGTCTAATCTAAACTGGCAGAACTAATCAAGTGCAGTTCTATTCAGTGTTTTGTTTGATCACCCCTTCGTCCGCCTCCAGACATTTTTATATACAGGACGTTTCAAACTGGTATTTGGAGTTACAAAAGTCCATAGAAACAAAGAATTTCACTTAAAAATGAAACGAATACTGTATGAAGCATATATTGGGCAGTTACTTGACCATTCTTCTATTACGGTAAGTGTAGACAGTTGAGAAAATGTCAACATTGTTTTGTGCGAGCTCTCATGATTCAGTTTATCTGTGTAAAGAACATTGACTGAAATGATTTTCCTGTATATTTAACAGTTTTATGCTTCAGCTACTCAACGACTTCATTTTTCATTAAAATGGATTTCCTGACCATTTTCATAACAAAGTCCAGCAGTAGGCTACTTTTCCTTCACCTAATTGCCTAGACGCACTTCTGAAGGCGATCACACAAAAAACGTTACCATTTTCTCTACTGTCCATGACCAACAGATGAACGGTTAATTTGTCTAATGTATGTGGGAAAACTGTTTGAATACAGTATTTTTTGTTTCATTCTTGTAAGTGCTGAAATACTTTTTTGCTATGAATTTTTGTAACCCAGTAGACCATTTTGAAATGCTCTGAAAGACGATGATGTAAGTTTAAAAAAAGTTTAAGTTGGACCACTTATAACTCAAGAGCCACTGATAAACCGATTTTAATGATCTTTGATGCTTTGTTGTATTCGTCTCCGCTCCAGTTAACCATATCGGGAAATAATGACAAAAATTTCGGATTTTGAATAAATTATTGTGTGGATTTGTATTCAAATTACCATACGCAACGAGTAAACATATAATAATTTTGAGTACAACACAGTGACAGTTCCCAATAATAAGTTAAGCCGGGTTTTCCTAGTTCCGCACTTTTAGTGTAGCGCATTTTGCGCCAGTGTTGCCAGATGCAAGCTATAAAATTGTGGGGGATTTGGCTCGTAATTTGGCACAAGTCTTTAGATCGTGTCTGGCAATACTGGTGCACAGTGCGCTTAGCTGAAGTCCGGAACTAGGAAAACCCGGCGAAACACATTATTGGGAACTGCCACTGTGTTGTTACTCAAAATTATTTTATGTTTACTTGTTGCGTATGGTAATTTGAATACAAACCCCCACAACAATTGACCGAACGAAGAGAGGTCTCTGTATAGAGTCGACCGTTTTGCAATTGTCTTTTCGTCTATTTGTAACACACTTACGGCTGAACGCGTGAACCGATTTCTTTGAAATCTTGCATGAATAATCGTTGTATAAACTACTAACATCACAGTTTTTCTTGCACTCTGTCAAGGATTGGTTTTCCATGGGCAAATTAATTTTCATTGTCTGCCAGATTATGCATTAAAAAAAAATCCTTTTCAAGGTACCTAATTGATTCATGATGTAAAAATGAACAAATGAAAGACAGTTGACTCCAGTTTAATGCTTATATTGTTAGACGTTATTTATTAATGATTATAAAAATGTCATAACATAACATTCAAGTAGAAATTAGTAGCAAGTTTTTAATGAAACCGCAGCTGCTTAATCTTTTTCGGCGATGGCAGTAAGATGACGATCCAATTCGGTTTCATTAAGAATTCTGAAAAATACAGTAAAACTTAATATAATGAATTTCTTGAAAGATAAAAAATGCATTTGAAAGTTTCTAAAAAATAAAGGGTTAGATGGTTTATAATCATATTTTCATAATTGATGGTTATGAAAAAATTGTTTTCTCCTACAGTTATAAATTCGCTAACTCTTATGCTGACACATTATTTCTAGTTGTTTATTATTTCTACTCACTAAAGCTGGAGGGGTGCATTTCGCTTCTTTCTTAGCTCCACCAGCTAATGCGAAATGCATCCCTCCAGCTTTAGTGAGTAAAAATAATAAACAACTACTAAAAATACAGTACATCAAGTATTTCGTCCTGGAAACGTCACATATATAAATTCACACACCATTTTCTCATCTTATATCAATTTACTTGTACATATTTATCGGGTTTCTGGGTCCTCAAAATCCACAATATTTTCAAATTGGCGAACAGTCTTTCTTACAGTCACACTTATTTCAGAACCCTTAGATCTTAGACAAATGTTCACATTTAATTTTTCAAGCTACAAGATCTTGAAGCCAACATAAAGTCAATAATTAGTCTGCTGGCTGCTGCATTCTGATGGATATGAAACTGGCATCCATCTAGTATGCCTTGATCCTACTAGGATTGCATCGCCAATCACATACAAGAAAATCAAAATTCTTCAAGAAAAAATGAAAGTGGTATAAGTATTATGGCGAAGACTGCTTTAATGGTGTAACATTTATGCTAAATATAGACTTTCAAGAGTTGAAAAGCTTTCAAGGGAAATGCAAACGCATATACTACTGTATAAAAAAAATTATATTATTTATTAGTCCAGTAAAAATAGGAAAATATAAGGAAATACATCATGCAGTTCCGATTTTTTTAGGAATGTGTAGCGTATAATATTTTACCATGAAAAAATGGTGCCGCTTTAGTAACGGGGGGGGGGGGGGGGGGGGGAAAGGCACACTACTTTTTATAACTCAAGCAGGACGTTTTTGCGAAAAAATTTCAAAAAGTTTACCTTTACAGCATCCCCCCTTCCCAACAAATAGTGGCACTGGTCTTTCATAAGAAAATATTACACATTCACTAGGCCCAATACCAAGAAATGGGAACTACATGATTTAATTCCTGTAATTGCACTTTTTTGTTCAATTTACAATACTATGGGTCTGGCATTTTTGTTGAATCATTTAACATCATCATCCACTAGCACATCACTTCACACAGTAGCTTCAGACATATTTACATCATTAGCGGTATAATAATGGGAATAATATTTTTCTTTTATATAATTGACGAAGAATGGACTGTATGATGAATGAATTATTCTACAGTATTGGAAAAATCCGTCATTATATGCAACTCGATATTAACGTATCATTTATCTGATTCGTCAGCTTGAACAGAAAAGTGATAATTTGCAAAAATGTTCATAAACAATTTAATAATAATAATAATAATTATTATTATTATAATGGGATTCAATGATAAAAAGAAAAAAGTAGAAGTTGAAAAAATTACTTGAATGCTGGCTCGCTTTCTGACACTATGCCAACTTCAATTTCATTGGGTCTGAAATCCACAGAAAGCACTGATGACAAGCACGATATCGCCAACTGGAAACAAAACACATGAATGAAGTGTTATTAGTGTTTATGATATATTTCAAATTTAAATATTTATCATAGAATTTCAGTGAAGGCTCAATAAAATACAATCGGTGAAAATGACACTGAGAACTGTACTAATTATTGAAAGAGAAAACAATAGTACATAGACATCTTGAATATTTGCTTAAATCCCCTTGAAATCTGCATAGCACTCAATGAAATAACCTGACAAGACCATTCCAACGGACTTTTAATCTGAGGAGTTTCAATCGATAACACGATGTTTTATGATTGATGACCTCTACACGATGAAATTCACCTTTTTAAACTGAAGTTCCTTTACAGCAGGGGTTCTCAACCTTTTTGCTCCACGTCACCCTTAGAATCCTGAATTTTTTCACAGTATTTGGAAACTCTGATTTCGCTTGGGAATCACATTGAAGGTCGATTGACTGTTCCTGCATATCCTCAGGAAGTGTATCAACTTTGAATTTGAAGGGGTCTCTTGTGAACTTAAATATCCAGCTTTCAGATCTAATGTCCGGGAAGTAGTCTCTGATCTCCTTTTTCTAGGAGCGCTCACGCCCCCCAGGTTGAGAACCGCTGATTTACAGCATCCTCTTAAAGATGAAGTTAAACTTCGGAGCCACTTGTGAACAAAGATGCGCAACTTGCTACTTCTTGCTACTTGAACACATATAATACAAACTATTTCGTAATGAAATCGCACGTTTCTTTAATGGTATATTATACAATTAGAACTTGGATACATGAAAATGGAACCGTCATGTACTAGAACATTAATTGAATGAATGAAGCGAGTTAAACATGTAAAATGGTGCCATAGCAGCCACTGAACTAAATCAACTGGTTTAAGTCTCCCCTCCAAATATGGGATCACGCTACAAAATTTCCATAGCGTGTTGGAGGAGGAGGAGGATTCGCTGAGGTCTTGTCTGCACTGGTAGTATAACATTCTGATTCGACGAATTATTATTAATTACTGGATCAGTTTGTAGTCAAGTTTTTAATTACAGTATTTAAATAAATGCAGTAGACAGTACAATGCTTTACTATAGAACTTAATCCCTTAATAGTTTCAGACATCAGTTAATTGAGGGTTTGCAATGGAGACAATGTTTTAGCAGTAGTAGAAAAATTGCCGAGTGTTTTGCGTCGAGCTACCAATGCTTTGTGGGCTTGTTGTACTCATCAAAATATGAAAAAAATTATACGAACATCAATTCAGAAATTAGAAGTGCCTTCATTTTACAAGTAATCTTCATGAACAAGTGGTCATGTTCTATGTAAGGCTGAAAAAATAGGTAACTATACCAACTTTTGAAATACATTAAAAAATGGCCCAAAAACATTTCGTTAATTGTACAATAATCATGTAATTGTTTCTCAAAAAAACTTGTAGCGAATTTATTTCTGAACATAAATTGTTAAATAACGTGATAGCCGAAAGCACTCCTAAACTTCATAAAACTAGAATTTGAAAAAAAAATTAATAAAACCACATCAAAATTTAGTAATCTGTGCAAAATTAGTCTCTATTGATTCAATAAAAGCCGATTATAACATTTGGGTGTGTTGTCGGGTATTGGATTATCTGAAATTTTTGTGCAGAATTTGATACTCTACCTCCCAGTTGCAAAAACGTCCTATCATAATTATTATAATGGTTCATTAACCGTTCCACTTTTATACCAAGCTTCTACGTGAAAGCATACGATTAAGTATAAATTATATGCATGCTAGCATTCGTTTTATCTATAAATTTATCTTGAATGGTGGAAAAGATACCAGCTTATAAAATCCTATGAGAATAATCGTCTGAAATATCTTGTGGATCACCTCGAGGGATTTTCAAGGTGGAAAAAATGGTTTCTCACCATTCAAGGTGAGAAAAATGGGTGAAAAAATTTAGGTCAGAAAAATGGGAGGGGAAAATGGAACTATTCGACAAAATTATTATTCTGTCTTGTCTATATGGATCTGAGATTTGGGGTTTGGGTTGTGAGAACGGTGAGAACGCAGTGGAGGTAGCACCTTTTTGAAATGTGTACTCTTGCTGGCCCGTTCGACCCCTATTGTTTCTACGTCAGGTTGGACGCTGATAGGCACAAACTCAAATATCATATCTTCAAAAGGCTCATTGAAATTGTAAATATGACCGAATCTCGATATCTTACAGCTGTTATCGCCTTCTGATGAGAGCTGGTTAAAAACGTAATTGGATTTTTTCAATGTTGGGATGTGTGGGGTTATGATGAAGTTGATGCTGTATATTTGAGGAATAACAGGGATAACCTTCACAATGCCTATTTAAAAAACGTTAGGGAAGAGGACATTTTTTAATATTTTGTTGATTATTTCAAAAACTGCTATAGTTGCCGACTTTTAACTTGTTTTATTTGATTTTTCAGCTCATTTTACGTAGAGCATAATCAAATTACAGGTGAAATTAAGCCATTACAAATTTCTGGATGAATAAATTGATAGGGTTAATTGCTAATTCCGCCATCTTCAATGACGCATTTCCGGACCTATGTTCATATGAATTTTTTCCATTACTTTGATGAGTGCAACAAACCTACGAACTATTGGCAATTTTATGCGAAACATCATTTAGTATATAATTCTGGAATGATCAATCCAGAGTGCGAGAGGAAGGGAAACATGATAACAATATGAAAGAAAGAATATAAAATACAATTGTATAACAATATGTATAACAAATGCATAACAAAAAGAAGAAATAATAAAGGAAGGATACAAACAGTGTGATAAAGTGTAATTAAATAGCCTTCAAGATATAACACACGAATTAGTCACCTGAATGGCTTCATCCAGTGAGTAATCCTGCTTCTTTTTCAGCTTTTTCTCGAGGTAGCCATTGCCTTCAGTCTGCTTTACGCCAACGCTGATAGCACGATACGAGCAGAAATAGCCGGCGGGATCAGCTTTGTAGACCTGCGGTCCTTTCAGCCTATCGTAACCAATCAGAATCATACCTGCGACACGAAACAATAAAAAAGAATGTATTTTCTATAATAATAAAAATTGTTATTATTTTTTCCTACAACTGCTCGTAAAGTAGTTCTTTACATACTGAAAACTAATTGTAAAATACCTCTTTACTGCTCAGCAAGCGGTAAAGTACTTTACGCTCGCCAGCTGTTTTATTTACGCTTCTGTTTTGATTTTGATGCCTTCTCATTGGTGGATCACGGAATCCGTGAAATTCACATAACCTCAACAATGGCGAACGCTAACCAAATCCGCGCACGGTCTGTGATGTTACAAATTACAAGCTTTTATTGTGATGGAATCCAGAACTTCAGTTGTAGGAAAAATATTGTATGTAATTCGCGCGTGAAGCTTCTTTATTGCTCTCGCAAAATTACTGCGCTCCGCTATGCGTCGCGCAGTTAATGTTTTGGCTCGAGCAATAAAGTCGCGCTTCACGCTCTTAATACATAAATAACTATTTACACATATTTATTATCATCCTGAAACAGAACAATTGACGACAGTGCGACATTGTCGTGGAACTAGGAAGACGCTTGCAGAAAGATTGGCCAAGTGTAAAATTAAGCTCCGTTTTTCAAAGAAAATTATGACTGAAATAACTTGCAATAATAATTTTTATTTACTGTACAAAAACGAATAATAAATATAAATAAATACTGGTCGATTTTAATAAATAAATACTGGCAGACACTCGTCGAGTCGTGCGTGTGTGAAAAAGCAAGAAACTTTCGGCAAAGTGATACCACTTACAGCCCTCTAGCTTGATTGCACCAGCTGCTAGAGCAATTTAAAAAAATGTTGGATTTCCAATTCTTGGGGATTTTCTGAAATTTCGAATGGCTGTAGCCCGTTAACAGATTGGAATAAAAATCTAATATGATGTATTATTGTGTCTCAACACTCACTGTGAGTTCACCAAAACCAGAGATGGTGAACGAAAAAGTGTGTCGATTTGACAAGGAAAGACCGTAATGCTTAAGCGTCCAGCAGCCAATGATACCAGCCTCCAATCCAGTAGAGGTGGACACAACTGACAAACTACCTTATATTATAATCAATGGACCTCCAGCTGGTTATAAAGGAAACAAACTACTTTCAAAGTCGGATTTATGCAACAAATTATGGAATTTATTCTCATTAAAACGTATGCCAGCAACCAGAAATAAACTGATGTAAAAAGTAGTAACTTGCAAAGTAATTAGTATGGTACAGAATGAGTGAAATGACACAACCATACCATAAGTTTGTAATTTGTATTTACTTATTATCTAATATAAATAAATAATCTGTTTTATACACTAAATCAGTGTAAATAACTTATTTCAACCCCATTTTTTCTTTTTTTAGTTGTAATGCGACTGCTCTCTAATACTACGACTTAATGAAAAGTTTAAATTTAACCTAATTTACCAAAGCCAACCTCATTAAAAGATCAATAATTACATTTTTTTAGTCCTTCGTTCGAAAGTGAACATCTCAATTAAAATTCTTATTAAGTAAAGAATCAGTAACTTATTGTAATTCAAAGTGAAATTTCTAGTTAACTTGGAAATATCCTAAAATTTGTATTTTTTTAGATAAAAACTTGTAAAGAAAGCAGTAGTAGGCTGTGTCTGTTGTATCTTTACTTTATTGTGCTCTTGTAATAAATGAAAAAATAAATTTGATATTTGATATTATTATGAGTTTCAAAACTGAAATAATGCTGGCAACACTCAAACAATATTTACACAAAAGAAGTTTGGTTATCACTAATAATCTTTTCATAATTACAATCACAGTTATTCTCACACTAAAACGCCAAACATAATATTGTACTGTGTACAGCACTGCGGTGTACAGTCACTAATGAAGCACGTCGAGCTGTCACGGAAAAATTCCAATGAAAAACTATCACATAAACTTATCTCGAGTCCTGCTGCATCAAAACTAATAGGAATAACAACTTTCAAGAATCACATTAGCATTAATTATATCACACTTCACAACTTTAAAGCATTCCACTAAATATTAGATGACAGCCTCTATAAAGAAATTAAAAGCAGTTTAATTAGATGAATAAAGCTAAAAATGAATTAAATGAGCCAAACTTACTGCAGCCAAGAGGTCTCATTTCAGCATTCTGAGTGTAGACCTGAGACAGGTCAGCAATGCGCTGACAAAGGCAATCAATTGGCATGCTATATCCATTCTTGTATTTGAAATTTGCGGCTTCGTAACGTGCTCTTTGCACTTGGAACTTGCTATCAGCTGGAAAAAATAGGAAACAGTTCAAACCATTGTAGGACGTAATTTGTGAATATAAAGGATTGAATAAATTAATGAATTTATTTATGGAAATTTACCACAGTTCCTTATAATACAAATTTCAGGTCAGATAAATAGATCTGTTACTAATAAATTTACAACAAAAAAATATCATAGTAATGAGATGATGAATTCCGAGTGTAGGAGTGAAGGATGCAGCTCTACTGGTTACTGATAGAAAGATTCCTGGTTGAAAGGCCAATACAAATGCTCAAAAGCTCAAGCTTGGAGTTTATTTGGAATATTAATAGTTGAAATAAATAAATTTACTGAAGCATTTCGGTGATTTTCTATAAGAAACCAAGCCAAAGATATAAAAATAAATGAGAAAATAAAAATTATGATTAACTTATAAGATAATCATAGATCACTACACATTACTTGTGATGGTCAACTTGATCGTCGATATCAACTTGTAAAAACTGTGTTGAATACTCTAATTTAATTGTCCGGTTCATTCAAAAGATTAATTTCCAATACTGAAGCAAGGAAAGAAATTTGCATGAGTGTATCCAAACCTATTCAAAGTATTTTAGACAAATTGAATTCAGATTTTCAGGTAAGCTTCAAAGTTTGCTAAGTAACATGAGTAGAAAGTATCAGTGCACTGTATTGAGTAATAAATGTTAAGCAGTTGATTCAATAGAGATAGTATAAGTTAAATTAAATGCTCTTACCTATCATTCCAGTCATGACACATCCGATGGAATCTGTTAATTTATAGAGGTGAGTGATTGTTGTAGGATCTATCAGCTTGTCCTACAATAAAATATTAATTTTTAAAAGATTGGATTGACACAAAATAGAAGATTGGCATACTTTAATTTGAAATAAAATTAATTAATAATGTGTACCTCAATGTTATCGTGATCCAGCAACAACTGTCTAAATTAAATCAAACCGAATGAAAAAGTAAACAGAAGCTACATGAAGTTTTCTTTTGATTCGAGCTCAGTAATTTTTCAGACAGCAACATTTACGTATTATTTCCAAGTTTTTATCGTAAACTACGTAAACATAGTAAACTACGCTCTACTGGGTCATGTTATGAGAGGCATTATCTTAATAAAATTGGTAGACAATACGGTTTGTTTAGGTTTAGAGCTGTTACTGAGAGGGAGGTTAAAGGGGCTGTTTTAAGTTTGAAAAATACTGGTTCATGTGGGTGGGATGAGATTTCTTCTAGGGTAGTGAAGTGGGTATGCCCCATTATATTGCAGCCTCTTACATATATAATCAATTTGTGTCTGAAGGAAGGTGTTTTCCCACAGAAACTAAAATTTGTAGTCATTAAACCCATCCATAAGAAAGAAAGTAGGAAAGATGTCAAAAATTATCGTCCTATTGCACTGTTAACAGCTTTTTCCAAGATTTTTGAAAAGGTGGTATTTCAACAGATTTCTGCTTACTTGGAAAAAGAAAAAATTATCTATAATAAGCAATATGGTTTTAGAAGGGGTGCGTCGACTAAGTCGGCTACGTTTGATGTTATATCTGATTTGTTGGATGCTCTGGATGGGTCGCAGAGGGCTGTGGGAGTCTTCTGTGACTTGACCAGGGCGAAAGATGTACGAGATGGTTGACCATGAACTCCTTTTGGATAAGTTAAAGTTTTATGGATTTAGTGGTCGGGCAGAGAGGTTTTTCAGATCCTACCTTGGAGATAGATACCAGGCTGTAAAAAATGATTGTGAGGGCTCTCAGGTGTTTTCTGCATGGCAACGAGTGAGGCGGGGGGTACCGCAGGGCTCCATACTTGGTCCTACTTTGTTTAATATCTTTATCAACGACGTGCCCTACAATGTGGATGGTAAATTGGTATTATACGCCGATGACACAACAATCTTAGTGAAAGGTAGTAATTATCATAATGTCATGGAGAAGGCTAAGATTACTATGCAGCAAATCAACAGGTGGTTTAATGACAATTCACTCAAGCTAAATTTAAGTAAGACAAATTTTGTCAAGTTTTCTGTGAGAGGAAATGAGAATGAACCATTAGTGATGGGATGGGAGCATCCTGCTTCTGATGTAACAAGGTTTTTAGGGATGGAATTGCAGGGAAACTTGAAGTGGGATAGCCACATAGAGAAACTCCAGAAAAGGCTCTACCATGCTCTCTTTGCTCTGAGGACTGTCAAGTCGAATTCGAACCTCAAGACAGC
The DNA here is from genome assembly GCA_948455865.1 of Conomelus anceps. Taxonomy (NCBI): domain Eukaryota; kingdom Metazoa; phylum Arthropoda; class Insecta; order Hemiptera; family Delphacidae; genus Conomelus; species Conomelus anceps. The sequence continues at coordinate 25,736,082 of OX418223.1, forward strand.
TCTAAAGGTTTACCATGGGTATTTTCTATCACTGATTAGATATAGTATTTTGTTTTGGGGGTCAGGAAAAAATTACTTGAACACAAGCTTCAGAATGCAAAAAAAAGCACTACGGATTCTTGAGGGGGTGGGTCCTTCTTCTTCTTGTAAGCCCATATTTAGAGGACTCCATCTCCTTACGATTCCGGCGATTTATTTCCTAGAAGTGGTTGCGTTTGTGTTCAAGAATGCAGATATTTTTAATGTTAACCGGATCAGTCATGTATACAAAACACGAGGTAAAAATGCAGGTTTGTTTCAGCTCCCGATTCATAGACTGACTCTCCTTGAAAAGGGACCATATTATTCAGGACTCAAGTGTTTTAATTGTATTCCAGAGGATATCAGGTTGTGTGGTAGCTATAAAGTGTTTTTTATCAAGAATAACTAAGACACTGGTAGAGGCATGTCCCTACACCATGGAGGAGTGCTACACTGCATTCACAGGACTCCGGTCTTGAACCTGACATGTTGCATGCCACTTGAGCTCTGCTCAAAACTTGTGGCTCTACGCAACAAAAATAATAATAATAAACAGTTTATTTTTGTGAACTTCTCTTTTCAAACAGATGAAATGTATGGTATTTCACTCACCCTTTCTAATTCCGTAATATTGTGACCACTAACATAAGTTATCTACCAGGAAAGAAAAACTCCAAGCTAGATTCCCGGGAAAGACCGGGTAAAACGCTATTGTAAATAATTTAGTTCATGTAATGAAGTCATAGGAATAACTTTATACCGTTTCAATCATGAGTAAAAATTATTTTTGAAATCGTTAATTAAAAAAAAAAGTTGCTGGGGGGGGGGGGGGGTTGGGTCCCCTAAATAAGATGGGGTATTTAAAAAAAACCAAAAACCTTATGCATACATCGCTCGGCCTAGGAATAAGGAACATTTTATGACAATCGGTCAAGGTGTTTGGCCGCATACAGACAGATGGACAAACGAAACTGGGACCTCACTACTTTCGGTCAATAAGTTAAGAGAAATTCTTAATATGAAGCTTTACATTTAAAAGAATAAAAATAATAAGTTTAAAGAACTTACAGGAATTTTTTTCTGGGTGGCAACAACTGCACAGTCTTTGCCCTTCAGGCCAATACTTGTCAATCCACCCTGATTTATGGCTTTGAAAGCATATTCTGAAAGAGAAAATCATGACATTGTAATTTTTCAAAAATTTGCAGGACAGCACCTGTATAAAGATTTATAAATATTTTAAGGATGCAGCTCCATGCACTTCCACCAAAATAATCGACTGAAAATGTCGATGTTTTATTTAAAAAATCAATTATTTACCTAGCACCTAGTCTGAGACTAATAAGCTCTTTTATTCTAACCTAAATGGTTAATGTTGTATGAACAAAAAGACCTAGCCCATTGGTTTCTGACCTCCTATATTTTCACTTTATGAATAAAATATTTCACATTCATAAAAAATACTACTCTGTTTTAGTACTCTTACAACACTACACTAATCCATGTGACTTGTTAATTTTAACTGGTCCTCTTAATCCATTGACGTAGAGCAGCTGGGTTGCTTCCACGTTCTCATGTTATGAAGTCTTTCTTCATGTTTTTTTGGCGAATCTCTGGATTTCACTAGTACCTTTCTCCACTCATAGGTCGCGATGTAGATCAGAATTTGTGGCATACCATGGAACATCCACAATGCTCCCAAGCACCATATTCTGGAAACGCTGGATGATGTCAACATTTGATGGCCGAATGCAGCCCCTTAGCTGAATTCCATAGGCCCACACTGGCTTGAGAATCTGCATGTAGAGTAACAATTTGTTGTAAGTTGCCAACTGTGATGACCTCCCAAGTAGCCAATAAAGTTTCTTGAACTTGAAGCCGAGTTCCTCTTTCTTCTTCTTCTTCAGATGAGCTTTCCATCCAAGCCTGACATCCAGCGTCATGCCTACATACTTTGCTAGAGTGAGGTACTATTGTGAGACAATTGTACTCTTTTGTTTGGCTTCATTCAACTTGATAAGCCATTGCTTTGTCTCCAAAGGGAGTACAGTATTTTGAAAAATTCGATTTAGAAAATTTTGGATTCTTCTGTTTATTGAAAATTAAGAGTTTTGTTGGAGGTTGATATAAAAAACAATCTCCAAAACAATATTTAAACATATAAAAATTTTCGAGGGTAATAATGATAATTACACTCATAATAATTGCATTTAGAGATTTTAAATAAAAGGGAAGGCTACTAATAGCACCCATTACATCCTCAATCAACTTCAGAGCAAAGCCTAGCTTTTTCTAGTATAAAAAATATTTATTTGAATGTGATTGATAATGTTATAATGTTAAATAAATATAATGTGAGTTTAAATGATGTTCATATTTCTCAACTAAATTAAAACAACAAATTACACTCATAATAATTGCATTTATAGAGATTTTAAATAAAAGGGAAGGCTATTAATAGCACCCATAAAGTCAGTTTTTTACAAGGATTGAGAAATTTAAAAACACTATTTTCGATTGAGAAAGAAGAGAAGGAAGAGCTACATGAATATATTGCTAAAATTCAAAATCAGTACCAGAGAGCACGACAAGCTGGATGGACATACACAGATAAACAGATCGCTGGATTAATATTGTTAGGATTACCTATTGAGCATTATGGAAATATAATTGAACAATTGGGAAGAGAAGAAAACTTGACGGTTACACTTGTGAAAGCACGATTGTTAGAAGAAGGGAATGAAATTCGCGATGCACATGAAGGCGTAGCGCTGACTTCCACAGGACATCATGCAGGGCTGAAGACGCGTTTTCCAACCAGAAAGCAGAATAATAGAAATAGGCGAGCTGAGAACGTTGATAAGAACATAAGAACAAACTCGGATGAGGTGGACAGTAAGAGATGTTTTTTCTGCAAAGGTGTGGGACATATTGCTAAACATTGTCATAAGGTTAAATGTTTTAAATGCGGTAAGTTTGGTCATTGGGCTAATGATTGTGTTGAGAATGCAAATAATGAAATTGTATTTAGAGAGCATAACAAATCTAAACATAAAGCTTATATAAGTACTGATGGGCTATTATCAAAAAATGCAGAACATAATATTGAATGGGTAGTAGATTCGGCTGCAACAAATCATATCTGTTCACAAAAGGAATTTTTTTGTAGAAATGGATAAATGTAATGGTACAGTAACTATGGGAAAAGGGAACACGACTGTTAAAGGATGTGGAAAAGTAGAGATCGAAATGACTGAAGAATGTGGAGGTTACACCCTTACATTATCTGATGTATTGTATGTACCTGATTTTAATTTTAATTTGTTGTCTGTTAATCAGTTAACGTCTAAAGGTGTATGTATGCAATTCAAGAAAAATTATGCTATGGGTTTTGATAATGGAGAGAATGTTTTCAAAGCTACATTAGAAAATGGATTATATGTACTTCATGTTGTAAAAAGAAAAAAGATTGTAGAAAATGTAATTGATAGAGATTGTTACTTAGGAGTGAAGGATACGATAGCACTTACAAGTATGGCAGTGACTATTCAAAGTTTAAAGGTTTTGAGTGAGCAGACTGTCGGCAGAGTACAAAATTTAAATTTATATGAGCAAATTGGAATGACAAAGATGATTGATTTGGATAAGGTGGAGGATGATTATGATGTTGAAAATGATGATGTGAATGATGAAATGCGATTGAGAATGAGAAATGTGATTCAGATTGATAATAAAATTCAGAATGATGGGATCTGTCATGATGAGAATGTTAATGAGATGGAGAATGTTGATGAGATGGAGAATGTTGATGGCATGGAGAATATTGATGAGAATAATATGCAGAATATTAGAGGAGAAGTCATCAGAAAATCGATTAGATTGGCGAATAAAAGATTGATTAATTATAAAAATGATGACCTGAAAACGAAATGTTGTGCAGCTAAGAATAAAAATAATTATAATATAGATCCAGAGAGTTACGAAGAAGCAGTGAGTGGAAAAGACTGTGTCGGATGGATGGATGCTATGAATGAAGAGATTGCAACACTAGATTCTAAAAACACATGGATGCTTGTAGAAAGACCAAAGAATCATAAAGTATTAGGAACGAGATGGGTGTTTAAGCAGAAAATAAATCAGAATGGAGAAATAGAAAGGTACAGAGCGAGACTAGTAGTTCAAGGTTATAATTTGAAGCCAGGAGTCGATTATGAAGAGGGATATTGTCCAGTAATAAAGAGGAAAACAGTAAGGTTGATGATTGCAATAAGTGTAATTAAGAAATGGACTGACAGGCATGTTGATGTGAAAGCAGCTTATTTGAATAGTGAATTGAAAGAAGATGTGTATGTGGAGCAACCCAAAGGCTTCAAAAATGTTAAGCTGAAAGATCATGTTTATAAGCTCAAGAAGAGCATGTACGGACTTCCTCAATCAGGTAGAGATTGGAATAATTGCATTGATCAAGCCTTCAAGGCACTTTCCTTGAAGCAAGCTGTGTACGATCCATGTCTTTATTACTGTAAAGAAAAGCAAATCTATTAGGATCTCGCATGAGGAAAACGGTTGCATTGTATTGGATCAAAATAAATATGTTTCAGGTGTAGTACAAACGTATGGCATGGAAAATGCAAAAGAATGTTATTCTCCTTTACCAGTGCAGGGCAAAGTTGTTAAATATTGTAAGAAATGTGCAGATTTCAATCCAGAATGTAAAAAATGTAATGCAGATTTGAAGAAATGTGATAAAACTAAGTACAGAAGTGCATTAGGAAGCTTGCTGTATTTAGCCAATTGTACAAGGCCCGATATTATGTATGCCATCTGTAAATTGAGTCAATTTAATCAGGATCCTTCAGAAATGAATTGGCTAGAAGTAAAACACTTATTGAAATATATCAACACAACCAAAAATATGAGACTTAATTATAAACAAGAGTCAAAAGGATTCGAATGTTTTGTTGATTCTGATTTTGGAAATAATGGTGATAGAAAATCATTTTCTGGTTTTATTATAATGCTTGCGGGAGCTCCAGTGATATGGAAAACCAAGAAACAGTCTAAACGTGTGTGTTTATCTACTATGGAGGCTGAGTTCAGAGCACAATGTGAAATATGTAAAGAAATTTTACATCTTATTGAAGAAGTAGGCTTATCAGACATTCTACCTAAAACGTGGACAGTTTTTGCTGACAATCAAGGAGCTATCAGTAATAGTAAAAGCAAAATAATTACTGAAACAAACAAATACATGGAGATATATTGTTTCTTTGTAAGAAGTTTAGTTGAGGATGGATTGATTAACTTTGAATATATCAAATCAGAAGAAAATGTTGCAGATATTTTGACAAAATCGTTGTCTAAAGCTAAAGTTGAACATATCAGATTGTATTTGGGTATTAGAAATGAAAAATGAGAGTATTTTGTTTAATGCAGAATTTTAATTTGTTTGTATTTTTTCTGATCTGTTCCAAAGTTTGTGATGTAATGTTTTGATAATTTAATTTTGTTTCTTTTGTTTGTTATATTAATCAATGTTTTGATTTTGATGGATTTATGTCTCAGGGGGAAGTGTTGTTATGTGTGAGACATAAATTATCAAAATAGCACAGCTGGTAATTTGTACAGATGTTTTGGTGAAATAGTTTTTTAGTCGGTGTTGAGATGTTGGACTGAAAAGATGGATGATCAAAAATCTAGATGTGATTGAATTTATTTGAATGTGATTGATAATGTTATAATGTTAAATAAATATAATGTGAGTTTAAATGATGTTCATATTTCTCAACTAAATTAAAACAACAAATTACACTCATAATAATTGCATTTATAGAGATTTTAAATAAAAGGGAAGGCTACTAATAGCACCCATTACATCCTCAATCAACTTCAGAGCAAAGCCTAGCTTTTTCTAGTATAAAAAATAAAGGCACTGAAGAAGATTAGGTAGCATTAGAGGATATAAATTTTAAAATCAAGGTTTTCTATATCTAACCTTTTTTAGGCGAAGACCAGAAATGCTAACCCACCCGGTTTCAGCATGGAAAGATCGACATACAAATCTGTACTGAAATTTCTTTGCTTGTATACAGGCAGGAATTACTTTCCAATTCGTTCTATTAGAAAAATGAATGTGTTGAAGTACGGTACTGTAGATTTGGTAACATTCGAGGTACTTAATCAGTTCCAAAATCAAGGTTTCTTATTTCTAACCTTCTCTGGCATCGGCCTGTGGGCCAGAAAAGCTAACCCATCCAGTTTCAGCATTAAAAAACGACATACCAAGCAGTACTGTAATTTATTTGCTTGTGCATGGAACTATCATGCCTTTCCAATCAACTTCCTGGATTTCTTGTTCCATGACAAACTGCGTTGTTAATAGGCCTATTAACTTTTAAAACTTTTGTTAATATTCAACTTTTCGTTGAATTCACTAAAAAAAGTTAATTCCAATTAACCTCTCAAAGCAAAACGGCAGTTGATAAGCAAGTGACGATCGAAAGGACAATTCTATGTCGATTCTTTCGGTGGAAGGATATGGAACTGCAACCGAACCAATTTTGTACAGGATTAGGGAAAGCAAGCAGTAATTCATACATTGTTACAATGACCGAATGATGTTAAAGACCATGTTGAGAACGGAAAATTAATTTAGTATCGAAGAATTGGAATGTTCATGCTCTTTTAGACTGAATAAATTAATATCTATTATTATTCGTACTCTTTTACTTACTACTCTGAGTTGAGCTCGAAATGCTACAATGCTAACTTAAAAAATAATGGAATTAGATAAATTGATAATAAACATAAAGACTTTAAAGTCATTAAACCATTGAATAAGATCATAATATGAAATGCCTGCCTGCACGGCAACCTCAAAAACATAACTTACCGACTTGATATAATCTTCCTTCTGGAGAAAAAATAGTTATATGCCGATCAAAGCCGGCACTACTGCCCCTGGACATAATAATGGAATAGAGTTAGAATTATAAATAACGTAAATAAAGATCAGTTTTGAAATAGTGAACTTGCGAACTAGTAAATTAATGCAATTCATGCAGCAGGTTAGTTCTGTTGCTTGTTTGCGTTTGCTTGCACTTTTGCTGATCTTCAGTTCTTCACGTCGTCAGATGGGCATTCAGAAATTGTCAGGGAGCAGTGGGAGTATAAACTAGCAAAAAAGTTTAACTATCATGGAAGTCTTTGTACTGAAAACCAGTGATCAGTTATGAATCAATAACTAATTTAAAAATACCAGTTGATAAGTTTTTAATTTGAATATTCTCTCATTTTTAAATCATGCTGTACACACATTCACTCAAACGAAAATTAATGAGCTGTCACGTGAAGTAAGTGGCATTGGTTCTTGGTAAGTAGGTTCTCTCTATTGTCTATCTGTCTATGGTCACTGTCGAATGTCATGGCACTGTAGTTTCGTTTTGTTGTTTGCTCTTTGCTTTGCTGTGCAGTTCTGCACCTGCAATTCTGTAGTTGGAGGAAGTTTGTGTTTGGTGTATGTTTTAATTTATCTAGCTTTACATCATCATGGCAGATCCTTTAAGTCTTTTGAGACAATATAATGTGAATAAAAAAGAAATCATTGAGAGGGACAATCAAATAATTTTCGGAGAATTTTCTTGGCCTAAGAATGTCAAGACCAACTACCTTATGTGGGGGTGAGTAAGGAACCAATCTTTCGTGATCAAATTTAATGTAAAGTGTAATAATTATTTTCTAGAATTATGTTATTCAGAATGCTCATGATTTCTGTCTAAATCCAAGAAGAAATGACATATACAATGTATTCTAAATTTGTACATTGCAACAATGTGTACAACGTGATAATTTTGGTTATGTGGGACACCAGAATACTTTTTCATTTTGTTAGTTATGAAGACCGAACCTCAAATGTATTCTATCTTCTTCTTTATCCAGTACCCTTTTCGCAGATTATATGTTGTCAAAGCAAATACAATAAGACATGAAAAACATGGATTGGTCAGCAAGGTTGTTCATGAAATTTTGATGCTAAGCAAGTTAGTTTTGATTAATGTAGTCAACGTATCTTCTCAATTGAATGAGGTTCTAGTTGTTTGGCCCTTGCATTTGATGGGAAATGCTTAATTTCTCCTAACCTTCTTTGAATGTCCAACCTGGTTACATCAAACATATATCAATGCATATTTCCAAAGAGATCTCATGCTATGGAAATTTAGTAGTATCATTGAGAACTGTTGCTGTTTCTATAATTTCTGTAAACCAAACCTAATAAATTATATGTGGATCGCCATGAGAATGGCATCAGCTAACATGTATTGTTATGGGGGCCAATGCCATTCTCGTGGTTATCCACCTATAGACTCGAGACATTGGAGATCATTTTCCTCCAAAACCTTGAAATTGACCATTTGTGGCGGACTGATTTTGAAAAAGCATGCAACATTAAATTGATGACACACATTTAAAATAATCTCATTCCATAATTCTCGCTGCACTTCCGTATGCAGTGCAGTGAAATAATAGATAGCTTTGGGTTTGCCGGTTTGGTACAGATATCGACTATCGATTCTCTCAGTCGATCATTTTGATGTACTACATACGGAAGTGGAATTCGATGGTGTTCATTACCTAGTCAGTTAACGATTGATGGTGTTTTCATGGCAATAAAACTATTCATTGTTTTTAATCCACCACATGAAATTGATTGCAATAAGTTAGAGATAAACTGCAATAAGATTTACTATAATGTATAAATAAATCATTATTTCAATACTCACTGTAATTAATAAAGTAGAATATCATAGATTATTATAGATTTAGTAGGAAATAGATGATTGAATATAATGGTTGAAAATTGTGTAATTTTTTATTTGCATAAGGCTACTCACAGTTCTGTAAATTATAAATTTAAATTTTACAGATCGGGCAAAGATGGTGCGCCGAAAGAATACTACACTTTGGAATGTTTGCTGTTTCTACTCAAAAATGTTACACTCAGCCATCCTGTTTATGTGCGACAAGCAGCTGTAAGTATCCGTCTATTCAAGTTATAAATTGAATATATTATAACATTTTATTATATAGTGAATTGGGAAGCTTAAGATCTGTTGAACAACAAGAAGTAACAAAACTCTTTTTCATTAACTGCCGATGTCCATTTTTTGTGAATTGGGAAGCATAAATAAAGCATAAACGATGCTTATATAAATCGAATCAGTTGAATATGCCTGTCATCACAACTGATAATAATGATTATTATTATTTTATGTAAATTTGTCGGGTCCGACACGGGTGGATACTCCGTTGTATTGGTTTATTACAAATTTTAATTGTAATTGCTAATTATCAATCATTAATAATTATTATTATTCATTAATATTATCTTTATATAATTACCAATCAATTTTTTTATTAATCAGTTTACATCCATGTCTTTGGCTCGCGTTGCGTTTCACCAATTTTTTGCAGATCGAAATTTTATTTTAGTAAATTATGAAGTATTACATTTTTTTATTTTAATAATATGATTTGATTTCAACTAGAATTAATTTATTATTTTTTAATTAATTGACAATTATTTATTATTAAATACCTTATTACTGATTTCAATCATTAACTGCTAACTATTGATTTTTTATTATTACAAATCAATTATATTTAGTCCTGGAGATTAAGCGATTGAAGGAGGAGAGGGTGAAGAAGGAAAAGTAAAATTGAAAGAAATAGAAGTTGAAGAAGGGGAAGAGGGATGAAGGATAAGAAAAAATATATCATTAAATAATTTAATATATCATAAATAATTTATAGATTATGTGAAGCTCCAAGTTGAACTTGTTTTTAATGTAAAGCTCTAGACGTCCCAGTTCAATTGAATGGGCAACCTGCTAGTATTCTTATAAGTCTCCCAAAGTTTCCAAGAAAGATTTACGCTAAAATACAGGACCTTTTAAATACAGTACGCTTTAAATACAGGACCCTTTATTTTATACCAAAACTCTGCAGATCATAACCTTCTTTTACGATTTAAACTCTTTCGTATTTGATGTAAATCCTCCTCCGTATTTGATCCGAATACTAAAACAGTGAACTGCAGTTATTGACACATCGTTGTTCTTTGATTTCCGTTTTAAGCATTCATTGTATTTTTTCAGGCTGAAAATATTCCAGTTGTGCGTCGTCCTGACAGAAAAGATCTTCTGGCCTATCTGAACGGCGAAACAGCCGCGTCGGCCAGCATTGACAAGAGTGCTCCACTTGAAATTCCCACACAGGTGAAGAGAGCTCCCGATGAAACTGTTGAATCAGTTGCCAAAAAGCCTCGACTAGAAGACACACATGTGCAGCGTGTAAAACAGCAACTGGCTGCCCGTCTAGATGCGCCCAAAGAGGCATCTGTCACTGTCGATAACATCAAGTTAGTCGAGAAATAGTTGATTTTATTAAGCAGTGTTCAATACCTTCAGCACTTATGCATTTGGTTAAGGTTATCAAAGCAATAAAGTGAATAAAAAACTGACAATCAGCAGCTGCGCCTACAGCCTAGGTCCAACTAGGATGATTTAGCCATTGACAACAATTACCCATGGTTGCAAGAATTAGTTGAGCGTACATTGGGTGGGCAAACCCCAAAAATCATTCAAACTGGTGCTGTATGTTCTCTGAACTCACAGTAAAGACTATCAGACCATGCGAACAAATGATTGCCCACGGTTGCAAGAACTTTCATCAATTCTATAATGAACAATTAAATAGAAGGAGCCATTATAGGCTTGTTGTTTGCATTTTTAACGCAAAGATTAAATTTAAATCAGGCTTTGGGCTATTTTTGAGGAACTCACTACTTATGCAATAAAAATAATATAATAGATTGTTCAAATTCAAAATTTGAAAACTAAATGGATTATTCAATAAGTTCCATCATTTGTAATTGGAATCTTTTATTGTCCAAGTAAAATTGTTATTATAAATGAAAATAAATATATTGAAATTTCAATTGTAAAATTCAGAAGTGCGTGTGCCAATACTGGGGATGGGGAAGTAGGCCCCGTGTTCTAGTGTTATTAACTTATGTTTTCGTGATGTGTGACTTTCAACTACAGATGATGTTAACACCTCATGTTATACTTTGGGTAGACCCATAGTAGTGTAGCCCAGTCAATGAATGCAACTCAGTAGTCTTTGTCGTAGCACGTTTTGGAAAAGCTGAACTTTAGCTGAATGTTAGTATAAAAGGTACTTACATGAAACCTCCAAAATCCCGACCTAAACTTCTCTTGCTTCACTCACCACCCGCTCCTCAACATTCAAAATTTCATTTCACTCCCAAATGCATTCTTAACAAAACAGGACATGTATTTTTCATGTATATGGCCTAGTTTCGCAGTAATACTTGAATATATACAAAAAATGGTAACCACAAAACAATAGCTAACTTCAACTGGTCGTATTTTTTTATTACATATTGTGTTTTTTGTAGAAATTTTTCAAACTAAGCTTATAGATAGGCCTAATTGAATCAGCTTTAAGATGAAGTTATGACGTCTGCACAGTGCAAGTGAGCACTGAAACAGCACCAGACACAGCGCCGCCAAATCTTACGGTTATCAGCGCTTGGCTATCTAGCCCAGTCAAATAACGGATTATTGTCTGAACAAATTACAGACAATCAATACTAAACACCAATCGATAGTATAAGATTAGATGTACATTTTCACAACATTTCCCGAATTTCTCCCATCTAGCTTGGAGTTTTGTCACAATTTTTTGGCATACCCCAAAAATCTTTCAACCTGGTGCTGTACGTTCTCTGAGCTCACAGTAAGGATTATCAGACCATACGAACAAATGATTACCCACGGTTGCAAGAACTTTCATCAATCCTATGATGAACAATTAATTATAAGGAACCGTTATAGGCTTTTTATTAGCATTTTTAATGCAAAGGCAGTAGCGTATCCAGGATTTTGAAATGGAGGGGGTGTTTGGAGATTTTGGGGGCCCTTCTGGGTGGTATGGAATACCCGTACAAGGTTGGTCCGGTGGTCCTTCCCAGGGAAAAGTTTGATAATACCTCTACAATCGTATTCTAAGATTTTCGAGACTCATGTTTAGAAAAGCTTAAATCCATTCATTTTAATCCACATTATAGAAACATTTTGGGATTTTCGACGTTGGGAACTTGATTTGAGACTCAGAAGCAGTAATTTTGTACATGATTTTATTAAAATAAAGTTCATAAATTTGTTAGAGTAAAAGCTTGAATTTAATAATCCATTGCTTAGTAAGAACGTAAAACCACTTTTCGTATATTATTAGTTCATTAATTATTAGTTGTAAACAAATTCTAATGTATTAAAAAATACAAATTTTATAGTGCCAATTTAACAAGTAATAGTGGCTTCAGATTGTTATTACAATCAGGGCCGCCCAGAGACCTTTGTGGCCTGGGGCAGAGTATTAGCTGAAGAGCCTTTCAAGCCTACTGTGTCAACTTTATTCAAGTGGCGTGGGGTCACTTCACATGTTAGGGGACTCTTAAATACTGGGACCCACCAGCATTGTGGACCTGTTTTTGCCTTCATTGATACTGAATATATTTCCAGTAAAGTCATTTTTAAAATTGGGATTATCCTAATATATATGGTGGCAGAGGGCCTCCCGGGTCTCTAGGCTTCGAATGGGCCCCTAGAGGCCCCAAACTGAGAGAGACAAGGGGCTCTGAAGGCCAGAAGCTTAGGAATTAAGGGGACCCTGGAGTAGAAACGTTTAAATTTGAAATATTTAAGATACAGCATACTTGAATCTTACTTCATATGACTGCAGTTGCAGGGCCTCTAAGGCTTGTTAGGCTTCTAAAGGGCCTCTAGAGACCTAAACTGGGGTAATAAGTAGCCTCCAGTAACCAATATTATCGTTACAATAGTAAAGTTTAAATATATTCCATATTTAAATTTGCAAGTTATACCTATTTATGGCTTTTAGGAAATCACCCTACTCCTTTTTGGTATGCCATGTTCTGAAGGTGTTATTGTGGTGTTGGTTTGATAGGATGTAGGAAGGATATAGGGTTGACTTCATATATTACAAATTTCCTTAATAATCGTCATTTGAAAAAAGGTCTATCTAAGCTCTCAGCATGAGGCACCAGTCTTTTTGCTATAACTCTTGTGAAGTCTTTTAAAGGATTCATTCATTGTAACTATAGCAGTCAGATATTTGGAAACTTTTTTTATGTATTGGGCAAAGTGATACCATTTTCCAGTCATTTGGCATTTTTCTTCTTGCCATACTCTAGACCAATTCATGTACCTTCCTCAAAACCTGCTCTCCTCCATATGTGAACAATTCAGCTGGCATTGCTTCTCCCCCTGTTGAAACTATAGCCCATTGTCTGTATAGGTTCCCTGATTTCCTCTAGCTCAGACTCGTGACGTACATTTGGCTGATGTTCATCCCTCTCAATAAGCCCACAAAGTACTCCACCCATTGGTTAAGGACTGCTGATGGTAGTAGGCCTGGTTATCCAGTCAAATGTTTTTCCTTGGCTTATCAGAACATATCTTGCTTAGAAACCCTTTTTTCTTCTTTTATCAAGCTCTCTTATTCTTCCAGTTAAGTCTTGTTCCTCAACCTTCCTCCTTTTGCAAGCTCATTTATTTTCCCTTCAAATATTTTCTACCAAGGTTCTACATCTTACAAATGCCTTTCTGCTATTCCTGGCCACTCTTTGTAGTGTTCTTTGTCTAGCTTTATTCTATAGGCATGTTGCTTTCTTTCATATTTGTGCTCAAACCATTCTTCCCTCCAACCAGGTCATCTGCCCAACACCTTTCATTCATGCTCCATATCAATGCCTTCTTCCACTTCCTCAGATGTCAGAAGATCCTTTGCTTTCCAATTTCCTTTACCTTCAGTTTATCTGTGTCAACATTTTACAATCTTGAGTTTCTTATTAAATGCAGCCTTGATTTTCTGTCTGTTTGGTGCCATCACCAGGTAGTGATCACAGTCTGCACCTGCTCCTCTGTAGGCCCTCAAATCCATGTCAGATGCACGTCTTCTATCTATCAGGACATGGTCAATCTGGTTCTGTGTCTGCCCATCTGGTGACTTCCATGTTGCCTGATGCATGTCTCTATGATGGAAGCAAGTGCTTGCAACTGTCATTCTGTACTGATTGCAAAGACAAGTCTTGTGCCATTATCTGCCACTCTGCATGTAAACTTTCTCTGCCTATTGTTGGCCTATAGTATTCTTTTCTTCCTAACTTGGCATTCATGACACCCAGAATTATTTTCACACCATGAGCAGGGGCTTCGACCAGCTGCTCAAGTCTTTCATAGAACACCTTCTATACATCATCATCATCATCACTTTCCTCTGTAGGAGGATGAGTACTGATCATCACAAGATTTGTGAAAAATCTTCTTATCATCACTGAGCACAATCTCATCAATGTCCTTGAAGTCTGACCTAGTGAGCTATTGTTCACCAAAAAGGCAGTTTCCAAGGTGTCTGTGTTTTTGCCACTGCATAATATTATATAGTCCTTGGTTTTCAGTGTGTGGGATCCTCTCCATCTTACCTCTTGAAGAGAGGTAAACCCTCTACTAGAGGTATGTCTACTTTGAACTTTTTTAATTGGTCTGCCAAACTAATCAAGTACCAGGTTTAACCAATATGTACATTCCATGTAATTAATTTTATATCCGTTTCTGTAATCATTTTTTTCGAGCCATATTAATTCCATTATTCTTTATAATTGTTCCAAGGCTAGCGTTAGTTCTCATAACTTGGAGTTTTTTATGAGAAGGGGTTGTTGCTTAACCTCCAGCATGAAAAACAAGTGAAATTTGTTTAGTTTCCTTCTAGGCACTTCCACTGTAGCTTTCAGAAAATTACCTACCCTTGATTTTATTCAGGTTTACCTTCTAGGCTCTTCCGCCCTCTCCACCAGTGGGATTTATCCTCAGTCTTCGAAACTGTTGACCGGTTTTCACCTAGAAATCCTAGACAGGGGCCCTCAAAAGTTGCTAAAATATTGAGCCAGATGGACCCTGGTTTTTTAATGAGGTGTATCTCCTGCTCCTCCTTCCCCATCAAATCTATTTATTGCAGAGTGCCAAGCATTAACATTTGTAAACGCCGTGTTACATTAATACAAAGTTAAAACAAACATCACAGTCAACATATTTTCTACCATCACATAAATTATTGTTGAAACAATTTCTAATTTGAAAAGTCCTCTATTCTAGGTTTGTATTTCCTGTCAGGTAAGACTCTTATTAATAGTAGTAACTTATTTAATGGTACTAGTCTTAAAACGCACATAACTAGACTTGCAATAGCGGTATTCATTTCTAAGGTTGAACTTGTTTCGTGTATTATGTAGATGAGTATTGGAATCACTAGAAAATAGATGTAAGTTTTACTTCACAATTACTAAACTTCAAAAGATAAAGATACAAGGTGAGCTCATAATTCTCATCTCTTGCAGCTAAGGATTGCTGCTTAGTGCATTGTCAGGTATAACCCAGGCCACTTATATATGGTATTCAATAAGCACTTGCATGCAATAATTATATTTTCCTAAAACTGGTGCCTATTGAATGAATGAACTAGTAATACTAGTCTATTTTATAAGTCAAATTACCAGTTCACAGTCATTCTTGTTGCGTCAAGAAACTGCTGTCAGTGCTACTCATATTATTATTTTTTATAGCATTTTTATTCCAGTAAAATTTCGCAAATTACTAGTCACCTGTTCAACTTATAGATTATGGAGGCCATTTTGGGAGAATTGCGCTGTCCAAATAAAACATAACCTAGAAAATTTTATAAATTACCAGCTGAGGACTAGTATTTTCTTATGCAACAGGCCCTAGTTCTTAAAAAGTTGGTTAACTTGCTGAAAACTAATCATAAAATAGCTGTTTACTGAGAAGCGAGCAGTAATGTATTTACGCTTGGCAAGCGTAAAGTATCGCTTGCCAGATGAATTTTTCATACTTCAACAGTATGGAAATGATAATTACATTTTTCATACAATCATTTCATGGAAGTTAAAAACTGGAGTTGTAGGAAAATGTATTTAATTCGAGTGTAAAGCTTCTTTATCACTCTCGTAAACTTACCGCACTCAACTACACATCATGTAGTAACTGTTTGGCTCGAGTGATAAAATCACACTCTACACTCTTTATACTTAAATAACTATTTCAATCTTGTCAATTTTCTATTTTTGCTCAGATCTCTTTCGGAAGCTATGTCTGTTGAAAAGATTGCTGCAATCAAAGCAAAACGTCTTGCCAAGAAACGAACAACTATCAGAAGTGATGACATCATAGCTGGTCCCGACCAGCGTCAAATGCTAGATTTCGATGTTGACGTCACCAAAGACATCATTTCCAGAGAAAGACAGTGGCGGACTAGAACTACCATACTACAAAGTGCTGGAAAGGTATGCAATATTCCAATTACTCTTTTTTAAATAATTTTATTATTACAAGATTTTGTTTGACATGCACATGTGTAAGTAAGTAAATGCGCATGGCTTTTATTGGTGGAGAGACCTTTAAGGGTAGTTCCACCTCGCCGCTTGAGCCATGTTATTGGAAACATGGTGTACCTACATTTTAGGTCGATTCCGTACCCACAATTAAGCAGATAACATGAAGGCATAGCTGCTCGGTCATCTATCCAAGCGCAGTCTTTAGCACTTTAGATTTTAAATCACTAGGATTTCTGTTTTACTATCACTCATTTTTAGTGTGTATTAATGGTGAATAATTAATTTGAGATTTTGTTCGCCGGTTAATAAACCAATGGTATGAAAATATGTGTAGGACTGTCACTGTGTGTCTTCAGAAAATCAAGTGTTTTTCATCCAAAATGTGTTTGGATCAAAACTCAATGATATATTATTTTCTTATTCTATTTCAAATGTCCTTGTCCACATATTCTCAATACCTCACCCTGGCCGGAATATTAAAAACTGTTTTATAAATTTCTTTGAATAAAGTAACATTCAATTGAATATTGGCTCTACACACCATTGGCTACAATTTCTTTTCTCCATCAATTTAATTCTCTTCCTCCTTCCTCTTGTGATTAATTATGTTCATGATTATTAATGTTCTTCATACTGATTCATTTTCGATTGTGCAGATTTTTGCAAAGAATATATTCGCCATACTACAGTCAATCAAAGCAAGGGAAGAAGGTCGCCATAGGCCTCCGCAGCCCACACCCATTATCACACCCAGGGCAACTCCAATAAAGCCCATGATTGCTCAACCGGCCGTCTACAACAGATACGATCAGGAACGATTTATTCGTCAAAAAGAAGGTATGGTGTCACTTGGATTTTCCAATGCAATAAGTTTATACTTTTGTACTCTCTAATAGATTAATAAGATTGAATAAAAATACGTTGTACTCCTTTCTTTGATAATTTGCTAATAATATTTGAGAGGTTCTTCCACACTGTAGCCGGGCCGGAAATGTCTTGGCGTTCACACTAAAGCCGATTTGCCCTCAGATTTTTTCCTAACTGTTTAAATCTTGTATTTATGGATTAAGAACACAAATAGCATCTTGAAGAAACGAAGATTACGATGCTTTAAGATAATGTCATAGACTTTGAATAAGATGGAACATCAAGTTAACTTGGCTATTAACAGACAATAATTTATTGTCAAATTGTTATAGAAAAAAATTGCACTAGTCAAAATATTTAAAGAAAATTGAACTGTACCAAATTTTTATTTATGTTGCTGTATTAATTTAATATTATTGTTAATTCCAATGCAATAGAAATAATGGTTAGTAAACCTTCCAATTTGTTGATTTACTTCTACAGACGACTCTAATAGTATTTATCTGCTATTCCATGGTAATAGAAATCTTTGTTGTTGCTGGAACCAAAATCTGGATACAAATTAATAAACCAATACATATCCAAGGATCCGAAGAATTTGCATGAAATAGGACTACGCATTATTTGTCTTTTATGGTTTCTTTGAAAATCATATGCTTCCCAATCCACAAAAATAAACATCAGCAGCTCTATGTTGCAATTCTTCTTCATTCACAGATCTCAGATAGCATTCCTTAATATTCTGTTTTTTTTTCTTAACTGCAATTTCAAATTTAAGGAAAGGAAATGTTTCAACACAATCACAAATAGAAACAGCCACTCTTGCACTCTAATGATAAAAGGGAATAGTTGACTGAGCAGAAACCTTCATATGCTTCCTTCTCCCCTTCCAGGCATCGCACCATATTTCTACATCAGACACTCATATATCAAATGTTTGTTGTATTTGAACATCAGCTATGCAATGGTATGATTTAAATTAGCCAAAATCTAACCTAGTTGTCCATCAGTCTGCCCAGGCTTTAGCTCTTGGAAGTTAGATTCTAGATTCCTGAAACTTGGTGTATATAGCTTCCTCGTGGTTTAGGTGAGATCCCTATTGATTTTGGACTTGAGGGGTCAAATATAAATAATAATGATTAATTTTTAAACAAAAAAGAGACCGACTTCAATAAAATTATTCTCAACTATTAAATGCTCACATACTAAAAAGTTTAAAATAAATAATTCACTTTAAACTAAGAAAATTTTCAATTTAATACAAGTAGCCCTTTAAAGTTTTTCATAAACTTCTAAAATATCACATAGATTTTTTATAAACTCATGAAATATTTGGCGCCGACTTCAAAAGGTTACTTGTATCAATTTTGAAATTTGCTCAGTTTAAAGTGAATGCTTTATTTTAAATACTAGTACATTTTTAATTAAATTTACAGGACATCCTGCTATTTCGCTATAGATTTTTCTGTTCACCATTTCCTGTTTCCACAATGTATTTAATGGTCAATAAATATTTCTATTTGTTGACTTTATAAAGTGGCAATCATAGGTTCAATGTCTAATATTGTGCATTCACGTGATAGTTTTGCATAAAACAATGTAACCGTTGTAAATATTGTTTGTACAGAGACTGAAGGATTCAAGATCGACACAATGGGCACCTACCACGGCATGACGCTGAAATCGGTGACTGAGGGCAACCAGCCAAAGAAGCCGACAACCCCTGTCACACAACAGCATCCCACATCACAGACGCCTATCCCAACCGCTCAGGTAATTATTATTATTATTCATTCATCTAGGCTAAAAATAGAAGTAAATAATTTTCGAATTCTCATTATTTCTATTTATTAATTGTATGATGCTGAAGATCAATCTTGTTTCCACTAATATGTAATATAAACTTAAAAAACATTTTTAAGTGGAAATTAACTCACGTTATGGCGTGACGGCCGTTTCACTCTGTTGTCTAGAGCATCGTCAGACGATGCCCACAGTACACAGAGTGATACAGTAAAATATACTGTATCATCATACTGTATGTAGAGTAATATAGTGAAAAAGTGTTTTTTAAGTTTATATTACATATTAATTGTACTCGAGACTTCTGTATTATAGTATTGACAACAGTAAACTATTTGTTATTTTTGTCAATGTCCACGGGCGTCACCACCGGGAATGGAGTCCTTTCCCAATATTTGTGGTCAATGTTCTTGTACCCCTCATAAAGAAATTATTGTTTGAATAAAATTAAGATCTATTAAAACGCTCATTTCAAACGCTCAAATTTTCTTTGTTTTGACCAAGCGTTGTGGAAATATCCTGGTTGTAGACAAATTCTTATTAGTTGAGTGCCCCAAAGCAAAACAACGGGTGGCAGTACGACATTGTCGCAGAATGATAACTATTTCTGCAGTAAAATTGTGCAAAGAAAAAAAAACAAAGAAATCATTATTAAATCTGATAGAATAAAACTAATTTTTGTGTCACCTGATTTGTTTGAAGGTTATAAATATCTCTATTAGTTATTGAAAGTGGATAAATTGAAGTATTTTATTTATGACGCGTTAATTTATAGTATATCACTTGGCAAGTGTTACTTGCAGAAAGTCTAAGATCACTTTTACAGGAACATTCCGCTTTGATGGTTCAGTTTCTTATTTTGGATAGAAACATCAGTTCCTGAAAGAAAGAGCGTTAACAGTGGGTGAAGGATGTGAATTCAAACTTCTGAATGAGGGAAAATGAGCTGAACGTTTGCTCCAAGTTTGACAATATAGCTGTTATATGTCTGTGAACAGAGACTTTGTGCTAGTGCCTACTAAACCGTACAGTCATTGTAGTGTTTCAAGTTCTGTAGTTTATAACAAACTGTGCTTCCATTCCCTACCACTTGATGTGTACTTTATATCAATCAACATATATTTTTCTTGTACCAAGTTTTACTATTGAATATTAGTTTAATTTGTTAGAAAAGCGTGTATTTTTATGTGTTTGTAAATGAATGCATAAAAAATGCTTGCATTCAAAATATAAATCACTTCTTTTCTATTGATTGTTTCCAGGCGAGGTTAATGATGAATACACCTAGCAAACGTGTTTCACGGACACCCATAATTATTATACCTGCAGCTAATACTTCACTTATAACCATGTATAATGTCAAAGACGTTTTACAGGATCTAAGGTTTGTAGATTAATGTTCTATGAATTTATTTCTGACTTACTGTATTAGTTCAGCTTGATTAAATGAATTGATAAATTTTTGTATCAATTCATAATTTTCACGTATCCTTGAATATTTTTTACTTGCGATGTACTTGACTCCTGATTAATTGGCTTTATTGTAACCATGATCTATTTAGTGATAATAAAAAACTCCTTTGAATTTAAGACTTAATATATGGTCTGCATTTTTAAGGTGAGCCTTAAGCTTTCTGCCTGATCTCATCTGCTTTTCAGTGAAATTGGCATCAATATTGGATAATCCAAGGCCAGCGTTGCCGATTTCGCTGAATAGACATGAGGTGGTAATGCATTTTGAATTCTCAATTTAACCCTATAAATGCACTGAAGACTTGTTATACGAATACTGACAACAGTGTGACAAATAGAAGTACGAAAATTCGATGAATGCTATTATTCAAAAAATCTTACCACTGGCGGGGATCAAACCCGGGCCCTTCTCTTTTGTGGAGAATGCTCGTACCTACAGTGAATCCTCTGAATCATAGCATTCATTTCATGTTAAAGCCAACTGGATGATATATATATACATATATATTAAAAGTGGAATTAATACAAGAATATTACAATTATAAACAATAATTAATTGTTTACTGAATGTAATGGATTTCGATTCTCCATGGAAGAGAAGGGCCCAGCTTCGATCCTCGGCAGTGGTAAGATTTTTTGAATTCATCGAATTTTCGTATTTCTGTTTGTTATTGTAGTCAATATTCGTGTTCCAAAAGTCTTCAGTGAGTTACATTGATAATTCGAAATCCATTACCATCTGCATTGATTCAATATGACTTCAAATATTGATTTTCCCTTGCTTGGTCATAGCCTAGGCATATACATAGTTCAGATATTCGATTAGACTTGTGTTGAGATCGGAAGTTTTTCCACTTTGGCAACGACGCTTATTTGCTGGTGGAGGGCTCAGGGCTGAACTTGTATAATGCAAACCATAATATTACTAGGGTTATTACTAAATTTTATACTTCTATTTTTTAACATGAAATAGACTCTGTTATGAGTTTCACTTGATTGAGGACAAGAATATATTGCATAGTAGGTATATGTTTTTCATCAGAAATGCTTAACTGTTTTATTCTGTACTTGTACAATGTTAAATAAACCAATGCTCTTTCATTATCTGTGACCCTATCGTTCCTCCGGGATTCAAGGGTTTGCTTTTGAATACAAGGAAAACTATCTTTTCCTAACCTTTCAAGAAATTATTAAAGTATGTATTATAGTGTAATATATTTGATTTGAACCTAATCTATTATAAGTGTAGTTTAAAACTAAATCAGATTGAGACTTAAACTAATTGAGCTAAACCTTAACTCGATTTCAATTAATATTCACCTTCCCATTTAGGTAAGTGTTCAAGAGTTTACGGATTTTGCTTGAACTTCGCCGTTTTATGTAAATGCATCACTCAAATTCTTATTATTCAACACATCATCATTTCAATATCATTTGCTCTGCCAATAAGAACCATAGCTCATATTACCAACATTGTGTTGAAAATGACATCATCTAAGTCTGCAATCTCTGTAATGTTGGTAATATTACTTTTTAATTACTCTCATCCAGAATTTGTAAATGCACACGAAAACATAAAAATTATTTCAATATGAATTTACCCACTAGGTACATTTTCCAATAAATAATCTAATGTACATTTTCCAATAAATAATCTAATGTTAATCCAGAATGATTCAACACCAGATGAATGTTTGCCTAAACTTCGCCCACTACACTAATGTATTGTAAATGGTGAAAAATTAAGATAGTAATCTATCTAGTGTCAGGTCTAGACGTCAAAGCCTCTCCAAAATTTTACCTCTAAAAGTTTTCTTCCATTTACTTATCAATGTGTATTTCTTACTGAATTAAAAATATTCATATTAAGATTCAACTGCAGTTAGATGAGAAATCACATTTTAGTTTAATATTTCTCCGCACTTCACAGCGTAGCGCTGAACGGAATTAGCGTAGGCAGTAGGGAGAGTCTCCTTCCTACAGCGGCGGCTCCCCCACCAACTGGCCATTAGTGGGTATGTGCGTATGAGAGTGTGTGAGGGAGCGAGGGACAGAACGTTTACAGGCTACATTTTTATCTAATATTAAAACTGACACTGTATTTCACTTTTAAATAATGTTTTACTCACATATATTGGAGATGCTTGAAGAATGCATTTCACTTCTGAAAAGAAGCTTCGTCAGCCTGCCGCCAGGGGTCATGCTTTGTTGAGGTTAGGATGAGCGGCCATTATGTATTTGAAATTGCGTTTGATTTGAATTGTGTTTGGTCGTTGAGTAAGTTTGTTCTATCTTGTTTATGGTGTTTGAATATTTCATATTGCTCCAGTGTATTTAGTTTGTGGCTTTTTTGGAATGTGTGTAGAATTTCTAAGTCAGTTTGGATGTTATTGTGTGAGTGCCCAGTGTTGATTAAGTGATCTGCAAATGTTGAGTCAGAGTTGGAATGTAGTGCTTTGATGTGCTCTTTATATCTTGTGTTGAATGATCTGCCTG
This sequence comes from Conomelus anceps, assembly GCA_948455865.1. NCBI lineage: Eukaryota > Metazoa > Arthropoda > Insecta > Hemiptera > Delphacidae > Conomelus > Conomelus anceps. Next base: position 25,759,255 of record OX418223.1, read on the forward strand.
TTTGTCCTATGTAGTACTTGAGGCATGTGTTGCATTTGAGCTTATATATGCCTGGTTTGTTGAATTTGTGAATTGTGCTGTTTGTTAGGTGAGCTGGTTTTTGTTGGATCTGGTGTTTCAGGTTGTTTGTTGTTCTGAATGCTGTGTTAAATCCGGATTTTTGGAAGATGTAAGCTATTTTGTGTGATTTTCATATTGCTCCAGTGTATTTAGTTTGTGGCTTTTTTTGGAATGTGTGTAGAATTTCTAAGTATTCACGAAGCTTCTTTTCAGAAGTGAAATGCATTCCTCAAGCATCTTCAATATATGTGAGTAAAACATTATTTAAAAGTGAAATACAGTGTCAGTTTTAATATTAGATTGTTCATTAAGTATTTCGTCATGGGAAACATCATACATTTTTATCTCATCAAGACTGGTTTCGCTAATGACTCATGAGCAAGAAAAAGAGAGACAAGAGCAAGAGAGGATATGTTTTGGAATTGCAATTTCCACACCGCTCAGTGTTTACCGGACTGAAGACTGAACAGAAAGTTGAATCCCAAGATTGTGAATTTCAACTAGTGAATTCATCCACATTACAGGAGCCCGCCCCCCCCCCCCCCCCCCAATCATTAATGTTTTGAACAATGTAAAATATTCAAAATTTGTGGAGAGAGCAGTTTTGGACTTGAGTCTGTTGCTCCTTCACATTCATTGTAATTTTGTCACAATAAATAAATAAATAGACATTCTATGTGGTGGCTTCATAATATATTTTTGAATATCGTCACGTTAAACACGGTTTCAATCAACTTTAGCCACCCCCAAACTTTTTTTAGAACCCCCCAAGAATTTCAATGACGCAGTCTGCGTCATAGCCCCCCTGTGGGCACCCCTGCACATTAAAATCTGATTCAGATTAATAAAAATATGAAATTTTTAGTATTAGTATACTGCAACTGTAATGCACTTACCCCCACTTGACGTTTCTCCAACAAGTTTTCTGTTTCTCTCATCTAAGAGAGATGACATAATTTCAGAGGGTTATTGAGATCGAGGAAGAACGACAGAGAGAGAATAAAATGAAGGCTTTACCAGTTGCGTAACGTACACCCCCGCAGACCCGCCGTGACGCGGGGGGGCCCGGGCTATAAGGGGGCCCGGGCTATAAGGGGGCCCGGACTGGAAATATATTTTTTCAAGACGTGGCCCGTGCCCAGACTGAAATATACATATTTTTTCAAAAGACTGAAACACTGAAGGAAGAATGGGCTAAATATTGTCAGGTCAATGTTATTGTTTACTATATCAATTTGCAGATAGGGAGGAATTAGTGGAGGAATTTAGAAGCACGATGTTGTGACTTCAGGAATGGAGACATACAGAGGACAAAACACTCCTTAGACAAACTTATTTAGACTGTTATAAATCATGACGGCTATGTCTCCACAGTGCAAATATTAGAGGAAATTAATATTATTTTCTCATCGAATTCCTCAATGTATATTAGCATATACGAAGTAATGCAAAATGGGGGGGTTGTGTAGAAATGAAAGTCAATATTTTTCTTCATACAGTATTTTGAATCCAGTCTCTTGAATCGTCCTTTTGGATGCATGTAGGCCTACACGTGTCCGGTAAATTGGCCTAGAGTAAACCGTATGTATATTAATTGAGTTCGTGATTGTGAGTTAAATTATTTGGAGTGCCATTTTTTTTTCATTTCTATTCTATTTTTCAACATGCTGCGTTTATGGTATTGTGATGTTGTACGGTCATGTTTTAGTTATTTCTATTTTTTATCGACTAGTACATTTTTAAACAATGTTCAGAAGGAATATTTATACCCTTGTTTTTCGGATAAATTCCGTGATTATTGTATAAGTATATACAGTTTTGGTTCAATTGTGTCAGTTCTCCCAACGCAGTTGAATTTTTTTCTTATAATAGGATCAAGTACTGTGTAAGTAGTTTACGTTTTTTCTCTTCTGCCTCTTAAGAATAAATTTCTTCAATTTTTTCTCTTTTCCTGACTATTTCCATCTTTCAGGAGCCCGTAGGCTACAGCCAAAATCATTAGACTAGCCCCACTTGAAACATGGTTGAATTTTTAAATTTAATAGACAAAAAGGTGTTTAGTTTTTACATAATTATAACTGTCCACAAAAATAATGAAATGTTGTCTGTTTCCTGATGACAATAGGGCTATTAATTTTACTATACTGTATTAGTCTATTCCACAATAAAAGCAAAGCCCAAATCTGTTCTAGGTTACAAAATTAATGCACTGTAGTGTTATGAAAATATTAGTTGAAGAGTATAAAAAATTTACCAAATAAACACACTATTAAAATAAATAAATAACACACTATTCATAACAAGATAAACAATGGGCTGATAAAATACCATTATAGGTAAATTCATAAGACAGGAGTAGTCAGCTAATATTGCACTGCTAAATAAATAGTAAATCAATACCATACATAAAATAATATAATAATAAATCAAAGATCTAATACTTGAGAAGAAAGAAAAGCAAAAATAGTATTACACTAATATTACAGTCATAAATATAAAGTAAATCAGTACCGTATCTAAAATTGAATTGAATTGAATTGAATTTTATTGCCAAAAACAAAATACATGTGCAAAATGAAATAACAGTATAGATAATAATACACAAATACAATAAAAATAAATAAAATCACGTTTCTTAACATCATTATCAAATACAAAAATTTTTCTCTTTTTCTTTTCTCTTTTTGGCACTGCCAACATAAGAAACCTTGTGTGTTGACAGTGAGTTGTAGTACATATTCATATTCACTTTTCATCAATTACAAAACATTTAGAATTGACAATAATTAAGAATTTTCACATGGATTAGAAAATTAAAAATATACATTTGTTAACACTACGAAAGAAAGAAACCCAACAAATAATATAATAATAAATAAAAAATGTACTAATTAAGAAAAAGAATAACAAAAATAGGAAAATTAAAAACCTGTTGAATTAAATTAATTATATTAAAAATTAAAGACCTGGGTGTCAGCTTGGTCCAGTGTATTCTTCAACACTTTTTTTCGTGTTTCTTGCGCCTCAATAATCCAATCCGGCTTTCTAATTGGCATGGAACGAGTATATCAAGGATCCACAAGTTCTGATAAAAAACAATCCATGTAAAACTTTGACACTTGTTGGAAGATCTTCGTATTCCAGAATTGCTCATCTTTGTGCACAATTAGAATTTCTATGCCCTTTGGCGACTATATACAAAATAAGCAGTACTCACATTTTGTTATATGAAGTTGCCCCTGTATTTGAAAAAAACATGATTTTGACACCAAACCCCATTTTTCCCCTTTCGTCTACAAAAATCAATTCTCCAACAGCGCGCGCTCAATTTAAAGTACTTGTTTCTCTTCTTTGCACGTCAATACAAAGAGACCTGTCCCTCTTAGAGAAAAAGGTTTCAAATAAAAAATTTAGATCAGATCTTTATCTAAAACTTTCACGCTTTCAAAACTTTCCTACCCAAGAAATGAAAAAAATTCTCGATTAGGGTCTGCATCAATGTCACATCACAAAGTTTTTGAAACATCGTTGGATAAATTCTCATATAAAAACTGAACATGTGCAGGAAATTGATGTTTTTTGCATCGCTCGAATCACAAAATATCGTTTCTTAAATCTACCAAATTTCTAAATATTCTATCAATATTCAGATAGTGAAATGGCATTGGGAATGAATTTGTACGATGAAAATTCAGCACGACTTTCTGTCGTTTGGCGACAAGCCAATTCCCCCACTCTTTAGGTTTCACTTCGATGAACCCCTACGACACTATTTTATTCCATGCTGTGGCGGTGCGGGTAATGGAGACCTTCTGGTGAGCGACTAATTCAACTATTTTTCAAATTAAACCGTTTATTTCTTGTTCCAATTTCGTGACGACATACGTTTTTATTTCACAGTTTATTACAAAAGTATAAGGAATTTTAATAAAATTTCAATGGATTTAGATTCGTGTTGTTAATCTCTATGTCTCTTGCTTTTTAATTACGCTGATTGATGCTTCTTTTAAAAAAATGACATGATCATGTTAAATTTCCAAAATAAGAAAAACTGAAAGAAAAAAACGAATTTTGAAAAACAAGTGATCTTTGTAAAAGTATGAAGATAAATCATGTAAATTTTCCAAGGCAATTTGTGGTTCCATTCTTGAGATTTTAATGAGATAAAACTGGGCAAAATGCTCATTTTCTAGCTTGCTCAGTACGGGTGCAGTTGAATCTTAAACTTACAATTTTCCACCAAAGCAGAATGTTTTTAGTGTTTATTTCTGTAACAGTGTCCTTATTTTTGCATATAAGAGACAACACGGGTGCCTTGTGATAGCCTATAATGTTGTTTATGAAAGCTTTAAATGTTCTCCATTTTCAGTAACATAACGAGATATTTACATCCTGCAAATAAGTTAGGTGACGCAAAATTTATGGTTTATTCAATCAGTTTTAATATTGGCGAGCCGCTTAGCGCAGTTGGTTGGGGCGTCGCAACTTCAGCTTGCTGTCGTTTACGTGGTCGTGGGTTCGAATCCCGCTCCATCGTCAGACATCTATGTGTAATCATTCACCTCATTACCCACGCACAAGTATCGGACTCATGTGGGCATCATCAGCGATAAAAAAATATATATTTCCCCTGTGTAGATGACTGATTTTGCTATAGTTGCACAATCTTTCTGCAGCAATAATTATCGTTCAGCTACATTGTTGTACTGTCGCCCGTTTTACTGCTTTGAAGCAATTTTTTATTGTTTCAATTTTGTTTCAGGTATGTGAGCACAGAAGAGAAGAAAATGAGTGGCATGAAGCGTGATAACGAGGTGTTACTGCAGAGGCGGAAAGAAGGTGGGTTGACAGTGCCCTACCGCGTCATAGACACGCCACAGAAGTTGACAAACGCCGACTGGGAGCGAGTGGTGGCCGTTTTTGTCATGGGACCTGCCTGGCAGTTCAAGGGCTGGCCGTGGGATGGCAATCCCGTCGAAATATTCGCCAAGAGTAAGTTATCTTGGATATTTTCTATTACTGAAACAAAATTGAACTCATTCGTTTAGTTTGCTATTTAGTAAGCCTCGACTCTACAAGCCGATCCAGCCCCCCCCCCCCCCCCCCCACTTGGTGAATTCCATTCAATCTTCAGCGTTCCCCTATCATATTGAATTGAACATATATATTTCCCAGATCATTATTTATTCAACTTATATACAATCAATGCGAATACAACAGGCTATTGCCCAAAACTGCTTTTCACAAAATTTAAAATTAGAATCGAAATCTTAGGTAAGGTCTGTCTGTATCACTAAAAATTTCACCTTGAAGCACAATAATTCACGGGTCTTTTTCAGAAAAAGAATATTAATTTTGATTTTACTTTTAACAAAACACCATCACAGTCCAAAAAAGGTTAATGTAATTTTGAAATTTCTGAACCAAAAATCTACACTAGTTACATATTACAATAAACAAAATTACAATAATCAAACAGCTTCCTGTGCGTTCACTGGGTTGCGATTAGAAATTTGAATGGAATTTGAGTTTAAGAAAACGTTTCTGTATCGAAAAACTGATGAATATTGAAAATAACATTAATGGTGATTAACAAAAGTTAAGTCAAGACAGATCAGGGTTTTGGTGAAGGGAGCTGGGTCGACTTGCAGTGCAAAGCTTTTTGGTTTGTTAGCTAGTAAATTGGCTAATGTAATCGAGGCTTAAAATAGGCATATGACTTTTATTGCTGAGGAAACCTGTACTATTTCTTTTGAGCTATGGAATGGATGAACAGTTTTGGTTGGATGTCGGTGAAAACTTCTAGTTAGAGCTGCTCGGTCATCCATCCAGGTTCAGTGTTGAAATATAGGATCTGATGAGCAGGAATATGGTTATTTACATTTTGCCTTTTTTAACTGTTTAATTGTAGCTCTTTAAAAGCTCACTTTTTGTAAAAAGAAAATGTATTTTGCGGCTTATTTCATTTTGTATATTTTTTAGTTTAGATTCGTACTAAGTTCAGGATTACCATACCTGATTTTTCGGGAATTTATTTTTAATTGAAGTATACTCCATTGATGAGTAATAAATTATCAAGGTCGTCCATTAAGAGGGAGTTATCCCTATTCATATTCTTCATTTGCATACAGTTTTCATTTGTGTAAATGTAGCAAATATTTTGTACCTCAAAAAACTAAAACCTAAAGAAGGCACTTAGTTTTGTCTCAAAATTCAGAGGTCAAACCTAATTAAAAATTTGATAAAAATAAATTTAAAGTATCGAGCAATATTTTGTTCTATTACAGTCAACTTTCAATAATGCAGTTGAATATTAATGCAATATTCATTAATATATTGTCAATATTATGTTATTAGGTTTTTTACTCTTTATTGCCGTTTGTGCAAACCTATTGATAATCTAGCAAATCTAGATAATCTACAGCAAAGTATGTATTCATATTTTTTGAATTGGTAATGAATCTACTACTTATTACGAAAGTATGTGTTGTAATTTCTTTCTTTTTATACTTTTTGCACACCCCACTTACTGTTTTATAAATCGAAATATATGATCATGTTTGTCTGCATTATTGTGTATGAGACATTATATCCTTATTCTGGAATCCGTGATTGAATTTAAAATGACGGTGGCTCAGTCAGTTGGAGCGCTTGTCTCTGATTAGATAGGACTCAGGCTGCCTGAGTCTTCTGTTTCTGAGGTATCAGTTCGAATCTCGTTCAGGCTTGGATGTTTTCTCCTTGTCATCATTCACTTAATTACCCACGCACAAGTCTCAAGACTCATGTGGGTATCATCCGACAAAAAAAATCAAATAAGTTTCAATTGATTTTGTAAACAATCCACCAATTATTTTGTTTTTGTTTTTTCAGTCTGTGCATTTCATTTGAAGTACGATGAGATGCCAATTGACACTAACGTTGAAAGGTGGGCTGTCACCGTGATTCAACTTTCGAGGACTAGAAGACATCTCGATCGAGCTGCTCTCATGGTATTTTGGGAGAAATTGGATAAGTAAGTTGTCGTTTGAAATTGTTTATATTAATTATAGTTATTTAAGGTTTTTTAAAAGCTCAGTAAAGATTTAATTCTTTCACTGAATGATTAGAACCTTTCATCTCCTTCACGTCAATATTTTATATGCCAAAGCTCTCTTGCAGCATAAAACGAAGATTTTTTTCTCCACCGTGGCAAAGAAAACAGAAGTTTAGTGGACGTCTCCCGAGCCGAGCCGGGCTCGGCACCTCATTATGACATAGCAGATAATCAGGAAACAAGTATTTGCACTGTTCACAAGACGTAAAAATAAGTAAAATTGAGTTGTCTATTTAAGTTTACATATTTACTATTACTATGACTGAATTAGGTACCAAGTTGAACTAATTTATAAACAGAAAAATAAGAAAGAAACCGTATATTAAAATTTGAATATTCAAGAAAAAATAAAAATGATAATATTGCAGTTAAGAGCTTATTTTTAATATAATACAAATAAATATTTAAATGTTGTTTTTTCAACAAAAAATACCTACAGTAACATAAAAACAAAATTCTAAAAAATCTCAATAATAATAGCTGCTTATAGATAAATTGTGTATAAAATAAATGGATAAATAAATAATTATTATTATTATCATTATTATTATTATTATTGTTATAACATCATTATAAATATAACAGTATTTAATAAATAGCAATATAACATTTAATCACTTCGATACAAATTAAAACAAGTGAAAGTAATTAAAAAATAAAAATTGAGAATAAAGTAGATAAAATTAATCCTATATTTCATCTGACATTTTGAATTCTATTGAACAGGCTCACTATTACACTTTTGCATATTTAATTGTAGATGTGATAAATCTATAAGAAAGATACTTGGAGGTGGGAAAATAATTGTTATAAGAAACATAAATCGTGCCTTTAAACGCTCTGAAATCTATAACTCTAATGTCAAAAAAAAATGGAAGAAATAAAGCATGTCTTATTAATAATAATAACAATTAATAAAACAGAATTTCAAGAAATATGAAATTTTAGCAAAACCAATACTCTAGTCTAGACAGAGCATAAACAGACCTTCCAAATGAGATATTGATATGATTTCTATGATCATATTGGAAAAAATTGTCACTTCTACCTTGAAACCAATTACATTTTATAAAAGGTGAATCACAATTTTAAGTGATAATACAAACATTAATTTTGGCTTTGTTCAAAATTTTATACACCTACATCGCTGCATAAAATGGTGATGGTGGAATGCACTCTTAATCAAGAATATTTAAATAATAACTATAAAACACACTGTAGTGCCTATATTTTTTCATTACTAGCAATCAGTCCAAATATACCCATTTTTGATTTGCTAGAATGAAATAATACCAAAAAAATTTCAAACATTTAAAAAATAGATGATATAAAATTTTATGTTTCCAAAATAGATTAAATATTTGAAATATAAGTGGAAATATTTTGGCAAATACCTTTTTTTATATGTTTTTATTGCCTAAGACGCTCCTATTTAAAATTCTTCTGAAAAAATCATATGCAACTTTTGAAATTTTGCCTCATGCGCCCTTCCTCCCATTCCATGGAGGGAACATTGGCTACGCCCTTGCTTACAGGCATCCTATGATAAGTTCTTTTCACATACTTACTTACTTACTGTAGTGGCCACTCGTACCCCAGTCGGTACTTGGCCTCATCAACACAGCCTCTCCAACGATTCCGGTCACCAGCGTCATCCTCATTTAGCCCCATCTTTCTCATGTCCTTCCGGGCCTGGTCCCACCATCTTGTTTTAGGTTTTCCAGCTGGTCTCCTTCCTATAGGATTGTTCCTCAGTACACTGTTTGTTAGTGAGTCCCCTTCCCTCCTCAAAACGTGTCCCGTCCACCGTAACCTTCTGCTTTTAATCTCACCCACTATGTCTGGTTCCTTGAATAGCTGGCGTATTTCACAGTTGTGTTTTATCCTCCAAACTCCGTTCTCTAGTGTTGGACCAAAGATTTTTCTAAGTACCTTGTTTTCAAAAACAAGGATCTTTTTTTCTTCAGTATCCATGTTTCTGAAGCATATAGCAGTACTGGTCTAATGATGGTTTTGTATAGTCTTAGTTTTGATGTATGTGAGAGGAGTCTTGAGCTAAGCAACTTATTGCATGCATAAAAGCTTTTATTTGTCGATCTTATTCTGTTAGTCACTTCCAGTTCTTCTGAGTTGTTGTGCGTGAGTGTCACTCCCAGGTATGTGAAAGTTTCTGCCTTTTCAAAGTTTCTTACTTTTAAAACTTGATTATGGTGTCCGTTTATATTTTGATCTTTACTTATCTGCATAAATTTGGTTTTATTTTCATTTATTTTTAGTCCTACATATTCAGTTTCTTCAATCAAAATATTTTTCAAGTATACCAAGTCTTCCTCTTTCTCAGCTATTATAACAATGTCATCTGCAAAAGCCAGGATATTTATATTTACCCCAATCTTAATTCCTTCATTTGTGCTTTTGACTCTTTGCAGCGCTTCTTCAATGGCTATGTTAAATAATGTTGGCGACACTCCATCTCCTTGCCGTACTCCAGTATTAACTTCAAAACTACTTGTGGTTTTCCCATTTACTTTTACCTTGCATCTTGAGTGTAGAGTACTAAGCTCAGCTAGCCGTATTAATTTACTTGGTATCCCAAAACTCTCCATTTTTTCCCAAATCTTGTCTCTGATCAAGCTATCATACGCTTTTGAGAAATCTACAAACAGACAGTAGAAAACCTGGTTAAACTCCCAGTATTTTGCTATCGATTCCTTCAAGATGTAGACTTGATCGGTTGTGGATCGACCTCTCACAAACCCGGCTTGATTCTCTTGTATGATTGTGCTTGTATACTCTTCCAATCTTTTAAGAATTATTCTGGATAATACTTTGTAGGTAATATTCAGTAGGGATATTCCTCTGTAATTGTTGCAATCCAACTTATCGCCTTTCTTGTGAATTGGTATGATTATTGCCTCTTGCCATTCTTTGGGTATCTTTTCTAACCTCCATATCTTTAAGACTAGCTTATGTATTTGTTCAATTACACACTCTCCTCCATGCTTTAGTATTTCAGCTGTTATACCATCCTCTCCCGGCGCTTTGTTGTTTTTGAGACCTTTAATGGCATCTTTTATTTCATTTATTGAAGGGTCGGGTACAAGAGGCTGTACATTCAAGAATTGTATGTTTTCCTCTTCAACGTCTCTCGTTTCGCCTTTTAATAGTTCAGAAAAATATTCTCGCCAGCGTTCTAGGCATTCTTCTTCTTTAATAATAATTCCTCCTTCTTTGTTCTTTACACCAAAAGCATTAGGACTGAAACCCTTCTTAAAAAACCTTTCTGAGCGGTAGAATTCTCTTGCATTGTTTGCTTTTCTGTCCTGTTCGGCCTTGAGTATTATGCCTTTCATCCAGTCACGTTTTTTCTTTCGTATAATTTTTGATGTCTCTCTTACCCGTACATGATATCCAATTCTGTTTTCTTCAGTATTATTATTTGACCACTCCTCTTTCGATTTCCTTCTCTTGTCAATGCTATCCATGCACTCTTCATCAAACCATGGATTCTTCCTCTTGTTTTCTCTTCTTCCACATGCTTCCAAAGCGCACTGTTGTACAGTTCTCTTTAGGGCATCCCATTGTCTTTCAATACTTCCAGTTTCTGTGTCTATCTGTAGTCTCTCATTTTCTTCTTTTAGTGCCTCAAAACGGTTGGATAGTTTTAATCTAAACTCTTGAGCGATTGGTGGGTTTTTAAGCCTTTCTGCATCTATTACCAAAGGTTTTTCTTGTTTGGTTGTTTTTCCAGTACAAATTATTTGTTTTATTTCTACTAGGACCAAATAATGGTCGTATCCGCATTCTGCATTTCGTATGCTGCGAACGTTAGTTACATGCGATTTGTGTCTGTTGTCAATTAGAACATGATCAATTTGATTTCTAGTTTCTCCATTTGGGGACGTCCATGTCATCTTATGAATATTTTTTCTTGGGGAAAAAAGTGCTCATAACATTAAAATTAGCTGCTTCTGCTAGGCTCAGAAGTCTAGTTGTCATTGCTTTCTTCATGTAAACTTTCTTTACCAGCAACTGGTTCCACATATCTTCTCTTCCAATTTTGGCGTTCGCATCCCCCAACAGTTTCTTCACATCATATTTTGGTAACCTCTTGGTAACTTCCTCCAGTCTTTCGTAGAATAAATCCTTTTCTCCATCTTCTGCATCCTCGGTTGGAGCATAGAAGCTTACAATCGATGCATTCTTAAATCTACCCTTAATTCTAACTGTACACAATCTTTCGTCTTTGGCTTCAAAATGAATCACAGCATTTTGTATTTTCCTACTTATTGCAAAACCCACTCCTCTCTGGTAGTAACGTCCCCCGTCATTTCCACTATAGTAGATTACATATTGTTTTGTGTTTAATTTTCCTGCTAGGGGCCATCTCGTTTCTTGCAGTGCAACAATGTCCATTTTGTACCTATTTAGCTCATCTGCCAGTATGTCTACAGCGTTGGGTGAGGCTAGCGTCCTAATTTTCCATGTGCCAAATCTCAAATTTTTCAGGGGTGTCCTAGGTTTTTTCCGTGTATCCTGTCCAATTTCCGAGGCATTGTGTTGATGTTTCTGAACGAGTGCGTTTTTGCAAGGTGGGTTGTTGGCCCGACGCTCAACCCCCAACCTGGAGGACCAGGGTCTTTTTTTTAGAGTTGCCATCTCCTAGGCACTTGCTTCCACCACAGCTTTCAGAGTGTAACCTACCCTGGATTTAATTCGGGTTAACTCCCTAGGCTCATCCGCCTTTTCACATAAAAGAATATTTATATTCTAGTGCATGTTCCATCGTAAAATATCCAAAACTGAACAATTCTAGACTTTCTTTTACAAATATTTAGCTTTGCTGAATCAAAATACTGTATAAGATAATAAAAAATCTATTTCATTTTTTTAGGCATTTAATGAAATTCAAGCCGCACCTCCGATTCTAAAATGGACTTGCATCAGAGTTGTGCCTACCGTTCGTTCGTATTGAGTATAATAATGTAAATATTTTAGAAAATAAATTTATAATAAAAACTTTATTATAGAAATACTATAAAAATGTGCATGATGTACAAGACATTCACATTTAGGAAAAAATTGGACGCTTTTAAAATTCTGAAATCAATTTGAATTTTGTTATCATTGCTTTTGTTATGTTCATCTTCTAATGTGTGTTTACACAGATTAATTTAATATTATCTGTCGGATCAACGTTTTTATATACCGTTCTGAGATTATGAACTGTTTGAAAATTATAATGAGATTGGTGAGCACAGCAATATTGTCAATTCTACTGCTTAATGAATAATACGATGATGTTGTCACAACCACATTTATTAAAAATATAGAGATACCAGTTTCGGATGATACTCCATTATTAATCTCAAATAAACTAAAACTAAAGTACAGAGCAGTTTAATATATACTAAACACGGAATGATACTATTGGCTAAGGGATATTCATTAATAATGAATCATTATTCATTATTAGTATATATTAAACCGCTCTGTACTTTAGTTTTAGTTTGTTTGAGATTGATAATTGAGTAACATCCAAAACTAGTACCTCCATTTTTTTAATAAATGTGGCTGTGACAACTTCTTATTGTTCATTATGGATATCGTTCACAATATCACCTTCTACAAAGAAAATTCTACTGCTATTGTATATTGACAATTGACAATATTACTATTGTAGAATTCGACTTCTGTAGTAGTAGAATTCAAAATACCGTTGTTCTCATTCATTTCATAGCAACGTTTATTTGTATTTTAATTAATTTTATTCTACAGTTCATAATGTATGGTTCGTTTTAGCATAATATGTATATCACACAATTGAATAAAAATTGTTCCATCTACTCTGCTTGTTGTTTATTCTGATAAAACTTGATTAATTAATTGTTGTTTCTTCTTGAAAACTGAAGATAATTATCACCAATTGATTCTATTTTGACATTGTTAATTTATTATCATGAAAAACTTGATACAAGGGATAATGGTCAAAATGAAATATAATCATAAAAATGAAACATGATAAGGAGAGAAATCATATTTTGGCTGGTGGTAAAACACTGACTGACCACCACTCTCAAAGATTTACAATTCATTGGTTTGCCAGAAAAATAAGGAACCAAACGTGTCAATGCTGTTGTCAATATCTGACATTGCAGAAGTCTTCAGTATGAATTAATAGCACTTTGAGGAATTCGAAATTAATAAATTCTATTTCTAATTATATCTACAAACACTTGCATTTGCACTACTTCACTGCTCTGCTTTTTCACTGGACACTGACACTTGAATCAAGCACTAAACTAATTGAAATGGCTGTCTCCTTTTGAGCCTCTGCACCAATCCTCCATTGTTCAGTAGCTGGATTGCTTCGACGATGATGGAGACATGCTTCATGTTTTGCAGCATACCTCTCGATTTTACTCGATACCAGGTCGACTCTCAGATCTCTATGGAGATCGCTGTTCCTCATATACCAAGGTGCATTAGCAATGCTCCTCCGCACCTAGTTCTGGAAGTGTTGAATGATGTTGACATTGCTTTGCTTGGTACACCCCCAAATTTGTATGCCATACGTCTAGACTGCTTTCAAGACTTGATTGTAGATGAGCACTTTGTTGGGGATTGAAAGTGTGGAGTTTCTTCCAATCTTGTACTTCATACTAAGCTCTTTTTTTATACATGGGCCTTCCAACGAAGCTTTGCATCCAAAGTCATTCCAAGGTACTAGGAATTATTACAATATGGAACAACTCGATTATTTATGATTATTGAAATGGGTTCACATATTACATGTTGGTGAAATTTATGTGAACCAATTTTCTTTCATTGAGCTTAATCACCATTTTGTTGCCCACTCTTGAATCTCTTTGATAGATCTTTGAAGTTTTTTGTAGTCTACTGCTAATATTGCTGTATCATCCACGAATGTTGCTATGGTGTTATTTTCCAGACATGGAAGATCACTTGTGAATAAAATGTAGAGAACTGGGCCCAAAACCCCGCCATGAGGAATTTTTGCTTTTACTTCCTTCAAATCATAAAATGCATCTTCGTGCTTTACTCTGAATTATCATCATGATAGATGACTGTAAGATATCTGAGAACTGTTTAGGAAGTAGGTAATCTTTTGAGTTATAGATTTTTCCCTTCATGCCAAACCTTTATCAAAGTCCTGTCCCAAATCCAGGAAAGCTGCAGAACAAACCTTTTTGTCTTCCAAGCTCTTCTCTATTATATTCACTATCTTGTGTACCTGATCGATTGTGGAATGTTTCTCCCTAAAGCCAAATGATTTGGTATCAACTGGTTTCCATTATTTATTGGTTTAAGCCTGTTCAGTAATATTCTTTCAAACAGCTTGGACATTACTGGTAATAATGATATAGGCAAATATGAAGACGTCATGCGGTTCTTTTCCAGGCTTTGATATCATTATCACCTCTGCTACTTTCCACATGCTAGGAACATAATATCTGAGTCTGAATGCAGCATTTATGATATTAGTTAACTTATCGATTTCTTAATTTTCTTCTTCTTCTTGATTCATATTGTGTTCACTAGATGATCAGCAGAAATACTAAACTAAACTAAGATGATCAGCAAATTTATGTGGTTTTTCTTCATTATTTCTAGCTCATGAACCGAAATTTCAACAAATTTCGATTTTGTTTGGGGTAGCCTAGATCGTTTTTTCTTCGATCTGAAGCTGGGATAGAATCAAGCGACACAAAACGCGCGTTTCAATAAAACCGGACAAGCAACTTCCCATTTAGTTTCAGTGCATTTGAGCTTATCTGTGGTGCACATTTTAATTACCTGTCGCTTGATCTTAAAAACGCTCACTGACAAAAAATGCGTCTGAAACGCACGACATGCATAAAACAACTTGCAACAAGAAACTGCATAAAACCGGCCTAAGTACGAGCATAGAGGAACCATCAAGGAGACTAGTCATGGTAATGGCCCGGTTTAGTCCAGCTTTTTGTTGTAGATCGCTGTATATTGCAGCTAGTTGGTGTCTGGTCAAACCAGGTTGCGCTACCGACTCGCTCTTCTCCTACCACCTCAAGAATAACCCGCTAACAACATACCACCACCACTAGTAACTTGGCCACTGTAGATTTCAGCGCCAGCGGGGAAGGAAATTTGAATGACGAGTTGGCGACAACTTGCCGAGCAGGTTGTTTGTCTACCTTCTAAAAATAGATGAGTGCATTGCTTCTGAGACCAACCTGTCAGACATTTGTCCTTTGTCCTACTGTATGTTTTCGTGTATGATAAGGAATCCAGAACAACAGAAGCGACAGCGACTGAACTTTTTGACATTTTTGTACTGTTAAATTGATCTTATTTTCTCACTTTCATAAGTAGTAAATGAAGGGATCATTAAAGTATTTTTATTCAACTGATAACATGCTAGATTAACCCTGGAATGTTAATCATTCGTAAATGTTACATTAAAAAATGTCTTCTTTCTCTTCTTCTTTGTTGTTATTGTTGTTGTTGTTCTTCTTCTTCTGTACCAGTGATTCGTAAATAAATAAATTAGGAAGTAGCCTACTTGTTTACTAAATAGTTTAAAACTAAGTATTTACTTCAAACTGAAAATTAAAAAAAAAATTAATTCAGATACCTTTTTAAAAGTTGGTGCCAAATTAATATTTCATGAGTTTCATTAATTGAATTGTAATAATTTATAACTTTCTCAATTTGAAGTAAATACTTCATTTTGAACTTTTTAGTACATGAGTACTTCTTAATTTATTTATTTAAGAATCACTGGTACAGAAGAAGAAAAAGAAAAATAGGAGTAAGAAGAAAGGAAAAAGCATGCACGTGCTAAATACATAGCATTTAATTCAAATTGACTTTCGTGTAGGATTTTCAAATTTTTTGAAAACATGATAACTTTTCAACTGTTGGAATGTTTCTATTAGGGCCGGAATTAAAAGTATGCCGCCTATAGGCTAGTCAATTTCCCGCCCCCTCTATAGATAGTTCATATTAGGCCTATGTATTTCTACTACAAAAGGATAGAGTTCATTGGCGTTTTCATCTTTTTTGAACCCAAAGTACATTTAGTGATGAACATTTAGTTATAAAATCAAATTAGTTACCGTAACTACTTGTTTTTTACCTGAGCTACTCTTTTTTAAAGATCCGTTTAAAAACGAAAGTGATCACTATTATACAACAATTTTTTTATTTTAGCCTAATGCTAATGACTGTCTTTAGCGTAATTGCAGAGCTGTGTTCAATTTCGATTAAGTTTTTCTACAGAGTGAAATGGAATTACACAAAATGTAGTTAATGACTGGTTCATTTGTTGAAAAATATATAAAAATACAAACTTCTCTGAAACAACTCACGCCATGTTTCTTAATGTTCAAATTCACATAGCTTTCTTTATTGCAAACTTGTAAATAATGTCCTCATATGGAAGTGCTTTGTTGTATTTGCCTCAATATAAAGTAATGAAAGTTAGTTTAACCGTATTTCAGAAATACTAGTTCGCATAGTTCGTAGCTCTTCTAGGCAGGAAAACTGCGTAGCAAATTTTCTTTGAAAATTTTAAGTGGATTTAAAATTCCATTGAAAAAGGCCAACTTTCAAACTTGTAGATCTATTGAAGCTATTTAATGAGTTACAGCCAGACGCTTTCGAGAAAGAAGCAATTCGATTTTATCAATTTTGTTGTGAGGAGAGATCATATTTGAAACTTTTCTAGGTTTTTTTTCTATGTACAAATCAAATCACGCTTCATCATATCATCACAGTTCATTGCCCATCAATAACAGTTTTGAATGTGGATAACGTGATTGAATTATCATTCATTGAATAATTTATTATTGTAATCTTGAAGAGTGTCAGTGTTGAAAAGTATTTTAGTAATTGAGTTCAGTGCTTATTTTTTTTAAATTCAATTGTCAATAATGAAAACATGAGGTATGAGTAACATAGGTTTGCAATGAATTTATCAGTCAAACATTATTTTCGTAATTCTCTAATCGAACCGAAACGTGACTACTTGTTGTTTATAAAATGAAGCCTATGAATGAATCGAGACGGCTGAAGTACAGTCCCAGTAAATTGGGACTTAGCTGTTTATCGGCAGCAAACATGAGACATGAAATTGTTTTTTGTTTGAATAAGCTACTATTGTGACTCACCAAGTGTTATTCTTCTTGGCTTCTTGTATTATAATCGTGATTTTGGTTAATATCACTCTTTTTACATATAGAGTAGCTTCATACACATATAAGCAGGGTACTGTTAGGAGACCAAGGCCCATTCCCCATTTGGTGACCTGTAAATACTTTACACCGCTTCTTCAAAATTATTGTCGATTTTGACCAGTAAATTCTAAATCCATTTCCACAGAAAATTTCTCTACATATTCTAAATTAAATGTTTGCATATACGTAGCATTTTTAGTGAAGATACCTACCTACCATACCTACACCCCCACTTCGATGAGATGTCCTGCAATACGATGCTTTCAATGACTAGTTTGGAATATTAAGTTGTAACATTTCATATTCTTTTAAACCATGCTCTGTGAAAATAACTATATCAGGAGCCTCTTATTTCAAAAATAACTTACTTCGATTCTATCTATTTTATTATGAATGTATTGAATATTCTGATCCAACACGGTGAATACTTCCTTATCATCCCTTACCATACTACTTTATCATTGCTTTTACATAATTATTGAAATAGATCTACTTAATCTCTTAGAATCTTGAGAGCCTATCAGATTGTTACAAGAGTTCCTTCCTGACTTTTTGATCGATTTACGTCTTTTAATGCAATTGAAGATATGAATTTGTAATAGCATCTGTGTATCAGAGCAACCATGGCTAGATTAATTCTGGATTTTTGAACTTCAAGTAGTATGATTATAATTGATTATTTGTGATGCTGGACTTGGGATACTTTCTTGGGAATTTGATCTAAATCAGTATCTTCGAAACGGCCGTTTTTTTGTAACCACCTTCTCCTAGGATAAGCTGGAAATGAATTACCCTTTCGCCCTTTACCAAAATGAGTTGTTTGCTGGCGTGTTCTCAGCTGGCGGCTCACTAGTTGATATACTTATTTGGAATATTAGAAATGATTTGTTTCTCTCAAAAAAATATGCTATTCTTAGAAATGATAACTTTACTGTTGTGAATTATCAAAATTCATATGAATTTTATTTATATTTGTGAATTTATATCATGTTATAGTTTTAGAAATTAGGCCATGAAGAACTAAAACGTTTTTTAAGTAATGTGTGTTCGTTCACCAGCTGTGGACGAAACAAGGATCATTGTTTTTAAATAATTTAAGGGGTAGTAGACGTGAATTTGTGGGATGCTATTTTCAGGAAGCTACAGTGGATACCGTCAAGCTCTGCTTGAAACTGCTCTCAAAAGCCTACATTAACAAACATGTTTATAATTCAACTATTTCCATACAATTCCCAAGAAAATTCAGTGAAATGTTAAAATCCATCATTTTAAAATCGAGGCTTCAACAGGTTTTTATGCTTTATTCAATGGGAAACATCTCAATATTTAAGTCTTTCAAGACCCTGCAATAGAAATTGCCCCAAAAATCAATTGGCATTGTAAAAATCTTCACTTCTGTACTTACTTTGCGGTTATTAATTATATTAATTGATAATTTGATTTATTTATAAAATACTAGCTGGCCCGACGCGCGTTGCTGCATTCTCATAAAAAATTCTTGATTTTATTATTTGTCACCTCCCACTGAGGTTACATTTCAAATTTCAACCTTCTAGGACTATTAGGGAAGAAGTTAGTCCTAGGACTCTTCCAGCTGATCAGAGAGGCCTCCTTCGTTGTTTTCTTACACAGTAAGACCTTACTCACCACCTCTCAATGAAAATTTCAAATTTAAACCTTCCACGACTATTAGGGTAGAAGCTAGGCTTTTCATTTTATTATTCGCCACCTCCTACTGATAATACATTTCAAATTTCTAGCTGCATTGGTTAACAGATGTCATCAACCCGGCATAATTACATTTCTTCATACCCAGTCATATGTTTCCTACATACTGCAAGGCTCCGACTGCACTGTATCCTACATGCAAAGTTTTTGCGTTCCAGACAGCGTAAATAACGCCGCTAAGGGGCCTGCCATATGATTAAGAACTGTTGACTTCTATCAGTTGTTCCTTTAAGCTATTTGGCCGGCAAGTTCAGTAGGCTAGGTGAATGCAAAACACACAAACAGCTTGTCCATCGAAACAGCGTGTACAGCAGATCGAAACATTTCAAATTATTTTTCATATGATTAAAAGATCCCAGTAAGCTAGCTAGCCATGTACCCGTGCTTTGCATAGGCAAAACTTTAACCCCCTAAAATTGCGAATTTTTAAAAATCCTTTCTTATTGCACGGTGAAATCCTATAAGGATTGTTCATACGAAATTTCAAGTTCATTGGCCTAGTAGTTTTGGCTCTGCGTTGATGAGTGAGTCAGGGTATCATCCTTTTGTAGATAGAGATATAAATGATAATAATCAATAATTATATTTTAACAGTTGCTGATAATGCATTTATTTGGGTTAGAAAATTTCTATATTTATTAATTACAGTACGGTAATCATTATTTTTTTCAACTTTTGTATAGTTTTTAATTTTAGCTTTTAGTGGAGTTTTTTCAGCCGGTAAAAGTCTGAGACTATTCATTAACACGGGTTTCTGAGTGCCCATGAGGATTTCGTCTCTGTTCGTTGAAATTAAAAGGAAAACGATTATAAATCATTTAGGAAATATATATAAAGTTCAACAAAGAATGATGTTCGATTGTGAAGGATTAGTTCAAAACAATCTGCAGAGGTTGAATAATGAAAAAGGTTAATGGGAATTGCGAAGGATTGTGCATTTGTCCCATCTTTCTTGCATTTCGCATTTGACTCGTTGGCTTGTAGAATCATAGAATGAAGGGTTGATGGTTCGTCTACGGTATAGGAAAGACAGTCGAAGCATTAGGCCATAGATCAGGAATAGTAAGGTTGGTTCGTCTATCATTGAGCTGTTGTCCTCATTCTTTCTCTCTTGCACACAGTTCCGCTCTCACTCGCATTGTGCTGTGGAGTGGGGTCCGGTCGGTTGGTCACCTTCTCTCTTGCACACAGTTGCTCTTTCACTCGCTCCAAGTTGTTTCCACCAGATTGCGCTACCGCACCGTGCCGTTACGACCAGATATTGGCCGTTTTCACACACACCGACACGGCGCCGGCACGACACCGGCAAGATGTCGTCCCGGTGTCGTGGGGGTTGAGATACAATGCTGCCAAATGGAACAGCTTTCACATTCACCGACACGGCACCGGCAGCCGGCTGCCGGCGCCGGCATGTCGTTGGCAGCATCGCTCCCGCCGGTGCCGGCGCCGACACTTGTGTGTCGTCCATAGTTTTGAACAGAATTTGGTCATTTTGTCAACAGTTTGAGGTTAGGTACTGAAAAAAAACGTCTGGTACAGTACGATGGCTGATAGGTATGATGTTGTCAACCTAATTGAATTAGTCGAATCCGAGCCCTGTTTATGGGACAAAACTATAGAAGAAAATAAGAACAAAATCTTTAGAGACAGAAGCCAATCTCATCCGAGTGTCTTGTTTTTTGATTTTATCACTTAAATTCACTAATATATAGTCGAAAGTTTCCTAACAGTACTCATACGAAAAAAATTAAAAAATTTTGTTGGGTTTGTCACTAGCTTATCAAATAAGGTGTAATATAAGCCATCCAAATAGCGAACTTTTATTATTGGGTCAATCCAAAGTTGTCTATTACGACTGTGCCTTTTACGTCGTAGATATAATAAATATAACAAATACAACCTCCTGTTGTAATCAGCCATCGTACCGTTTTGAACTGTGCCGCCCACTGCAAAATAAGGTTAGTTCTTCACCGACAGCCAGATGCCGTGTCGGTAAGTGTGAAATGCTTCAACGATGTCGTGACGATATCGGCGCCCGGTGCCGGTGTCGTGCCGGCGCCGTGTCGGTGTGTGTGAAAACGCCCATTGAAAGATGCCAATAGATCGCGCCAAAATTTTTCCGTCCAATATTTTAACATTATGTGGGACATCTACTTACTATCCCTGATCAATGGTACGAGTGACAAGAATCTACAAAACTACAAACTGTACTGTACTATATTATTATGAAACGCCAGAAAGAAGAGAAAAATATTTATCTTCCCTTCTGCACTGTGTTAATAATGACTTCTGTTGAAGCAATAAGAGTCACTTTTGTTTACTCCTCCTGCTCTTCCCCTCACCTTGCAGTCTTCAGGAATGTTCTAATAAACTCTTATCTGTGTACATAGATTTTTATACAATAATCTCGAAAAGTTAATTAATTTTTTAGTGATTTCTGGAATGTCACAATTACTTATATAAGTGGATGCTCATGTAAACTGCTCATGATGCTGAATTAGTTCAATCATTGCTCAAACTTTGTTGCCACAAGTGGCAGTGTCCTGTGACAGTTCCCATTAATGTGGACAGTGTAATCCAGTGAGCACTATTACAGAATATGTTATACAAACTTTAATGTGTTAGTGATAAATGCAGTATATTGTGACAGTTTATTCATTGTGTGTCCATTCATGGACAAACATGGCTTGCAATCTGATTCTTCTCGTTCTCTCTTGTTAGATGTCTTTCTCACTCCTATTCTTTATATCTGTGTCCCTTGCACTCAATTGAGTTTCTTCAGAATTCTACAAACTTCCTGAACAATCGAGGTCATGTTTTACTATATTCTGCAACCTTCCACGGCATCCCCGAATCATCTAGAAGCTGCTAGTTCTTGGAATTATGACAACTATCTCGTATATAAAGGAGCTCACATGAACCAGTTAGTTAGTCTTAAAAGCTCGCATGTCAGATTGTGTTACAGATCTCGTGCCATTGGAGTAAACAGTGCTCGATTCCAGTGTAAAGTGCAGAGACAAGAAGTGTTTACTGTTTGTGCAGCTTACTAATATTTTAAAGACGTTGTGTCAGGTGATACTATTTGGGACTGTCAAATAACGAATTGGACTGTGTTTGTAAGTGATTAGTTGCTCTTTTTATCATTTCTTTCTACATTATTGTACAGTTATTGGACTCTTGTTTCTTTTATTATTGATCAGCCTGTAATTAATTATTCATTAATTCTTGTAAATAATTACTGAAAATAAGTATTAGCTTGTTATTTGTTGGTCTGTTTTTTTCTTTATTAATTGAACTTGCAATTAGTGTTTGTAAATAGAATTAGTTGTGTAAATGAAGTGCGAGTGTGAACTTTAGTGTTGCCAGCCTTATTTTAGCCATTAGAACCCGTAACATTATCATTATACAGGCTTCTTTAACCGTTCATACAGTGACAGACTGTGTTTCGTAAGTGTTTCAAGTGATGTTTTAGACGTTTCTTCCTGAACTATTGAACAGTTATTTTCTAAATATTTGATCGGCCTATTAACAGTTAGTGATTAAATTTAGAACATTATTATAGCAAATTCATTATTAGCTGAAAATTATTGATTTATTCGTTTCTGATTGTTTTATTTTGTGTGACATAACTGATTAGTGCGTGTTGTAAGTAATTTGTGCAAATAAAGTGTAAGTGTTGCCAGCATTATTTTAGGGATAGAAATAGAACCCGTAACAATATTTAAATTACAGTTAGAGTTGATAGACATATGTTTAAATTAGGTAGGCGGGCCGCTTAGCGCAGTGTTAGTGTCAATTTAAAGTGTTGCCAGCATTATTTTAGAGATAGAGAACATAACAATACTACGGTATTAGTTCTGTGAACAGTAGACCTCACTCGCTCAAGACACACATAAGGGGATGACATTTTCGAAAAAAGTTGAAGAGCGTTTTCAACTCGATTTTAATTCCTTAATCTTTTATTGAGGACAGAAACTGTAAAAATCGATATTTGAAAAGACCAAAGTTTATGACGCCGCCTAGAAATCACCCCTCGTTTGAGAGACAGTGAGAAAAATTAAGGGTTCTCATGCATTTTTAGCAGCTTTTAATATCAATAAATCTCCTATAATAAAAAACAGAAATTATTCATCAAATAAATGATGAATTTGTTTATTTACTTTTTCTCATCCATCTTCCATTCCCAATTTTCACCAACTAAAATTTTGTTGTTTTTTCACCTGTGATGATCAACATAATATCACTATCATCATTATAGGCCTACTATCTGGTTTTTCTTTGCAGCTATACATTATATTTTTTTACTTACTTGCCAGTTACAATCTACTAAACTGAATTCTACTAAGCCTAGCTGGCCCGACGCGCGTTGCTGCGTTCTCATAAAAATTCTCTTTGATTTTATTATTCGCCACCTCCCGCTGAGGTTACATTTTAAATTAGGAAAGAAGTTAGTCCTAGGGCTCTTCTAGCTGATCATAGAGGCCTCCTTCGTTGTTTTATTAATCACCACCTCTTAATGAAGAAACATTTCAAATTTAAACCTTTATAAGGGTAGAAGGTAGGTTTTTGATTTTATTATTTGCCACCTCCCGCTGAGGCTGCATATCAAATTTCTAGCTGCATTAAATAAATAAATATTTTATTTCCATTTAAGATTCAACTGCACCTGTACTGAGCAAGCTAGAAAATGAGCATTTTGTCCAGTTTTATTTCATTAAAATCTCAAGAATGGAACCTCAAATTGCCTTGAAAATTTACATGATTTATCTTCATACTTTTACAAAGATCACTTGCTTTTCAAAATTCGTTTTTTTCTTTCAGTTTTTCTTATTTTGGGAATTTAACATGATTATGTCATTTTTTTAAAAGAAGCATTAATCAGCGAAATTAAAAAGCAAGACACCTAGAGATTAACAACACGAATCTAAATCCATTGAAATTTTATTCAAATTCCTTATACTTTTGTCATAAACTGTGAAACAAAAACGTATGACGTCACGAAATTGGAACAAGAAATAAACGGTTTCATTTGAAAAATAGTTGAATTGGTCGCTCACCAGAAAGCGCCACCGGTCTCCATTACCCCCACCGCCACAGCATGGAGTCGTAGGGGGTTTCATCGAAGTGAAACCTAACGAGTGGGGGAATTGGCTTGTCGCCAAACGACAAAAAGTCTGCTGAATTTTGATCCGTACAAATTCATTCCCAATGGCATTTCACTATCTGAATATTGATGGAATATTTTTAAATTTGGTAGATTTAAGAAACGATATTTTGTGATTCGAGCGATGCAAAAAAACATAAATTTCCTGCACACGTTCAGTTTTTATATGAGAATTTATCCAACGATGTTTCAAAAACTTTGTGATGTGACATTGATGCAGACCCTAATCGAGATTTTTTTTCATTTCTTGGGTAGGAAAGTTTTGAAAGCGTGAAAGTTTTAGATAATGATCTGATCTAAATTTTTTATTTGAAACCATTTTCTCTAAGAGGGACAAGTCTCTTTGTATTGACATGCAAAGAAGAGAGACAAGTACTTGAAATTGAGCGCGCGCTGTTGGAGAAATGATTTTTGTAGACGAAAGGGGAAAAATGGGGTTTGTTGTCAAAATCATGTTTTTTTCAAATACAGGGGCAACTTCATGTTTCAAAATGTGAGTACTGCTTATTTTGTAATCCGGATTGGATTATTGAGGCGCAAGAAAGTGTTAAAGAATACACTGGACCAAGCTGACACCCAGGTCTTTAATTTTTAATTTAATTTAACAGGTTTTTAATTCTCTCATTTTTGTTATTCTTTTTCTTAATTAGTAGATTTTTTATTTATTATTATATTATTTTAGATACGGTACTGATTTACTTTATATTTATGACTGTAATATTAGTGTAATACTATTTTTGCTTTTCTTTCTTCTCAAGTATTAGATCTTTGATTTATTATTATATTATTTTATGTATGGTATTGATTTACTATTTATTAAGCAGTGCAATATTAGCTGACTACTCCTGTCTTATGAATTTACCTATAATGGTATTTTATCAGCCCATTGTTTATCTTGTTATGAATAGTGTGTTTATTTGGTAATTTTTTTATACTCTTCAACTGATATTTTCATAACACTACAGTGCATTAATGTTGTAAGCTAGAACTGATTTGGGCTTTGCTTTTATTCTGGAATAGACTAATACAGTACAGTAAAATTAATAGTATTATTGGCATCAGGAAACAGACAACATTTCATTATTATTTCCTGGTCATCTCAGCAACTTCTTTTAAGAGCAGCCTTCTTATTTATCTCCATATTTCATGGCTGAAGAACTTTTAGCGCCCCCATACAAAAGTTCAAGAACAATATTTTGACAACCAGTGAGTGGCGTCCTCTTACTAATCCTTCCAAAATTCGATGTCGTTATTCGTTTACGCCTCTCTCCAAGCCATTCAGCGAGCTCCGTGAACTTGTAGCGCACGTGTCTAAAAAATTATGAAAAAATTGACAATAATCTAAGATTTTTGTGCCACAAGAATATATAAAAATTAATTTCTGCACAAGCATAGTTTTTTATAATACTTAATATTTAATATTTTCTCTAAACGAGCTTGATCTTTTAAAATATCGCGGTAGAAAACGCGGTCAAGGTCACGAGTCAATGTTATTTTCCCTACGCTAGAAGTGTGAACTTGTAGTGCACATGTCCTAAAAATTCTGAAAAAATTGACAATAATCTACGATTTTTGTATCAACCGAATATGTAAGATATAAATTTTGCACACGCAAGATTTAAAAAAAAGGAATAAGATATAGCTGAAAACATTTATTTTTGAAAAATATATTATTGACAATAGTTGTGTCAAAAGTCCCATAATTTGTTAGTCTATTATTCTTAACCTAATAATATTAATTCGATTTTAAATAAACTTATTTGAAGAACATATTTGTTGTTTCTTTGCCAGTCAATTCTACAAGTACTTGAGTGTTTACAGTATTGTGAGATTGGTAGATCTCGCGCAAGAAAAAACGTACGGTACATTTCTCTTTTTTGGCTGATTGAAGGTTTGATGCTTCGTGACGTTCAGTGTGTGTTTACTCATAGCTGTTATTAGAAAAACGTGCATAAGGCTTGTTTCATACAAATATACGGTTCCATTCTACGCGAGAACATAAATTTAGGAAGTGAAGCAAATTCATACACAGTGCAAATACTACTCCCTCCACTCACTTATACCATTGATCAGGGATAGTAAGATGGTTCGTCTATGCTTATACCTACCTCAATGACTAGAACCGAAAACGGACTATATATTTACGTGTGAAACAAGTCCAATGCTGTTACATTCTTAGCCCAGTTAATTATTGAATAATTAACTAGACTTCTAGTCTAGTGAAGTCACCACATCCTGCTTCTAAATTCCTCCACTAAATCTATCAGCAAATTGATAAAGTAAACAATAAACATTGACCTGACAATATTTAGCCCATTCTTTCTTTCTTCCTTCAGTGTTTCAGTTTTATTTCTTTTGAAAAAATATGTATATTTCAGTCTGGGCACGGACCATTTCTTGAAAAAATATATTTCCAGTCCGGGCCCCCTTATAGCCCGGGCCCCCCCCCCCCCGCGTCATGGCGGGTCTGCGGGTGTGTACGTTACGTTAGTGCATTACAGTTGCAGTATACTAATACTAAAATTTTCATATTTTTATTAATCAGAATCAGATTTTAATGTGCAGGGGTGCCCACAGGAGGGAGGGGGGGCTATGACGCAGACTACGTCATTGATATTCCTGGGGGGGTTCTAAAAAAAAAGTTGGGTGGGGGGGGGGGGTGGCTAAAGTTGATTGAAACCGTGTTTAACGTGACGATATTCAAAAATATATTATGAAGTCACCACATAGAATGTCTATTTATTTATTTATTGTGACAAAATTACAATGAATGTGAAGAAGCAACAGACTCAAGTCCAAAACTGCTCTCTCCACAAATTTTGAATATTTTACATTGTTCAAAACATTAATGACAATAGATTTATAATAATTATTATACTACAGTATTGAATATGAATCAGCTAAAATAGTTATGTTTAGTATTTGTGCAGGAAGTTATTAAGCTATTTCCTTTTTACCTTTACAAAAAAAAATTTTACCTATGTAAAGAATCCAGGGCTTAATGTCAGCCGGAGCACATCGGAGCGGAGCTCCGGCTATCTAAATCTATAATAAAATCATTTATTTTAAACCAGATCTGAACTAGCTTGTTATTTTGCATATTATGTAATATTATATGTGCATTACTAACCATGCTCAAATGCGTTTAAAATGCACCAATTCAAGTGTAATTTTCAAACATTTTCTGAGGGAGGACCCCGGACCAGCCTGTGAGTCAGAGCTCCGGTATTTCTCAATTTCGAAAATTAAGCCCTATAAGAATCTCAAGAAATATACATACATTTTGTATATTATCGACTGGGTTTAATTTTTTTCAATACCTATATGAATCTTCTTTTAGTTTTAATATACATACATTTTGTATATTATCGACTGGGTTTGATTTTTTTCAATACCTATAGAAATCTTCTTTTAATTTTGTTTGAATATTGGAGCTTATTTTTTCGCATTTTTTTAGGGGGATGCCTACTTTATTGGGGGGGGGGCAGGTGCTGAATTTAGGGGGGGGGGGGTGCGTCATGAGACTAGGGGTGGATGGGCACCCCTGTAATGTGGATGAATTCACTAGTTGAAATTCACAATCTTTGGATTCAACTTTCTGTTCAGTTTTCAGTGCGGTAAACACAGCGGTGTGACACCGAGATTGCAATTCCAAAACACATCCTCTCTTGCTCTTGTCTCTCCTTTTCTTGCTCATGACTCATTAGCGAAACCAGTCTTGATGTGATAAAAATGTAGCCTGTAAACGTCTGTCCATCGCTCCCTCACACACTCTCATACGCGCATACCCACTAATGGTCAGTTGGTGGGGGAGCCGCCGCTGTAGGAAGGAGACTCTCCTTACTGCGTACACTACTGTTTGACCAGCGAAAGAAAGTCCCCGGCGAACTGGAGCAATATTAGGCTCGACTAGCTATTTCATTCTTTGCTACAAACATCAGCCATAAAATAAAAAGTATCTCCAATAACTTCAGAAATATCGAATTAAGGATGTAAAAAAGGTCAGGAATCGTTTTTGTTCAGTAACATTTTTTGATAAATACACTCATTTTGGAGATAAATTAAATTTTTGTCAAAATAAGTATTTTCATTGAAATCCCGTAATTTTTTGTTTACAACTCTCCTGTTTAATAACTACTGAACGGAATTAATTTTTTTTTGGCATGCATATTCCTTGTTGCTTCCTTGAACCGATGTTATGGATATTTTTTCGAAAAAAATTTGGTTTTTCTAATAATGGGTAATTTCTAATTTCTAATAATGGGATCAAGTTCGTGAATTTTAATTGTAAAACATGAAAAAGTTGTTGATCGACAAACTTTTTTCTCTTTGGAATAAACCTAACACATGTATCGTATGAAAGAACAATAACATTCCAAATTTATTTTTTATGAAAGGATCTCTAAGATTGAGTAATGGGTTTTCGAGTTATAAGATAAAATATGTTGCTCAAGTTTACTGGACTTCTTTCTCCGCGCAGCTCACATTGCATATTATGGTACTAGCCAGCCATCAGTTATGCGTAAAACAAATATTGGCGTGCTTCTGTTGTTTTGCTTTTCAGTATTTAGACTGCAGTATTAGTCATCGATGTATAGAAATCCTGTTTATAAATAGAGGCATGTTTTCTTAGTTCATTGTCATTGTCAATAAACAGCTTAGTTCAGTTCGTGAATCGAGCGCGTGCACATTGCATAAAGCATTTTGAATTTAATTCGTTATATTACCTAGGTTTAAAATAATAATAGTTATAGTTACTGTGTAGTTTTTTATAACAATGTCAGGCATTAGAAAGAGGGGTCAAACAGTGCATAGTG
Source organism: Conomelus anceps (assembly GCA_948455865.1). Lineage (NCBI taxonomy): Eukaryota > Metazoa > Arthropoda > Insecta > Hemiptera > Delphacidae > Conomelus > Conomelus anceps. Next base: position 25,788,358 of record OX418223.1, read on the forward strand.
AAGGGCGTAATATCATAAGACACGTGATTGAAAAATGTGATGAGGAAAAACATTCCTTACCAATTCCACATACACAGGCAACCAAACGTGCAGCTAATTATTGTGGTGTATCAGAGACTTTGATTAAAAAAATACGTAGTGAAACTAAGTGTTTGGCAGACCCAGAAACGTCCATACTGTCGACTCCAGGGAAAACAAGATCGCGCTCCGAGAATTCTAGTTTCAGTATAGACAATTTCGATCTCAATGTGATCAGGAACACTATAAATGAATTTTACTTAATCAAGAAAACTGTACCGTCAATTAGAAATTTACTACCAGTCTTGAAAGAGAAAATCAATTTCAAGTGGGGCAGAGAGACATTACGTAAAACTTTAAAAAAAATTGGATTTAGGTGGGTGAAATGCCAATCAAAACGTAAAATATTAATTGAACGTCCCCATATTGTTTTTTGGAGGTCCGAATACCTTAGAAAAATTAGTAACTTCCGTGACGAAAATAGAAATATTTTTTATATGGATGAAACATGGGTTGACAGCAATATGATATTTCAAAAATGCTGGCAAGATCATGAAATTACTGGATGCTTGAAAGATTCGTCTTCATCCAAAAGGTACATATTGCTACATGTTGGCTCTGAAAATGGGTTTCTTCCTGGGGGATTGTTACTTTTCCGGTCAGGGTCAGCAACAGGGGACTATCATGGTCAAATGAATGGGGATAATTTCATGAAGTGGATCAGAGAGAAACTCATTGCTAATCTTCCTTCACATTCTGTATTAGTGATGGATAATGCCCCTTATCACTGCATTCAAAAAGAGAAACCCCCATCTAAGTATTCCAACAAAAATGAGATGATGAACTGGTTGATAGGAAAAAATATTAATTTTGAAAAATCAATGAGGAAAGGCGAGCTCTATTCTTTGATTGAAAAAAATAAACCAAATCAAAAAGTGTACCATGTTGACAGTCTATTAGAAGAACATGGCCATACTGTATTGAGGCTTCCACCATATATGTGCGAATTGAATCCCATTGAACTTGCTTGGGCAAAAGTAAAACGCGAGGTAAGGGCAATGAATGTTACAGGGGAGTTTTCAGTGAACTACTTGAACTACTACTCTGCGCGGAGAAAGAACTCCAGTAAACTTGAGCAACATATTTTATCTTATAACTCGAAAACCAATTACTCTATCTTAGTGATTCTTTCATAAAAAATAAATTTGGAATGTTATTGTTCTTTCATACGATACATGTGTTAGGTTTATTCCAATGAGAAAAAAGTTTGTCGATCAACAACTTTTTCATGTTTTACAATTAAAATTCACGAACTTGATCCCATTATTAGAAATTAGAAATTACCCATTATTAGAAAAACCAAAACTTTTTCGAAAAAATATCCATAACATCGGTTTAAAGAAGCATCAAGGAATATGCATGCCAAAAAAAAATTAATTCCGTTCAGTAGTTATTAAACAGGAGAGTTGTAAACAAAAAATTATGGGATTTCAATGAAAATACTTATTTTGACAAAAATTTAATTTATCTCCAAAATGAGTGTATTTATCAAAAAATGTTACTGAACAAAAACGATTCCTGACCTTTTTTACATCCTTAATTCGATATTTCTGAAGTTATTGGAGATACTTTTTATTTTATGGCTGATGTTTGTAGCAAAGAATGAAATAGCTAGTCGAGCCTAATATTGCTCCAGTTCGCCGGGGACTTTCTTTCGCTGGTCAAACAGTAATTCCGTTCAGCGCTACGCTGTGAAGTGCGGAGAAATATTAAACTAAAATGTGTTTTCTCGTCTAACTGCAGTTGAATCTTAAAACTAAATCTAAACAAATACATATACATATAAGACTATATGACTAAAACTACCAAAGATTACATTTTTATAAACATTTTTTGCGTGGAAATTAACCTACTCTACTATGGCATGACATGTTCTAGAGCAGGTTTGCAATTTAAATTTTTCAGGATTCAGTGTTTTAATATCAGGTTAGTGAGCTCACATATTGTTTGAAATTATGGTTTCTATGCATTGGTTAACAGATGTCATCAACCTGGCATAATTACATTTCATCATACCCAGTCATATGTTTCCTACATATTTCAAGGCTCTGACTGTATGGTAGCCTACATGCAGTCTTTTGCTGTTCAAAGACAGCGTAAATAATGCTGCTAAGGGGCCTGCCATATGATTAAAAACTGTTGACTTCCTCTGTTCCTCTAAGCTGTTTGGCCGGCAAGTTCAGTAGGTTAGGTCTATAAAATGGATCAATTAATAATAATTATTAGCTCCCCTATTAAAATTTGAAAAAAAAATATATATACATCGCTGGGCCTATGAATAAGGAACATCCATATGAAAAATCATAGCAATTGGTCTAGGCGTTCATCTGTAATCGTGAGACAGAGGGACAGAGGAAATGCCGATCGTCTTGAAGGGTAGACCTCACTATCGTTCGGTCAATGATAATCTCAATCAATCTGCCAATTTGTGTTGATTTTTCAATTCTTAATCTTCATTAAATCCTATTTTCAAAGTTAGACAATATTTTCTGACTTTTTATCTGTAGTTTTTTACTATTAACAAACAAAAATGTTTTATTCTGATATTTCATCGGTAAAAATAGCAAAATTGTTTGAGTATATTTTATTACTCTTTATCATTCCCAGTTTCTCAGACCATGATATAAGAGGCAAGTGGCCAGCATAGGCGACAGGAGAAAAATGTAGGTCATTTGGCTATTCATTTGGTTAGTTAGCTATCTGCTGCTTCTCCAATGTTTCATTATGAAATAAATATCTCTTTAATATCCATAAAACCGCTTTAAATAAATTCATCTTCAAGATTTTGCATATTCATTTTATTAACAAAAAGTCATAAACTTGCAAACCGAGTGACAATAATAATATACAAATCAGGTAAAACACTGTTTCAAAATAAATCTTCATCAGCTCTTCCAATAAAGTAACAAAAGTAATTTTTTTTTCAATAGTAGCCCACCACAATCACAATGGAAAATAACAATATCATGAGAAACTGCAAATACTTTTGATGCTAATTATGAACACCCTTCTCTTGTACTCCCACTTTAAAGTGGAGAAAATTCTTCCACTTAAACAAAGAATAGAGAAACTTCTTTCAACAAAAACTATACTATGAGAAAGGTTGGGATAATAATTAAAAAGAAAGTTCGGTGGAAAGTACTTCAGAAACTTGTTAAATAAGAGCACATACATTTTCCTTGGATGTCAACATGCAATTGACAAATCCCCATGTAAAAATATTCTGAATAATTGTATTCGATAAATGGGGCTCAAAAATAATTTATAATAAAACCAGTTGACAGAGATTTATGGTGCTGCCCAAAATAAAATCAATTAAAACACAGAGAACTGTTAGTAATTTCTAATGTAATTAAAATTATCTTGATTACTTTTAAAGTTCTATCAACAATATTTGTATAAATATGAAAAAATCAATTAGATCGATTGCAAACAGTAAATTGAAAGCCACTTCAGTGGTATCTAAATAATTGTAGATTATGAATTCAGTGTGTGAACTCTATTGAAATTTGTATAATATATTCCTCTGCAATTGAATCACAAATACCCGATACCACCGTAAAGCTAGTTACTGAAGAGATGGTGTTAATTTATTACAATGCCTTTTCATTGTAATTGAACCAAATCTTCACTTTTTTATTGATTAATATCATCATACATAAGAATTTATAAAAACTTCGAAATACATAAGAATATCCTTACGTGAAAGCCTATAGTGAAGAAAATTGAAAATTCAAATTAATTTTCAAGAACAATCATTAGGCTAATGAGTAGGGTTAAGAATGAGAATAGTGTTTCAATAGAATATCATTCTATAACAATAAAATTATTACTTATAATCTTAATTATCATTCGCGTACTTTTAGCATAATTATGTAGTTAAAAATAAAAGAGCAATGTAAAATCATCAACAAATATTGATGCAATGAACAGCCGCAGTGGTGTAATCGGTTGAAGCGTAATCTCTAATAAAACTCTTGAGTGCTACTCCCGCTGTCACGGGATCGATTCCCGTTCAGCCTGGCATATTATACGTAATCATTAACCTCATTACCAACGCACAAGTCTCAGACTCATGTGGGCATCATCAACCAATAAAGAAACAAAATGAACAAATTCTTGTTTCGAGTGATAATGTTGAGAACTTATACAAACATTTTTGTCATTACTGTTCAACAATTTTCTCTGATAGTTTCTCAAGAATTATTTAGAATGATACAAAATAATCCAAATGAATAATTTGTTACAACATAGGCAGTGATAAGTTGTTAACTGCAGATATGCGAAGAATAAATCACAGAGTATGTTGATTTTGTAAACGAGAGTAGTACTGTGATACAACAATAATTTTTACTGCACTGAGCATTGCAGCATTCTTTCGTTTTGTGATTTTCTTTGTTCACTTCAATCAATAGAATTGAACTAAAATATAATTTTCCAGCAAACTAAATCTTAGGCCTCAAGTGTGAGACAATAAAAACACTTCAACAGACTGTAGAAAATGTAGTAAAAGTATTAATTTTATTCTATAAATATTTGGGAACTTGTGAAGACAAATGAATTAAAACCAGAAAGTAATATTGTAATGACAGTGATATAAGTAATATTTGTGAACGTTTAATACTATTATACCTTCGGTCACTGCGCTAAGTTTAACCAATACTTTCAACTACTGTACAAAATTTTGTTATTAAATAACACAATAACAAACTGATGAGTAGTTCAGAACGACGACCAAGTAGCTCAATCAAATAACCAAATTATGTACAGAGTCTCCTGAGTTCAATCAGAGAATATAGACACAATTCTGATGAGTGATTCAGACTTGACATTTTAACAGCGGTTGGAAGTTCCTCACGATTTGCCCCCGAAGCCCCCCATCAGGTTGCTGAGACCACCCGCAGCACCGGCAGCCCCCTGCTGCAGCTGGCGCATCATGTTTTGTAAACCAGACATTCCTCCCATTTGATGCAACACTCGCGGATCCATCATCTTAGCCATTTGCTGGTTGAGTTTGGCCATTTGAGCTTGGTTAACATTTTTAGCCATGTCTCCTCCTTTGAACAGTCCCTTAATACCGCCCATCTTTTTGACTACACCTGCAAACTTAGTATACTGCGAAATGAGATCCTTGACTTCCTTTTCGGTGACCCCACTACCCTGAGCAACCCTCACCACGCGTCCATTCTGTTTACTGAACAGTTTTGCACCATCCCTATGATCTAATTCTCCATCATTCATACTATCCATGATTGTCATGAGCTTTTTCAGCCTAGCCATCGACTCCTGTTCACTACCCTTCGGCAAGAAATCCTGACTGAATCCGGGAATCATACCCATAATCTGCGAAAATGGTCCCATCTTCATTATATTCTGGAACTGTTCGTACATGTCTCTTAGTGTAAACTGGCCGTGTTTAATCTTCTCAATGAGCTCTTCATTGTCGTCCAGCTTTAGTTCGTTGACCTTGTCGATGAGACCTTCAATATCTCCCATACCCAACAGCTTGCTAATGAATGGCTTAGTTTTGAATGGTTCCAAGTCATCTATGTGTTCACCGGTACCTATGAATATAATTGGACTGTTTGTAGCGGCAACTCTGAAATGATAATAAAAAAGTGTTACTGTATTTCCACTATTCTCAGTTTGGACAATGTAAAATATTCAAAATTTGTGAAGGGAGCAGTTTTGGACTTCAGTCTGTTGCGCCTTCACATTCGTTGTAAATTTGTCACAATAGATAAATAATTTAATGGTTCTCCTAGGTAGCATGCGCTGTGCCACATAGTTGTTATTAAAGTTATTCTATTCTAGTAATGTAAGAGTATGCCAATTAATTGATTGTGTCAGCGCATTGCCGACCTTAACACTTAAAGATTGCTGAGATAGGGCCTGTTAATTCCAGTAAGTGAGAATAATACAGAGTGGCGCAAAAAGAACGCATGTATTTTAAAATGCTATAAGTAATTTTATTTTAATTATATAAATATCTTATTAACACCAAAACAATCAGCAAATAACCCAATTTGAGAATTGGTATTAAAAATTCCAAAGCCCTTGACTATTTTTAAAAAATTACATCAGAAAGATGGCTCTATCCTGTTGAAATCATATTTATGCATAGTCGATCCCCAAAGCTTCAAGTTGTGGCTGCAAAAATGTGCTTAGCATTTCCATATAACGTTGAGAATTAACTGTGACAGTTGCACCACTCTCTTCAAAACAAAATAGCGTCCAATGATACCAATTTTTGAGACCTCACACCAAACCGTAACTTTAGGACTATGCAGTGGGTTTTTAAGCATTTATTGTGGGTTGTTAGCAGCCGAAAAGCAGCAACTTTCGAATTTTTAATACCAATTTTAAAATTGGGTTGTTTGCTGATTGTTTTTGTGTTATTTGTATAATTAAAATAAAATTACTTATAGCATTTAAAATGCATGCGCTCTTTTTGCGCCAACCTGTATAATTGATTTTCAGTTTTATTCATCACTAGTATTTGAACTAGTTTCATTGTACAAGAAATAATTTTGAAAAACTACAAAAACTCATAAGGATAAAAAGATAATATACAAATGTTTACAAGTGTGTAAAAGTAGGGGGGGGGGGGGGGACTAAATGATTACTTGACATTATTAGAAGAAAAGAAAAGGCTTTGGAGAAACTCAGTTTCCTTGTCAACTGAACAATTATTATTGAGATTATCATCAAAGTCCTAATCTTCTTTCTACCATGCACGACCCACACCAAACGAAAGAAGATGATAAGCAATATCTATAAATATGAACAAACAAGAATATTCCACAATATTTCAGTGTAGAAACCAATTTATACGTGATGACAATTGTCTACATTGCAACAATTGTTTTTTGATTTACCTAATCTAGTGCCCAAATAGAAGTGATAGCTGCGAGCCGTAGCAGGTTGGTATCTGTTCAATCAGATAGAGATAAGCTGCGTTCTCGTAGGACCTGTTTGTAACGGTGATCAATTAGATTGGCCAGCAAAAAGACACTGTTCTCTGCTGTAAAATCACTTCCCGTGGTTCGGAACCCACCTAAAACTGTAGGTCCAACTCATCAATCACCATCATCCAACTCATTACCCACGCACAGGTCCAAGACCTATGTGAACTTCATCCTCAAAAAAAAAATAATAATAATAATGAACTCAGATAACCAATTCATAAAATGTATAACGAATAATAGTCGCTAGCAACTTAACAAATCATTTCACATGTTTCACTTACGCACTGAGGGCACCACCTCCTTTTGCATGACCGTCGAGTTTGGTTACAATTACACTGCCAACGTCTACTTTCTCCTTGAACGCTCTCGCTTGCACTTCGCAAGCCTGACCAATTGTCGCATCCATAACGAATATTATGTTATCGGGCCTCTGAAAGTTTAGGAATAGTATTTCAATACGCTGATTTTAAAAAAATAATAATAAAAAACTATATAATTAACATTGAAGGGAAAAGCATTTATCAGTCCAGTTTCAAATTATGAAAGCTCCATCACTGCAGTGTAGAAATTTATTTCTTTATCATTGATACAAATGGATGGCAGTTCAAAAACATCTTCACAGTTACACAATACATAAAAAATTCATATATAAACTAACACTGATGAATCTGGAACGTTATAATACAATATTAGAATCAGAACAAGAAGACATTTTGATCACACAGACATCAAGAAGGCAAATGACGACTTCCCATTCTTCCAGGTCCACTTCTCGGTCAGGCAAACATTTTTGTATTATACTCTGTTCACGGGAAGAGGAGACGATGAAAACAACGATGAGCGTGCGAGAGTGTATCTTCAAACAAGACCGATTCACAATTAACTACAGAAATACAATTAACGCGCAGTATATAAGTGAACCAGTAGTAAGTCAGACAGCGAATGTGATACTGAACTAGCCTAAGTGTTAACTGGTAGAAATTAATTGATTGGTCTACAATTGATATGAGTCATCACTTTTTCACTCACACAAACGCAAACGTTTGTTTTGGTTTGTCTCTCGTTTGCGTGAACAGAGTATTAATAGTTAATTCACCTCATCATCCTCGCTTCAGCCTCAAAACACGCAATGAAAAACATTATTCGCCCCTAATTTTTTGGAGGATGAAGCCAACATAAGTCTGAGACCTGTGCGTGGGTAATGAATTGGATGATGGTGATTGATGGACCTACAGTTTTAGGTGGGTTCTGAATTACCAATTAAATGGGCTATTGGGGAATGAAATCATAATATGAACTAGAATTTAAACAGGCAAATTGAAATTAATTTTCCTGCAGTTAATTTCATCATTTATAAAATGTGTTTATTATTTAAATTTTCTAATCCATGTATCAGATAGAGATGAGCTGCTTTCTCCTGGACACTCTTTGTAAGGGTGAACGATTAGATTGGCCAGCAAAAAAGACACTTCTGCTGTCAAATCTCACTTCCCGGTGGTTCGAAACCCACCTAAAACTGTAGGTCCAACTCATCAATCACCATGACGCACAGGTCTGACCTATGTGGACTTCATCTTCAAAAAAATAAAAAATACATTCAATAGATAGCAGGCCGATAACCAAGCCATTGATGAGCTGTAAAATTGTGTATTACCTCGACATTCTGAAGTACAGAAATAATTTACCTACCTTTACATCAAAACTTGGAGCTCTAAGATCTAATAGATACACGAAGTAAAGTGAATGTCGATCAACTTATAAATTTTAGAAGTTGAATCTACTAAACTTGTGGATACAAAAATGATTAATTGACGTCAAAATAGAAAATACTTACAATCGCATTGGAAACTTGCAACATTTCTTCGAATAAAGATTCCTCTTGCTTATGTCTTCCACTAGTATCTACAATAATAATTTCAAATCCTTCTTTTTTGAACATCTCCACTCCGTCCTGTGCTATCACAACTGGATCCACTTCTGTATAACTAAAATGAAATGAAAATAGATTTTAATGAAAGAGCAGGAGATATTCACAAATTAGTCTATTATATTTTTAGTTGGTCTCTCACTTGTTACTTGACTATTATATTTTCCTACAGTAACCCGAAAAGTGCCTTATTTAGCACGAAAAATAGTCTATTCCTGCACCAGTGCGGGAAAGTAAATTCCAGTGCGCGAAAGTACTGTACCGCACTCCAGATTTGCAACCTAACAACACAAAATAGTGAGCATGTAATACGCAGGTTGTTCCCTATTCTGCATTCAAAAATAGGTTGGCAACTCTGCTTCAGCTACGAAATATAGTCAGCAGTAGTTGTTGAAATCGATTTGATTCGAAGATAGGTTATGTAAGGAATTGTCAGGTTATGTATGTATGTCCTGTTTTGTTCTGTTTAAATTACTTTATACATTACTGTAGGAAAAAATTTAATGTGTAATTCGAGCGCAAAGTATTGTTTCTACACTCAAAAACATTTTTCGCTCGCCTTCGGTCTATGTAGAAAAACGCTACTTTACACTCAAAAAATGTTTATTTCATAGAAATAAAATAATTACAAAATGTTTATTTCATAGAAATTTTTATTGTCCTAAAAATTGTTATAGAAAGTTTCCGTTTCTATTACGGTACCAAATACTTTATTTATTTGTAATCTTTTCTACCAGAAATAGAACATCCTTCTACAGTAGCATATTGTTACGAAACGCCTGAAGGAAGAGAGAAATATTTTCTGCATTGTGTCAATAGTACTTCCGTTTGAAGTGATAACAGGCACGCTTTGTTTACTCCCCCCTGTTCACACCTTGCCTTGCAATAATCGAGAATGTTATGGTCAACTATTATATGTGTAAATAGATTTTTATAGAATAATCTCGAAAATCTGATAAAAACGTATACTGTATAAGCGAATGCTTTTGTAAACAAGCATTCAGTCAGTTATTGTTCGAACTTCGTTGAGAAATGGCAGTTTCCATTAATACGACCGTGTAATCCAGTGAGCGTTGATACAAACTGTGTTTTACGAACGTTTAAGTCAGAACTCTTCCTTCAAATTTAAGGAACATTCAAAGTAAATTACTTAAAAAAAAGGTGTCTGAGTAGTTAATGAGTATGGGAAGGGCATCAACGGAAGCAGTCATCGCATCCGGATACAGGTGAATCATACTCTACTGATGCTTTACTGAAACTACTCAACTAACCTTTTCCGACACTAATTTTACTGACTCTACTACTCGCTCTTGCCTCGTCTGTTGTGGTGCTCGGACTCTGTGTCCTCTTTTATGAATTATGAAAATATATTAATTAAAAAATATGAGTGATTAAATGAATGAGAATCTATAACCATATCATATGGTTCATTTATTTATGAACCATAGATACATTTTTTTAAAGATTTCTTAGTTTAAAAATATATTGTAATAGTCAGGTTAGGCAGTATAGACGGTAGTTTTCCCGTCCGAAGAATTTTTTCTTGTTGCCAGTAACAATTATTATGTCGCATTGCCTTTTCTTTCTATTGTTTTTGAATTGATTTTGTACTGAACTTCTGCCAATCGCATTACAAAATTTTTCGTTTTTTTTATCAAAATATTTTTAAATTTATTCATAGATTACTAGTGTTCTATACTGATATACATTACGTTTCATATAAACAACTCGTGTCAACGCACAGGTCTTATCTATGTAGGAACATTCCTATACAATATATATGTATAATACTCAACTTATGAATAAACCAGAATGTAATAGTGTTTTCTGATGTATGTAAAATGTTTGATTTTTTTTAGGAAATAAATATTATTTGATTTGATTGACAACAGTAACAAATATTTTAGCGTTGACGTCAAAACCCGTGAGTGGGTAATGAGTTGGATGATGATCAATGGGTTGGACCTACAATTTTTTAGTTTTAAGAGGGTTCAGAATAACTGGGAAGTGATTTTGAGTTAGTGACTCATTACAACTTGTTGGGAGTTGAGAAGGCATAGCTTAATAATATGTAGTTGACATAAGGTTGACCTACTCCTTTTGCAAATAAAGCAAAACTAAATAACAAAATAATAAAGGTGACAAGTCCTTTTGAGTCATGAACGAATACCTTCAAGAAACCAGATGTTTCACTTGGACGTTCCATTTCGTTACACAAGCTACTATCAACAGCTTAAAGTTAATGACTGTTGCAATAATAACAGAATACTGACCTTCCATAGAATGGAATCCTAGCTTTTGTGGCATTCTGCTTGAGCTGATCGTAAGCTCCAGCACGAAACGTATCGGCACACACTAGGCAAGCCTTCCAACTCTTCTTCAGGTAATGGTAAGCCAGTTTTGTACAAGTTGTAGTTTTACCCGAACCTTGGAGACCGACGAACATTATCACATTTGGTCGGCCTTTTACTGGCTGGAAAGCTTTCACGCCAGGGTCAACAAGCTGTAAATATGTGAGATAGAACAAGTCTTGAATAAATCAATGTTAATAATTAAATTAAATAACTCTTGAAGAGTTCAAAATGATGTTATAAAAATACAGTACTCAGTACAATAAGAATAAATTATAGAAACAATAGAATAAGTGGAGAAGGATTGGAACTTCTCATTTTAATATCCCCATGGAAGCTTCTTTCAATTTTAATCTCTAGTTCATAAAATACTCATAATTAAAGATGGTGAGTAATCAGAGTGACTTGCAAAGTAAGCTACAAAAATTCCCTGACTTTCCCCTGATCTTAAAACTTTCCCTGACTTTCCCAATATAAGGAACTAGCTGGCAGGCTCGCTTAGCTCACCTTAACCGTCTAGCCACGGGGCAGAGTCCCCCCTGGACCCCAGGGAGTGGTTTCAAATTCGTAAAAAATCGTGAATCGATCCAGCACTTTTGTTTGTTGATCATCTGTAGTCATGGATACGGGCACAGTCATTCAATTCACAACTCCATATTTCTTATATAGATTTTTTTAATTTTCACTTTTGACCGTATTTTTTTAGAATTTTTCAAAATTCTTTCTTAGCATGCATCTAGAGAATGGGACCAAATTTCAACTTAATTAGCCATGTGGTTTTCGAAAAACGCTGATGAATGAGTCACGGAATCAGAGGTATTTGGCTTTTATAGATGGAAAAAAGGCCTTAGCGAATAATAAACAGGTTTATGTTTGTTAGCCTACCTAGCTTATTTGTCTGGTTGTGTCCATACGCATTTCAAGTTCGATATTGGAGCATTTCATGTGAGGGTTTCTATAATTAGCATTATTAAATAAATAATTACAACAAAGTTTTCCATATATTTTTTATATTCCCTGACTTTTCCAGAATTTAAAAATTCTCTGACTTTTCCCGGTCGCTAGTGACCCTAGTAATATATAATTGGAATTCAACCGAATTATCAAAATCATGGAAACTAAAACAATATGTACGGGAACATCTATGTAAGCATGCGAACACTGCTAGGTATGTGAAATCGCAAAGATGTGGAAAGGGCACATGTAAAGATTGAATGAAATCGCAAAATCGCAAAGCGCTGGAAAGGGCACATGTAAAGATTGAATGAAAGAAGAAAGGTAAGGATGGTTATGAGAGGGTTCATTGTAGGAGAAAGTAGTGAAAGCCAAATAACAGATGGGAGGATAGAGTGACTGCTATGTCTTGCTATGATGGTAATTAGAGGATGGTGAACGAAGATAAAGGACAATATTGTGTGGAGAGGAATTGTGAGGGAGGCCAAGGATCTCCAAGGGTTGAACAGCCATGGAAGTAAGTATTGTAAGTACATAAAAATACTCGATGGAAACTAATACTGGAGTGCATAAAATTTGCTCAGAATGTTCACAGTATAATATTCTCAAGTGAATTACCGTATTTGATTTTATAGGCTACAGTACCGTACCAACTGTAATTTTAGCTCAGTACAATGTTTGTAATGCTTTAAAAAAATTGCTTTGTTTGTGAATTAATTTTGAACACACGTACGCCTGATTTTTTTCAAACGCTGACAATTTACCTTGATAAGCTCTTTGAACACAGCACTCTGTATCATCCGCCGCTTGTTGAGCCCTCCTGCCATTTCTTCAAAGTCAATAACGGCTCTGACATTTTCACGTAGTTTCTTAACTAAACGAATGTTAACATCAGCTTCTAATAGGGCTGTGCATATTTCCTTTAGCATAGAATTCAAAACCTATAAAAGAAAACAGAACATTAATGCAGACTGATGCAAAGGCTGAGTAAAAACATTCAAATTTTCTAATACATGAAGCATGGAAAGGAGCTATGAGAAATGAATTATTTGAATAATACTAACGCTAAAATTAATGAGTTGGGATCCCTGATATTTATCATAATATGCCTAATTTTAGGAATTATATGCACCTGCTAATATGGTTTTATTAAGTAGGAGCTTCAAAACAAATGTTGAAATCTTCTACAAATACAAATTCAAAGTAAATACAATCTGTGCAGGAAGATATTGGGGTGCAGTCCCATATCTTCCCCAAGAAACAATCGACTAAGGGAAACGATAGTCGATATGAAATGACAGTCAAGTATAGCCAGAGGCGGATTTACATTTTTGCCGCCTAGGGGCTGAGAGCAATCTCCGCCCTTCTGATATGGGGGTGTAGACAGGGCACTATTGTTCAAAGTAAAGGGAGAGAAGGTGACAATACAGCCTATGACTAATTTCTTCTTGGAGGGTACTCCCCCAAAAGGATTTGAAAAATAATCCCTCTAAAGCCATATTTTAAGCGATTCTTGACATGAGTACATGATTCTAATTCAACATTTCAACCCACGTTATATGACAAGAGTAAATTTTATTTAGTTGTTTAGTCATTACCATCAGAAGATCCAGACCCTCATATTGATTTATTAAAAAAATTCAACGCCCAAATTCTTGAAACTATTATCACCCTGCTATTTTTGAAACCTCACCTCAATTGATTTGGGTAGTGTATTTGAAAATTTCGTTCAAATTAAAAGGGGTGTCCAAGGGTACTCTACCGAAAATGTTTTGAATAAATAATAATATCTAAAACCACATTGTCAGTGATTCCAAACATCTATGACTCTTTTGTCAAAACTTCTCTTCCAAGGCTTCAATTATTAGATTTTTTAATCTGGAACTCTGGGGGATCCATCCCCCTGTTCTCCCATAGTTACGCCATTGCATAGTCTAGTTGACCCACCATGCTTTTGTGGAATAGTTTTTCAAAATTATCATTGAAATCCCTCGCTAATGCATTAGGTTTAGATTAGGTTATGTTTATTTTTGTTTTACAATGTGATACACTAATTTACTATAGCCTACTAATAATAACTTTTGAAATCTTATTGCTTTTGAATTTTAAAATAGTTTACTTTTCACTTTAATAATACTCAGGTGCAGATGTACTACTACATAGAGCTATAGTTACAACCACAATATTCTTACAGTTGTACTTTCAATTACAGCGCCTATTACTACAAAAAATAGTACTTGAGAGCACGCACAGGCCTTGTAACTCTCTCCAATATTATAACTTTAATCATTTTTTATATTTTCAATGGAAACCTTATACCAAAGACTGCCGCCCCCTGAATCATGCCGCCCTGGGCTGCAGCCCCAATATCCCCACCCTCTAAAACCACCACTGGGTTTAGCTTTGGTACAGATATCGATTACCGGAATTCTCATTCGATAGTTGTGTGAGAAAGATACGGTACTACAACCAGATAAAGGAAACGGACAACAAAATCCTGGTTTTTGGGCAATGATTACGTTATAGGCTATTGCCTATTGGTACGACAAAAAGGCCATGTAACCTTTTAAATTTGGTATATTCCAATAGTAGAGCGTATCTTAAAGTATGAGGCAGCAAAATTTGTCAACCATGTATAATTTGAGTCAAATCAAAGTTTTTAAATATTTAAAAAAATATAAGAAATTTGTCCAGGTAAGTTACTAAGAAAGCACAAAGAATGTGAGAGTTCAAAATACCAACCTCTTCATTGATAACTGTAGCATTACTTAGTGATCTCAGGGCGGAAGTAATCTTCCGACCTAAATCTGCTAACACCATGATGAAAACTTATTTTTTAGACTGAATATTATTAGAGGCTGAATATCAAAATATTTCTTCTCATACACTTTATAGGTTATTTGTCAACAGCTGTTTAGAGGCCAACATGGCACACTGTTGGAGACTTCATTCACAATTTTAACCACATCGTGCACAGTAAAACCTTAAAACTATTGGAATTTTCAGAAATCTATAGTTCAATAAATAGAAAACTAAAATGAAGAGAAATTGGTAAACTCGTTGACTAACAGTCAAATTACAATACAACACATCTTGAGGAATTATCAGACTTATCACACAGAAACACACACTTTCGCGATTCGTGATGCTGCAGATGCTAGCTGCTGAAAACAGTCGAGTTGTCAAGTTGGATCAAGATCTCCAACCTATCTTCTACTATGAATAATTCTGAACTTAATAATAAAATTAATTATTTATGGAATTTTATTCATTCATTATCAATTTAGATAAGCTCTATAAATACATTTTGAATCAACACATAATTATTATGAAGTAGTGAAATATCTGTGTAGTGGCAAACCTGGAATAATAGTCAGCAGACGCGGGAGGACAAATCAATATACAGACTCGTAATACGAATACAAGACGGAGCTAATTTATTTGCTCTTCTAATTATCGATAATTTTAATTTAATAGATTTATAGATATGATCTGTTTCCATTAAAATTTGTATTGAAATAATAAAGCTCATTACATTCTCTGTGGATTGCAATAAAGAGTGAATACATTTAATTGTGACAAGGAGTGGTATAACATAACCAAAACTCAAAAATTGAATCGAATTTTTCACAGCTAAAGGTCTTTCTACAATTTTTTCCTCAGAAATGGAACATATCAGTGAAATTGGAGATCCAGAAGGTATTGTAAATTGTATTATTTTTTCATTCATTCGTGTCGGGAAAAGTTTCAAGAACGCTACTAATCGAATTAATTAGTATAACGTATGGCAGTGGCAACGAATATCTGTTTTGGGGGGGGGGTGCTTCTTGGAAAAAATTTACTGACATCATTTTTATTTTCTCAAAAGAAAGATAAGCTTCACACAACAAACGTTACTTGTGCTTTTTTTTAAGGCAGGAAAATTTTCAATAAATTGACAACAGTTAAGTTACATCCCTGTATCTATATCAAATCCTCTTTGATCACTTTGCTGATCTCTATTCTGTGAAATATTTTACTATTTTTATTCTTTATTTTTGCATAAACTAATTCTAGTAGAGTTCAATGGTAGGTTGATTGTAAGATGCTATTCTGCTCGAACTCCTTCATTTTGTGTAAATGCATTCCATTTAATTTATTATTCAAATATTCTTATTTATTAATGTCAGTAATCAAACTTACAAAACAGTGTAAACATATTGTCTTTTATCTATATTTTCGATCAAGCTAGGTGACGTTATTCATTGCAGTGGCGTACCGATAATGGAGCGAGTGGAGCAGTCGCTCCAGGGCGCAAGGCTCTGAGGGGCGCACCGTTCTTGAGAGAAAATTGCCTTTTACTTACAAAAAATGTATTACTATAATGAAGGCCAAACGGGTAAAATTAAAAAAAAAAACCGTATGTATACATTGCTGCGCATTACTAAAAGGAACATTCATGTCAAATTTAAAAGAAATTGGTTCACGCATTCAGCCGTAAATGCGTTACAAACAAACAGAATGCAAAACGGTCGAGTCAGAAGTAGCAAAGCCAAAACAATTTAAATTGGGTGAAAAAAGGTATAACAATTTCAATTAATTGAATGAAGACTTTGAATTTATTCTGGAAAAATAAATCCACAAGAAGTTCAATGGTTTTTATATTAACAAGAACAGGAATGTAATACTTCACTTTTGAATACTATTTCCAAAAATGTAAGAACATTTTCATAGGAATGACTTGAAAAATGCTAACAAAATAACTGCAAATAAATATATAGAAAAGTGAAAAAATTCACAACATGTAGTTTGGAAATTGATAAAAGCAAAATCTGGTCTGGCGAAAAATCATTCATCGGAGATTCGCATCTCTGACAAATATGGTGTAGTTGGAGGCGGGAAAAAACCGCTGATTCATTAAATGACCACTATGTTAATATCAGCCCATTTGGGTGGTTGAATGTAAGATTGATTTTTTTGGGAGGGGGGGGGCATTGTAGGACACTTTCGCTCCAGGGCGCTTGAAACCTCGGTACGCCACTGATTCATTGTAAGGTTATTTATATTGTAGGTCAGTCATATAAATTGTACTTTTACTCAGATAAAGCTATCTGAATCCTCGGCTACCATTTTTCAAACGATTGGTAATTTTCCGGAAAATTAAAAGTTTTCTATTTTGAATAATAGTAGCAGCTGTATATCACTAATGGCAAGGCAATGGTGTATAACTGAAAATTCCTTGCAAGGAAATTAAGTTGTCTGCAATAATTTGAAACCACTTTCACCTTTATATCTTAAGTTTTAAGCTGTAGCTATTCTTAAACTTGCATGCACCCCAAAACATTTCTTCTTCAAATTCATTATAATTTGATTCACTTTTGATTCACTGAACTTGCATTTAAAAAGAATAACAACTATTAACTTTTTTATAATAAATTTAACGACGCAGTCAGTTTTAATAGAGAATAAACAAATATTTACTTTTCATGTGAAATTTAACGACTTGCAGTCAAATATTCATTAAGAATAAGTATAACTTACTTAATCTGTAGGCCGAGCGCTTTCAAATCTTTGAGATCCATCTTCAGAGGCATGGGTTCCTGATTAACTAAGTCGGCCTACAGATTAAGTAAGTTATACTTATTCTTAATGAATATTTGACTGCAAGTCATTAAATTTCACATGAAAAGTTAATATTAACAACGCAGTTCGTCATGGAACAAGAAATCCAGGAACAAATATTTATTTACTTACGTAGGCTGAAACGTTTCGAATCGTGCTGATTCATTTTCAATACATTATTCAAACTGGACACACTTTTCTTGGCATCACTACCAACCTACACATTCTACTTGTAAAACCTAGAGGACACGAACTCAATGCCTTCCCCAGAAGTAGATAAAAATACTAGAGATGACAAACCCAAATCAAATTATGCACAGGCAGTAGAATCTAAAAGAAAAATCCACAGCAAAACAAAAGAATTATAATAGGATCAAATGACCTTCATGGAAAAATGGGACCCAAATCTATGCTGGTTGGCGAAAAAAGGGCATGGTTTCACATAGGAAAAATTAAGAAGGGGTCATCTGAGGAAAATGTTAGAAATTTCATGTCCACAACTTTTCCAGGCCAAAGTTAGTTTTATAGTTGAGAAACTTGATAGTAAAAGCGATACCTACTGCAGCTTCAAGTTGGGAGTGGAATATGACAGGATGGGGACAATTATGGATAGTACCAAATGGCCAAGATTTGTCGCTCTGAGACGTTTATTATTCAAAAGGTTCCAGGGGGGGGGGGCCTGAAATAGGCTCCAAAAATCAGAAGAAACTACTGAGACACCTGGACAAAAAACACAAAATCATATTCTTGAACGTTCAGTGTCAGAACAAAATTGGATGCCCTTGAGTTTTTTATAGAGGATATGGACCCTAGTGTTTTATGTGTTTCTGAGCACTGACTGAGGGAGGAAGAAGTGGATTTTTATGGCAATATAGGTGTATTGAAATTGGCAAGCATATACACAAGGTACATCCACAGAAACGGCAGAGCAGCAATTTTTTTAAAGGAAGGCCTCAAGTACAGTGAACTGGATGTTGGGAGTTTCTGTGCTGAGCTTTCAATGGAGCTTGCAGCTATTAAGTTGATTGAGCCCTCCATCATAGTGGTCTCTGTATATCGTTCACCTGATGGAGATTTTGAGCGGTTCATAATTCTTCTGGAGGAGTTCCTGACTTCTTTGACAAGAGAGCACAAATCAAGATTGGTGATTGGTGGTGATTTCAATATCCATCTGGAGGTCTTATCCAGAGAGAGGGATACTTTAACTAACCTCCTGTGAGGACATGGGTTATTTGTTGCAAATCAACTTCCAACAAGAGAATCTGCATGCTTGGACACTGTGGTCACAGATTTTGACTCCTGGGAGTACACAGTTGAAGTT
Source organism: Conomelus anceps (assembly GCA_948455865.1). Classification (NCBI taxonomy): domain Eukaryota; kingdom Metazoa; phylum Arthropoda; class Insecta; order Hemiptera; family Delphacidae; genus Conomelus; species Conomelus anceps. The sequence continues at coordinate 25,807,558 of OX418223.1, forward strand.
ATTGATCCCATGGTGTCGGATCACTGTGTGATTGTTTTTGATGCTATGGAACACAATACATGGAGTGTGTCCCCACCAACCTGGCACTCAAATTACAGTTTTAGCAGCAGAGCAGTAAAGGATGAACTTATCCCTCTTTTTTGCAGCAAGTTGGGATACATTGACTGGAAAGAGGTATTTCAACTTACAAGGCCTGAATATGCTTTTGACATGCTGATTGCTGGATACATGAATGTTTTTAATTCTGTTTTTCCAAAGGTGTCAAGAAGGGCCCCCAAGATCATGGGAAGACCCCTTTCCCAAGAGATAGATCCTGGTTCACTGAAGCCCTAGTGACTCAGAAGAACTTAGTTGTACTCTTTCACCATCATTAAAAATTAGCAGTGATCCCAGAGGACAAAATGGAGAAGTATGGACACTACTTGAGACAAAATAAAGTGTACAGACAGATGGTGAGACATGCAAAAAGAGTGCACACTGCAGACACCATTGAGGTAGCTGCAAACAGTTGTAGAGCTGCTTGGGAGGTCATAAACAAACACTGTCCTAAAAAACCTAGAGTACAATCAACCATTAGCCCAGATAATTTCAACAATTATTTTGTGAGTGCTGTTGAGGATGTACTGGCAAATCTGGCAGAAACGGACTTTGACCCAGTGGGAAATGTAGAAATCACTGTACATAGGATGGATGTTTGGAGGGAAATTGGTGCTGATCGAGTCATAAACATTGTCAGTGGTTTGAAAAACTCCAAAACCCAGGATATTCTAGGCTTATCCACTTTTGTGCTGAAAGAGACAATCAACCAAATAGCAGAGCCAATGGCTGCAGCAGTCAATAATTGCTTGAAGGCAGGAATATTTCCTGACACACTCAAGTTAGCAAGGACACTGCCAATTCATAAAAAGGGTGATGTTGAACTTCCTTCCAACTTCAGGCCTATTTCAATCATGCCCATTATGTCAAAAGTAATAGAAACCGAGATGAAGCTGCAGCTAACCAACTTTTTTGTGAAGAACAACCTTCTAGCTCAGTCCCAGCATGGCTTCAGAAATGGTCATTCAACAGCTAGCACTCTACTAGCCTTGACAAATAAAATACAGAGTGCATTTGAGCAGGGTGATTCTCTCGCGCTTACACTGTGTGACCTAAGCAAAGCATTTGATTGTGTGCCTCATGATATATTGATTGGGAAACTCAGAAGGTATGGTGTCCAAGGTACGGTTTTAAGCACAATCAAGAGTTAAGCTGGGCATTCATGTTCCAATTTGCAGTACCACTTGCAGTCCAACCTTCAAGGTTGGATCCGAAAACGGAACATGAATGGGCTTGTTGGATGGTTGGAATTGTAGATGGACCACTAGAGGGATGACTTATGAATGTCGACGGTGTTGGAGCGTGTGTGGGGCAGTCGGATCAAAGTCGTCCATCTTATCTCAGTCAGTGCATGACCTTCGGGTAAGTTCAGGCAACTTCGGTTACATTTTTCGGCTCAAGAGCGACGTTCACAGCTGATTAGGAATAAAGTTGGATTGTAAGTAGGAGCGTGAGTGGAGTCGACTATCCATCTAGCAGTACTACTAGCAGTACTGCAAGTGGTACTGCAAGTTGGCAAGTGAATGCCCAGCTTTACTTGGAAAATAGGAGGCAAGTGGTCTCACTGGAGGGAGCTACCTCAGGTGTTAGAAATGTTTAGCATGGTGTACTACAGGGTTCTGTGTTGGGTCCCCTGCTTTTCATCCTGCTCATGAATGACTTCCCAGACAGCCAGGGTTCCATTCTCTTTGCAGATGACACCACACTGACTGCAAGAGGAGAAACAGTGGATCAAGCATCAGAAAGGTCAGTTGAGGCACTGAATGCTAAGGCCTGGTTCACAGCCAGAGGGTGGCAGTGGAGACCGAGCCAGTTAAGTTGCTTGGCTTCTGGGTGGATGACAGGTTGAGGTAGAACTACCATATATTGGAGGTTTGCAGGAGACTGTCCAGGGTGGTATACCTTCTCAGGAAGCTGAGATACACTGTCTCTAGGGAATACCTTGTCACAGCATATTACTCTCTGTTCCATAGCCACATTTTGTATGGACTGCTGCTGTGGGGTCATGCACCTGCTTGCCATGATGTGCTGCTACTTCAGAAGAGGGCAATCAGGACCATTACTTTCTCAGGTCAGAGAGATCACTGTAGGCCACTCTTCAGAGATCTGATGATACTCACCATACATGGCCAGTATATCCTGTCCTCTCTGATGTATGTCAAGGATAATCTGCAAACGCTTGTGAAAAGGAACGAGGTCCACACCTACAACACCCGTCATGCAACAGATTTGGAGGTTCTGCACAGCAGGCTAACTGGTACGCAGAGAGGTTTCCCATTGGCTGCCATAAGATATTTCAACAGACTCCCAGTGGAAGTGAGGAATGCGCCACGCACAAGATTCTGCTCTCTCATCAGACAGAAATTAAAAAATAGACCCATCTATTCATTGAATGATGAGCCACTATTTTAAAAAATCTTCTGACACAGTCTGCCTGGTATCCCCAGTCAAGGACGATGACATCAAGTATTCAAGTACTTGGAACAATTTGAAATACACAAACAGTCCACACACAATAAACAAAACATCCTCAATGAACAATTCAATTTTAAATTACACAAGCTTTTCGATCACATCCTGCAATGCCACTATAATTCTTCTAACCAAACCCGACATTGACGATCAAGGATGCTGTTGAAAATGAATCGTCACAATTCAAAACGTTTCAGCCTATGAGTAAATATTCATTTATTCTCTATTAAAATTGACTGCAAGTCGTTAAATTTATCATAAAAAGTTGATATTAACTACGCAGATCGTTGTGGATCAAGAAATTCAAGAAGAATAACTATTCTATGTGATGCCAAATTTAAAAAATTCATAAAATTCTCCAATCTATTTAAAATCGTGAACGAAATAAGTGTCTCACAAGAAAATTGATATAAACCTTTTTTCTTTGTAATGGAATTTTTAGAAATTCCAATACCAATTATTGCCTTACTCTCACATAGTTCTAATCGAATCTCATTTAGTTTTGTGATAAAAGTGTTTCATTCTTTCATTTATTGATCTATTTGAGGCTCACTCATGATTGATTGACCAATGAAACAATGATTGGTGACGAAAAAATCCCTTGTAACGATTGAAACAGTTATATGAAAGTAGTATTAAAGAACGAACCTGGATCGCCTCAATGAGCTGAAGAAAATTTTAACTGGTAAACATGATTGTAACTCAGGAAACTTTCGATTTTAAAGTATGAAACTGGCATCAAATTGTAGAAAACATCTTGATCATTGAATTGTATTGTGATTACACCTTCATTTTTCGTAAAACACAAAGGATAAAACTGATGCAAAATCAACAAATTTAATTTTTAGAAAAAAAACTCAGGAAAGATGTGAGTTGGAGTACAGCAATTATTGAGATCAAAATTTTATTACAAAGAAAAAAGGTTTTTATACATTTTCTTGTGCGACACTTATTTCGGTCACAATTTTTGATAAACTGGAGAAATGAATGAATTTTTTAAATTTAGCATCACGTAGAGTAGATACCTAGTTATTTTCATTTTTGAGTGTAAGCTTATGAACTTCCAAATAAGCGCCATTTAAATGTTGAAAATAGTCATTTTCAAGGTGTGGGAGGCATATCACTAAGTACTGTACCCTTTAAAACAAAATTCTAAGTTCTGAGCCAAATTCGAAATGTGATAAAAATATATGGACTGATGAGCTGAGACGAATGAGCCGACAGCCGTTCGGATAAAATGAACCGTTCAATAGTTATTGGGACCCGAATTTAGCAACTCGTGTTGGGATTTTTCTTTACTTTTTGCTAATTTGGCTGGTCTATGATATTAATATCCTTTGAATGCAAGCAAGTAAAGGAAAAAAGGCTTTTTATCAAGGCTTTTTTCTGTGATGTTTTCCATGACGAAATACTTGATGAACAATCTAATATCAAAACTTACACTGTATATCAATTAAATGTATTGTCTTTACTCATTTATATTGGAGGGATGCATTTCATTTCTGACGAAGCTTCTTTTCAAAAGTGAAATGCATCCCTCCAGTATCTCCAATATATTGGAGTAAAGACAATATATTAAATTGAAATACAGTGTCGGTTTTGGTACTAGACATCTTTTTTCTTAAGGTTTAATGAAAAACGGATTAATACAAGTATATTCCATAAAAAAAAACTAATCAATCACCCTTTATTTCCAGATGGTTCAAATCATTCATTGGTAAAGGAAATGTGGTAATTAACTTTCCATTTTAGCATTGTTTGGTTCATTCAGTATGACCGGGGGAAAAGATGATGGTTTACTGACACTTCTAACATTTAGGTTTTCACACACATCTTTTTTATGTTACTCAAGCGAATCGGTTCATAATGTACAAAATACCTGAACAGTAGTTGAACTGTTAAACATAATTTTTGCTGCCAATGTTGGTAATTCAATAGATTTTATTTCTGTGTAGCTCTTACTGGAGAGCAGCTAACAGAAACAGTTGAGGAGCTGAGAGCTAAACTTGAATCAATGAAGAGGATAATGGCTAATAATCAACGAGAAAGAGGTAGGTAGTCATTTAAAAAATGTAATATATAATGTTCACAATTCCTTAGGCTTAATTCGTAACTTTATAAAAGCAAATCAAATCAGTCAACATTTCTTTTGAAACATTTTTAAACCATAATAATAATAATAACGCAACATACAATATTAGTTGTAGTTGTTAAACTCTTGAAAAATGTTATTTACCTTTGTTTGTTTACTAAATGTTATTTACTAAAATATACTTTATACTCTGACACTATTCAATGTACAAAACTGTGTATGAAATGAATAAAGAAATAATGAAATGAAATACAAATTTAAAACCCTATCATAACAAATAAACATACTTTGGAACCTGGCTGTCATTTATCTATTCTAAATCAATTTCTAGTTTGTAAACAATGTGACTAAAACCAAATTACAAATGACATCTCTTAGCGTTGTGATATCCAAGATTTGTAATTGAGCAGTGCTTAGCAAAATAATAAAAAATGTGATCTGTATTTTATTGACAAAAATAAGAACTAATTCATTTGAATGTATCGCAATTAAACATGGACTAAATTGAGTAAAACCAAAGACAATATAATGCTACATTATATTGTATTTGGTAAAACACAGTTACTCCTTACTGTATGCAAAATTGCTAGCTGTGTTCTTTCCTATTGCTTTGTTATTTCGATCCAAATTAAATAGGTATAGGCAACAAAGTTCTAATCGATGATCTTTAATGAACTTCTAATCAGCCCTGTACCATTCTCTTCCCTTCATGCATTGTCCTTTTACTACTACTTTGTTCTCATTGTTACATACCCATAACTTCGTAGGGTTTCCTTAGTAAACTGTTTTTATTTGCTTTACTTTGAGCTAGCTTTTCTTTCACCACACTATTCTGATCTCACCAACCTCGTTCATCAGTTACTTCATTCTGGATTAGATAGAAAGATAGATGGATAGTTTATTCTCAAATAAATAAATTACAACAAAAGAACATTTCAATGTCTTACAGCTATTAGTAGTTGGAAGAAACAAATTAAATATTAGTTATATTGAACTAAATAAAGAATACAAAATTATATTATTTACTGAAAGAATTTTTGAGAGCATATACATTCCAGTACCGGTACACAAGGCACACTTTTGGACCGCTGGAGGGAGTCGAAATACTATTTTACATTATACTAATACAATTTTGCTATTGCAAAATACAAAAAAGGATGATAAAATAAGTAAAAGGATAGATTGCATTTTAAATTATATATTGAAAAATTAAGAGGTAGATTGTAATTTTAAGAAACAAGCAATAAAGAAGGAAAACATATGGGAAACCTGACTGATTGTGTGAACTCTGCAACACAAATCAAAGATTCTGACCGAGGTTAACCTGCTACTTTACTCTCATATACGGTCTGGCTAAAAGGTTCATCAATAAGTAGTATGAATAACATTTTTTCATTTTTCTGATTCACTTACTCTGTCACTGTCCTAGTACCAACTACAGATCAGGCTGTGGCCCAAGTCAACATTCTAGAGATATGCAAATTCAATACGTTTTGTCTCACAGTGACAGTTACTTGACTAGTAGTAGTTCAGTAGTTGTAGTTGATAGGATGGTAATCAGAAATTCGTCTAAGAAAAAAAAATAGCGCAAGTAATTTTCACATTTTATATTTAATCAATTAACAGCAAAAATCAATTGACCAATTATGCTAAAAACAAAATGGCGTGAAACAATTTTTTGTTGAATATTATTTATTTTTTATGAACAATAAGTTTAGGCTTGTAAATACAGTAGGCTACTAGTAGGTTCTTTCGTCTATAAAATTTATGTTAGGTTAGGTTATTGTAATTATTACATACTGTTATAATATTAATCCAGAGCTGCAATAAAAAGGAGAAACAAAGAATTATCTGATTAAATAAATTTTTGATGGAGAAGAAAACACAAGTAGGATTCAGTTAATTGTTCAAATTTTTTAATGTTGAGAAATCTGTGGCCTATTGAATAATGATTTACAATTCACAATTCCAATCTACAAACAAAAAATTCTATCAGAATTTGCACTTTGCAGTAGCTACAAATACAAGTTCTAATACCGTACTTCTAATAAAACTAGCTTGTAAATTGTTATGCAACAGGCCCCCGATTTCGAAATCCTTTATGAACTCTGCACCTATATCCAACATAAAATTATATTTTTTATCTTTTTTGCAGCAGGAAAAAAGGGAGGTTCAACAAAATCAGCCAGCATAATAGACGGAACCTTTCTGAGCGCAATCTTTGGTGTGGTTCTTTTTTTGATAGTTGGCGTAAGTTTCTATGCTTTCCAGAACCTTTTTTGGGCGATCAACAAGAAATTTAATCCACGACACACAGAGCTGTAATTTATTTTTTAATTTTGACAATACCCTATGGCTGTGCTCCTTCCTTTTTTATCCAATGAATTTGTAGAGGTTGATAAATTAAAGAAAAACAATTGATTCAGTTGTTCTTCATTTCCATGATTCTATTCAAGTATAGGAATAGGAAATCTGAGACTGAGAGTAAGATGAGTTCAAGATGATCAAGGAAGTATTTTAAATCATATTTTGATTTTGCAGTGATCACTGATGCAAAGTTACATTTTTTGTATCACTAGGATGTTTGTGAAAAATTACATGTTAGTTCAAAAATGCATCCTTACTGGTAATAAAGTTCTAGTTGATAGTCTGGGGGGAGGGAGTTACATTAAACGTTAATGTATGTTTAAAATTTCAAGTATGAACAAAATATTATAAATCTGGCTAACGAAATGTTAAAAAAGACCTAGTACTGGCCAAAATACTAACAAAGAAATTTACAATAGAATAAAACTTTATAAATGGGAAGTTATACCAGAGACAAAACCTCCAAGAGTTGGAACAAAATCGAGTGAAGAGAGAAAAGCTGAATTTGCACAAAAAATGAAAAGCTGGTGAGCAAACGAGAAGAACAAGTCCAAAAAATGAACCATATTTACTCAGCGTCTTCCTCTTTGGGAGTTTGACGTCTAATAATAATAATAATAAATCTGGCTTGTTTGGATTGTCTGTTGTATTAGGCTATGTCAATTCATTTGCGATTTTTTTGTTAGTTGAACAGAATTTGATTGTACAATCATCGTCCTTGTTTTTTACCTTGAATTAATAATGAACATTGTTTCACAAAACTGACAATATAATATATTGTATTAATTTACTGATTTTCTTTTTCTGGATCAAATTCAAAACACTGTTTCCTGAGTTTGAAAAAGTTTGCAATCATTTCCATTTTGTACAAATGAATCAATTCTTATTAAATTGTTCTATTATATCTGCAATCGAGTTTTCTGTTCCACAATAATTCTTTACTTCATTACTTGGTACATAATAGCCTATCGTGAAGTAAAAAAACCTTTTCTTTTTTATCATATCTGCAATTGAGTTTTCTGTTCCACAATAATTATTTACTTGGTACCGGTTACTTGGTACAATAGCCTATCGTGATTATGAGCTTACAGTTTCTTGTTCAAAAAATTTTTGGTCAGAATTACTCTAAAAATAGCATATATGTCCCCGAAATTTTTAAATCCCCTCATACTAAAATTAACTTAACTGTATTTGTCACTAACAGAAGGTGGCTTAGGTCAGGTTTCTTTTTTCCAAAAAATCTAGTCTATATCAGTCCGAAAAAATTCTGAGATCAACCCTGAGTCTAAAATAACCTGGCCATAAATTCATTACCACATTGTAAAAATAGAGTAGTATGGTCCTATACTAGTACACCAGCAAAGAATGTTCTCACTAAAGATGAGGGAAAATAAACATAAGCATGCGTTGCACCTCCAGTTTGATTCTATAATAACTGTTTCGGCCATAGAAAAAGTTGTGATTTTTTGCCGTGTTCCTTCCATCGAGTTTGCAACTCTGATAATGACTGAATTTCGGTTGAACGTCACAATATCTTAAATCATAGTGATTGGAATGTTGTTCTGCGACTACCTGTCAGCTTCAAAACGACACGTCAGAGGGAATTTTTCTATTTCTAGTAGGTTGGCAACGCGAAATCTGTGCAGCATTCAGTCCAGGCAGTTGATCAGCTCGGTGGTTGTGTCGTTGTGTCGTGTTGCCGGCCTGTAATTTGTCGTTTGTGTTTTATTATTTACTTGTGTGCTGAGTGTTGATTGTGTGCTGTGTTTTGTTTGCAAGAATATAAAAAACGTCAACTTCGTAATAAAGGATACGCAATAATATTTGGATTAACCTGATCTTTGTAAGTACTTGATAATAGAAGCCGACTAAAATCGATTCCATACAACACAGTAGTTGAGAGTCCTTGCAAGGTCTCGCCATCCATCCATCCTTCATTTAACCGACAAAACAGCTGTCTACACAAGACACGTTTGTTCTCTTTGAAACTCAACTTGTAAGAAGTTCCATCCACGGATTCTAGTGCATACTTCTCGCTTTTCTTATGAATTATAAAATGAATGTTAACGTCACCTTTTCTAGAGTTAGTAACCGTATGATGTCCAAAGTCCAGGTCACCTCTAAATAGTGAGGTTAAAGGAGAGCATCGTAACGTGTTATTACATGCTGACCTTTCAGTCCTGCAAAAACGAATCTGCAAAAGTTTATTACTCAACGATTATATACGATTTTGGGGCCCTTAATACGAATTTCATGATTCCCAACTCGTCAAAGCGCGGCTTCACCCTCAAAATTTTAACATTTCAATTTTTCACTATTACAGTACCGGTATCTTGAGAGATTTTTTTTGAGAAACTGTATTCTTTACTTCGTTGAAGACGATACCCTGCCTACAAAATAAGTGGTGTATGTTTTTCCGATCAGTGAACGAAATTCTATTTTGGGGGGCTGTCTCCAAAATTGGTAAAATCAAGAATGAAAAACTTTTGATGGTAAATTTGACGACTTGCAGTCAGTTTTAATTTAGAATAAATAACTTAATAGTAATTGGGACTTATTGGAATCATGTATAGGCATAGCCTAAGTGAGTAAAAATATTATTTATTCTCAATTAAAATTGACTCAGTAAGTCTTTGAATTTACCATCAAAAGTTAATGTATTAACAAAGCAGATCGTTATGGAACAAGAAATCCAAGAATGAAAATAAAGGTATAATTGTGCCGCAGATGTTAGCAAATAAAAAATCACTTGAAACTTCACCAAATTGTAGTATTATGTCTCCTGATCACAATTATCAAGTTTTTAAGTGTCGGTCTCAATTAAATAATTAATTATTCAATATTGAAAACCTACCTTTGGAGCAGAGCCCCAAAATGACTATCTTCAGCAATTAACTTTAATTGAGTGTTTAGAATGCATGAATCTTTGCAACACAATAATTTGCATTCTAATTTATTAATTATTTACTCATGCAATTTATCTACTTAATAATAAAGGCATTTTCAATTTGTTCCAAAATCTCATCACTTGATGCATCGCACATAAAATTATACATAACCTAGCCACAGCCTGGGTTTTAGGCTTTTGGGCCACGACCTTTTAAATCTGCATGAATATTTCGCGCATGCGCAGAAGCGTAGTCTGCGTGAATGGAACGAAGTGGAATGGAAACTAGAATGGAACTGCATAACCAAACCTTTCCTAACCTGGCTAGATGTGACTGAACCACCTTTAAAATACCTTTAAATATTTAACTTTAAACCTTTTAAATATTTACAGAGGTGGTTCAGTCATATCTAGCCAGGTTAGGAAAGGTTTGGTTATGCAGTTCCATTCTAGTTTCCATTGATGTTCTGATGTAGATGGCACTCCATTGCTCTATCTGTTCGTCTATGATGTTATGCTTAAGGTACTATAAAGGCTTTTCAGAGCCGTATTTATGTTCAAAAGGTGAGTTTTTAATATTGAATAATTAATTATTTAATTGAGACCGACACTTAAAAACTTGATAATTGTGATCAGGAGACATAATACTACAATTTGGTGAAGGTTTCAAGTGATTTTTTATTTGCTAACATCTGCGGCACAATTACCAAAATAAATCCTGTCAAAGTTGATTGTACTCTTACATGATAGAGTTTATACAATAACATTCCTATATTTCGAGTGAAATCGGAAGTTTTAGTGTGGTTTTGAGTTTAGTTTGAGTGAATTGTCACATGTTTCACAAGCCTAGCTCGATAGCTGACGTGACTATCAACATAATCTAATCTAAAGCAAACAAACAGTTCAATAATTTGCGACGATTATTTCAGCAGCAAGAATAATCACTGTTCAGGTAGGTAGTCCGATCAGGTATTAGGTAGTCCGATCAATAACAATTAATCAAATTCCGATAATAATCGATGCACTTACTGTCACTTGCCAAAAGAAGTTTGTTTATTTTTTTTTTTTTTTTTGTAGATTACGTCTTGGAGACTCCAGTTAAGGAGTATAAGACAAGTCAGATCAACAATATTATACACTAGATACCATAATTACTTCAACTAGTTGAGGTGAGGCTTAATTTTGATGTGAAAGGAACTCTTGTACACTATAAAAAGCTTTATCAACTAAATATTTCTTCAATTGTTTTTTAAATATTTCTATATTTTCAAGACTCTTCAAAAACTGCGGTAGCTTGTTGTAGAATTTCCTACCAATATAACTAGGTTTTTGTTTGAATAAGCTACTATTGTGACTCACCAAGTGATAATCTCCTCGGCTTCTTGTATTATAATCATGTACATCAAGATTTTGGTTAATATCATTCGTTTTTACATATAAAGTAGCTTCATACACATATAAGCAGGGTACAGTTAGGAGACCAGGTCTCTTGAACAACGGCCTACATGAATCTAATCTATTTACTCTTTCTATACACCTAACCGCTTTCTTTTGGATCTTAAACACCCTATCAAGATTTTGTTTTGATGAATTACCCCATACTAAGATAGCATACCTAATATGTGACAGTAAGAGCCCATGGTAAGCTGTAAAAAGTAACTTTTTGTCATTCAATCTAGCGAGCTGTCGCAGGACAAATACCCCAGATGAAATTTTACTACATATTTTCTCAATGTATGCAGTCCAGGTCAATCGTCTATCCAACATAACTCCTAGAAATGCAATTTTTTCTTCCTGGTCTAATTGATTATCGTTTACAAACACGTTTATAGCCCTATCTTCATTTAAATTATGTTTGTTTTTGAATTGAAGGTATTGGCATTTTTTACTATTTATAGTTAATTTCAACTGATTTAAAAATTGGACAATGGACTGCACACCTATATGGGCACTTATTTCTAAATTATCTAGAATGGAATTGCTGAAAATGAGTGATGTATCATCTGCAAATAAGAGGGCTCTACCACTAATTAATTCTTTAGGTAAACGGTTGACATATAACAAAAAAAGCAATGGACCTAGTATTGACCCCTGAGGCACTCCAGCTTGCACCTCTAATTTATTAGATTTATTCTTTACTATACTATTACCAACTACTGTAGTTAGTTCTACACATTGTTTTCTCCCAATAAGATATGATTCAAACCATTTCAGTTCAACCCCATTTACACCTACATTTTGCAGTATTTCCAATAAAGTTCTATGATTAACACAATCAAATGCCTTTGAAAGATCTAAGAAGATTGCAGTAGCTTTATCACCTGAATCTATTATATCTATTAGTTTTTCAACTAGAGAAACTATGGCTGTTTTTGTTGATCTCCCTTTCTGGAAGCCATGCTGTTCATCACAGATAAAGTTAGCTTCTTGAAGGTGCAGAAGTAACCTATTTAGAACTACTCTTTCAAAAATTTTACTTATTACATTTAAAATACTAATGGGCCTATAGTTTTCTACCTTTTCTCTATCACCACTTTTGAAGATTGGCAAGATCTTCCCCTCTTTTAAGTTATCTGGAAAAACACCTTGTTCTAATGAATGATTGATCAGATGAATCAAAGGGTCTAACAATTGATCTTTACATTCTTTCAGAATTTTACTGGATACCCCATCCATTCCTACAGTTTTTTTATTATTTAAACCATCAATGATATTTGACAACTCGTCTTGGCATACTGGGTGGAATTTTAATTCGTTCTGAATCCCCTCAGTACTCCTCATGTTTGCATCACTAATACCTGTATTAAGAGATTTTTGAAGATCCTTAGCAACCAGTTGATAATATCTGTTAAAGAAATTACAAATGTCTACACTATCATCAATATATTTGTTATTTTCGTTAATTATTCTGGGGACACTAGTATAAGCATCTACATGAGCTACTTGCCTATTTTTGTTTATTACATCCCACACTGCTGTGTTAAAGTACACACTATCATTCAAAATTTCAGCTGTTTTCTTACATTTCGCTTTTTTCACTTCTCTTGTATAATTTTTCTTTAAAGCTTTGTAATTTTCTTCACTTAACATATTTCTAGATAGTTTGAATTCATCATATGCATCTTTAACCCTATTTCTTTCTGCAAGGATATCATCAGTTATCCACTCTTCAATCTTGTCTAATTTGTTCTTTACAGGGACTTTTTTAACTGGACAACTCATAGTAATATGAAACCTTAAAATATTAATGAAACTATCATATTTGTCATTTAAACTATTGCTATTGTAAACCCTACTCCAGTTTTCTTGTAGCAGATTCTGCTTTAAACAATCGATATTCCCCTGTTCACATTGTTGAATTTCTTTCATTACTCTACTCTTTTTAATTGATTTATGACCTTGCAACCCCACCTCTAAGATTTGATAGTCATGATGAGATAGTTCCGAGCCGCCTAATCTTGTTTTAGAGTAATCTATATTAGTAAGGATGTTATCAATTATTGTTTGTGATGTTCTTGTGACTCTGGTATATTCATGAACTTTTATTTCCAAGTTATTCATGCATATAATATCCTTTAAATCTTCTGTCATTTTATTCTGTGTTGCAATGTATGTATTGAAATCTCCCGCTACAATAACGTTTGTAAAACGAGTAGTAGTAATCTCTAAAAGCCTATTGAATAGTTCACAAAAATTGTTCCATTCCCCATTTGGTGACTTGTAAATACCTAACACCGCTACTTCGAAATTATTGTCGATTTTTACTCTCAAACCAGTAACTTCTAAATCCATTTCCACAGCAAATTTCTCTACATATTCTAAATTAAATGTTTGCATATTCTTAGCATTTTTAGTGAAGATAGCTACTCCCCCACTTCGATGTGATGTCCTGCAATACGACGTTTTCAATGAATAGTTTGGAATATTTAGTTGTGACAATTCATCTTCTTTTAAACCATGCTCTGTGAAAATAGCTATATCAGGAGCCTCTTTTTTAAAAAATACTTCGATTCTATCTATTTTGTTACGAATGTATTGAATATTCTGATGGAACACAGTGAGTACCGGTACTTCCCTATCATCCCTTATTACTTTATCGTTGCTTTTGCATATTGAAGTAGATTTACTTAATCTCTTAGAATCTTGAGAGCCTATCAGATTGCTACAAGACCTACATTGACTCGTGAGATTTAGTATTTCAGTTTTATGGTCTTCCTGCTGCAATTTTACAATAACTTCCAGAGATTTTATGTGATCCACTAACCCTATTCGTTCTTCCTCAGAATTTTTTAGTGATGTTTCTAATTTTGTTTTCAATTTGGTGTGATCACTCAATAGTTTAGCAACCTTTTCTTCTACATCCACAGTAGCTTTAAGAGCTGTTGGAGATTTTTTTGTTAATAATTTCTGAGATCGCGTAGCTACCTGAGTTTTAGTTAAACAATTAGATTTAGATGCCTTGTTTGGACTCATTTTCCTAGCTAAAAATTGTTTTCAATTGATTTTAGTTAAATGTTTAATGAAATATTACTTAATTTATTGCAATTGTCAACTTGAGACTATTTAATTACAAGAAAATTTATCAATATCGGTACACCTAACCTTGAAAATAGAATTTGACTTTTTATTTAAATACTTTAACTTATATTAGACAAGTTAATGATGTAAATTATTAAGATATTATAAATACTAATAATAATAATAAACAAAAATACTACTTATCCGTTCGAATTAATATACTATGCTTCAAAATTCGCAGAGCCTGTTCTGACAACGTAGATTACGTTTTGGTATATTACGTCTACCTCTAATACGGTAATCTTATCCCAATTACTGTCACAGTTATTCTCATACTAAAACACCGAAACACAATGATTGTACTGTGTATAACACTGTACTGTACATTATACTGTCACGATGAAGAATGTTGTCACAATGAGCACTTGTTTCAATACTTACTCACTGGCAGCGTTTGCTCCCTTTTTATAAAACCATTGCTTCCAAAAACTTCGATTTCAGATCTTTCTACTCAGTAGAGAAACTTCTCGTAGCCGTGAGCCGAGTACTTCTCGGGAAGTGATAGCCGAGTGCCGCAGTAGGTATCTGTTCAATCAGAGATAAGCTTCGAAACTCCTTCTTTGTAAGGGTGACCGATTGGATTGGCCAGCAAAAAAAGACTGTTCCCTGCTGTAAAATCGCTTCCCGGTGGTTAAGAACCCACCTAACACTGTAGGTCCAACTCATCAATCACCATCATCCAATTCATTACCCACGCACAGGTCTCAGACCTATGTGGGCTTCATCCTCCGTAAAAAGCTCATTCCACGGTAAGTAGATGAAGACGACTATCTACCGTGGCTCATTCTATGTATAATGAGAGAATTAGATATAGAAGACTGAGAAAGGTAGACCGAGAATGATGAAAATGCCGCAATTGTGAACATGAATCGACCTCATTGTTGTCTTGAGTCAACAATGCCATCACGGCGATAAATAATGACATTCTGGCTCGCTTGCTGAGTCGTTCGTCGTAGTTTTAACTACAATAACTAAAATGTTTTGGATTGATTGTGATTTTGAGACAACGTCGGGAATGGCTGATTTGTAATAATATATAATTGCAAGAAATGGATATTTTTTCTCTAGTGAAAATCAATTGTGAAACTGTGACTTCTAGACATAACCTTCAAATGGTCATTTTTGTATTGAAAATTAGAAGAGTAAGCAGTTTTAGGCTGTAAAGCCTGTTGCTTTCTCTTCATTCTACTGCAATGTGATGATGTACATTGATGATAGATAAATCAAAGTAATTTAACATTGCTTTGTAATAAATAGCCTGCGGTACCAATCACCAATGCTACGGTATTTCATTTCTAGTTTTCATTTTAAACACTGTAGAATTATCCTCTCCAATCCTTCCAGTCTTTGAAATTTGAAAGATGATTTACCAGGATTAAAATATATGAACAGTGGATTATTCTGGATTGGTTACGTCCTGAATGGTGTTCAAAACCCTGTAAAGGTATTTCCCTCAAGCCATCAAGGAAATAAAGCATGGAGCTGCATGAGTAACACCATTACACAGCATTTGTTTCATTTTGCGATGGTGATTATCGTCGAGTATTGGATGGTCCTATGGAAGCACTCTCATATTCAATCCTTGCTAATCCTCTTTTCCAATGCCGCTAATAAATTTGGCGGCCGTGGTAGCGCAGTCGGTTGGAGCGCTTGTCTCAGATTAGATTATTTCTCTCTGATTGACTGGAAGTGTCGAGTTCAAATTTCGTAGTCTTGGACATTTTTTTCATTGTTGACGAACAAGACTCAAGTGGACACCATCCTACTAAAAATCTCTCATGTTTTCTATACTATGAAGATTCATTATAGCTTAATAACTAGTAATTCTGTGAACAGTAGACCTCACTCGCTCAACGCTTCTCACTCAAAAGGGGGTGATATTTTCGAAAGAAGTTCACGATCACTTTCGACTCAAGTTTCATTGCTCAATCTTTCAACATTGATGATAGAAACTGCAAACTGCAATTTGAAAAGTCCAACATTTTTGACATCCCCTAGAAATCACCCCTTCCTTATACCTAATAAAGGGTTCTTTGCATTTTTAGCAATTCTTAATGTTAACCTTCAAACATAAAAAAATTATCCATCAACAAAAAGTTAAAAATTTATTCACCCCCCCCCCCTCCATTTTTTTCAGTAAAATTCACATTTTCGCTCTTGCTTTTTTCCATTTAAAAAAAAATGAAAGTAGAGTTTTTATGTTTCACCTGATGTGAAGAGTTTCCCAATTATTTCAATATTTGAGTACTAAAATTTTCTCATCCAACCCTACCACACCACTAATATTCAAAGTAGTTCAGGGTCAACCTTCTCCTTATAGAGTTATCTTCCACTTCCAATCGAAAAAAGCAGAAATCCATAACATACGTTTTTTCAGTCAGTTTTCCAACACCCACCCCAAACACTCAATTTATCAAAAAATCAGTATATACCATTCCACTCAGCTCAAAAAGCCTTACCAAAACAAATAATAAATTAGCCTATAAAAAGTCCAAATTGAAAATGTTGAATATTTGGAACCCCCCTTTCACGCCCCCCTTCAGGTTTGTCGAATTTTTGTCTAGGATTCAACCCCTTCTCAAATCGTCTCATTTTTATTAAAACCCGCACCCAAATCAGACACTCCAATAATCCTGGGTAAATTGAGCCCCCTAAAAAAGATAGGAGACATTAAAAAAAACCTTATACATCCATCGCTCGGCCTAGGAATAAGGAACATTTATACAAAATTTCATGGCAGTCGGCCAAGGGGTTTGGCTATCATCGAGTAACAGACTGACGGAAATTTGAAATGGAGTTATTCGTTTGAAACACCCAGTTGAACTTGACTAGATGTCGTGTATTGTGTCACTTGCATGTGGTTGTTTATTCTTGTCACAGAATTATACTGTAATTTTCCTTATTGACAAGTTCCATGAAATAATAATTTCTTAGCTTGTGCCTAGTTTTGATGTAAACCGTTTGAGAGTCTATTAATGTTGAAAGTTAAATATTAATATAAATTCGCACATTGTTTAGTTTCATAATATCAATGATGACACGAATTTAGATATCCTCTGTAGCCAATGAAATAATAATATAAATTCACACATTCAGTTTCAAAATATCAATGATGACACGAATTTAGATATCTCTATAACCAATTATCAGATATAGTTGATACTTCTACCATCATGTTATATATATTTTTTTCAATTCAATTCTTTATTTCTCACCAAAGTCATTACAACTGACAATATACATTTAAGAAAATACAATAAAATATAAAAATTCTAACACATTAACAAAATAACAGTAACATATGGAGTGAGAAATGACCTAACCAACTATGGTTACATGTACTAGGATAGGTCAAGTTAGGGAATTGGTAAGGATAAGGATGGGATCAAAAAGGTTGGATTGTATGGGAAAAACTATTCATCTTGGAAGAAAGCTCACAATCTGAAAAAGTATCTATGTCTAATCCAATTTTCAATTATCATTTTAGTAATTTTTGACTTATATCTACTATGATGCAAGAAATCTTCTGGAACTTCATTGATGATTTTTGTGCTTATATAAATTAATTGTCTCCTAATTGATTCTATGTTCGTATTGTAAACTTTGTAGGCTACTTATTTGTTGAAGGCCTCAAACTGTAATGTCCTACCATGTTATTGTTTGTGAGTGGAAAACTAATTTTATATTTAACTATGTACTTGATAACATTTTTAACGTATAACTGCCTTAGAGTCAAAACTTGAAATTCCGAAAAAAGAAGGTTTGTAGGAAAAAGCCTAGGTTTATTTAATATGCTTTTTATTATTAACTTTTGTGTAGTAAATAATTCATTTAGGTGATTATTGAAACATCCACCCCAGATTGTTATAGCATACTGTAAAAGAGATTGAACTATTGCATAATAAAGCATTTTCAATTGATTAAAACTCAGAATTTTTTTAACTTGATATAATTTGTAGGAGAGGAATTTCATTTTTTTGCACAAGAATTTAGTATGAGCATCCCATTTGAGGTATTCATCTATTATGATACCTAGGTATTTTGTGCTTGCAACTTTCTTTAAACAAGGACAGCTACAAGAGTTGGGATCAGAATTGCAACCTTTGTGAAGTTTAAGTGATTTATTTCTGTCAGGTTTGCCAGTTTTTGTGAAAGAGACTTGTATGTAATTTGTTTTATCTATATTCAGACATAAGCTATTGTTATCCAACCAGGTTTTTATTTTAGAAACATTACGTTCAGCTTTGCCAAAGACTTCATTCCATGAGTTACCAGAGAATATTGCTGCTGTATCATCAGCAAAATAAATTAAAGTGGAGTTGTTTAAATTTAATTTCATAAGGTCGTTTACATATAAAATAAACAATATAGGAGATAAAACTGCACCCTGTGGAAGTCCATAATCTGTTAGCTTATTGGTGCTGTTGGTATCATTTATTGTTAAGGATTGGGTTCTGTTAAGAAGATAGCTTTTTATTAAGTTCAAGAAAACTCCTCTAAACCCATACCTCTCAAGCTTTTCAAAGAGTAAGCCATGAGGAATAGTGTCGAAGGCCTTCCTTATGTCAAGGAAAACGGCTATTGTTTTTTGATTCTCATTTAAGTTTTTTGAAACAGTGTTTGTGAAATTTACTAGTGCGTCTTCTGTATTCTTATCATTTTGAAATCCATATTGGTTTGGATGAATTATATCATGTTTGTTTAAGAATTTCATGACCCTTAACTTGATAATCTTCTCCATGATCTTAGCTAATTTACTAAGTAGACTTATAGGCCTATAATTACTGGGATCTGTAGGATCTCCCTGCTTGAAGAGTGGCTTTATTTTGGCTGCTTTGAAATGGTTAGGAAAGTAACCTTGCTCGAAACATCTATTGAAGATATGACTAAGTGGTTGCGAAATTGGATGAGCTATGGTTTTTAGTACCTTGTTGCTTATATTATCAATTCCTGGACTACAATTATTTTTTAGTTCCATGATAATAGCTTCTACTTCTGGGGGAGAAGTAGGTGACATGAAAAAAGAAGTTGCAATACGTTGTAGATTTGTGACCGTAGAAGTTACCTCAGTTGAATCATTAATAGGCTAATATTTATATTCTCTGCTGGGATCTTTCCAACATTAGTGAAATAATCATTCAATTCAACAATGGTCCTATTCATTTTCACTTTAAATCTTATAGTTTTCCTCATAAAAATTAAAAAATCTCTAAAATTGATATCTTTTCAACTAGATTTCATCTTATTTCGCAAGGTCATTTACAGGAAAAAGGTTTCAATAAAAGTTGCGTTTTTTTTTAATCCAACGTGTATAATAATCACATACATACTACTATAATCACATACTATCATACTTTCATACTTACTATCAAGGATGATGCTGATGGAGGTGGATTATCGACGCGGTATGCTCCGACAATGACAGATATTTATTTGCACTCCTTGTGCGGACGGCAAGTGCTTGCATGTTATGTTATGTTATGTTTGAAGGGACGGATTCAAAGATCCAGAAGATTCAAAGATCCTCACATGTCAACCGAAGCTTATTGTGTGTGTAACGGGGGTTATTACTTTACTCAATTGATTCCGAGTTTTCAATAAAATAAACTTATTTTATTTTCATATCTCAAACTCAATATATATAAACACAACAATCTTTAATTATTAATAGCTATGCATTAATATTCCATAATAATCTTAATTTAAAATACAAACAAAGTTTATATGGGGGGGGGGGGGGGGACAAAACAAAACATGAATTGTCTTCGCTAATATGTAACGGGGGTTATTACTTTACTCAATTGATTCCGAGTTTTCAATAAAATAAACTTATTTTATTTTCATATCTCAAACTCAATATATATAAACACAACAATCTTTAATTATTAATAGCTATGCATTAATATTCCATAATAATCTTAATTTAAAATACAAACAAAGTTTATATGGGGGGGGGGGGGGGGACAAAACAAAACATGAATTGTCTTCGCTTTGCCTCTTGCGAGATTAACAAGAACCTTGTGGTGTCTTCGTTATAAGATCTTAAGTTTTTTTTTATAAAAAAGAATTTACCTTTGAAAATATGTATCCTCGCTCAATTTGGCCACGAAGTCCCAAATTCTGGCTCTGGCCCCAGCGTATGATAACACTCCTAATGTAATAATCCTTGTGCCCTTAATGCTGTCAAGATTTGGACTGAGTCTCTAAAATACAAGTTTTAAACTGTCCGGACTGTAACAGTCTTGCATTTTTTCAAGAAGCAATCCTGAACTTTAACAGCCTTAAGCACACAAGTGGTACTCACTCTTGTACCTCAAAACAATCTCTTCCTTTAGTAATTTCACTCTGTATTTATATTGAAGCCAGAAACTCAGCCTTGAATTCTTCCTGGCCAAACCAAACTCAGTTTACAAAACATTCCATACAAGATCCAGGAGTTTCTTCCCTATGCTAACGTCCCATTCATCACCTGGTTGCTTAAAGCCAAACAGAGCCATTCTCCTTGCCCCGAGTCTCTCGCAATCCAGTATGATATGCTTGGCAGTCTCTTCAGACTGATTGCAAAGCCTACACATCTGATTTTCATTTCTGAGTCCGATTGTGTGGAGATGTTTCCTGAAGTGGCCATGTCCAGTTATCAGAGCAATTAGCTGCTTAACCTGACCTCTACCCAGCCTCACCAGCCAGTTGGTGAAGTAGGAGCTTGTGTCTGCTAGCAGCCTTTTGCCAAGTGCTTGGCCTGAGTGACCTTGCCATTGCTGGTGATGTAAGTCCCTGGACCATTTGTTTATTGTGTGGAAGGCAGTAGTTTTGCTTATGCCACAGCTTGGCTCTGGGCCAAAGAATGACCTACTAGAACCTTGCTTAGCAAGCCCATCTGCACACTCGTTGCCACCTATGCCTACATGGCCAGGTACCCAACCAAGATGCACAGAGTTGTGTGTTGCGAGCTTGCTGAGTGTTTTGTGACACTCCCACACCAATTTTGACTTGATTTCATTAGAGTCAAGAGCCTTGAGGGCTGCCTGACAATCTGACAAGATTACTATATGCTTGTCGCAATAGCGTCTGGCAATGCCTATATTGGCACAAGCCATGATGCCCCAAATTTCTGCTTGAAAGATAGTACAGTATTGTCCCAGACTTGCACAGATTTCTGTTCTGGGTGATTCACTGTACACCCCATAGCCAGATTTCCCTTCAATAAGAGAGCCGTCTGTGTACCAGACAAGGCTACCTCTCCTGATATAGGGCCCTTCCTCAGACCTCCACTCCTCTCTAGAGCAGAATTTAACAGAAAAAGGTTTAGTGAAAACCATCTCCATACTCATGACATCTGAAGTCATTTCAAGCACAGGGCTATGAGCAACAGAAGTGCTTGCATAGTGGAGCATCCAATACTCGACAATAATCACCATCACAAAATCTAACACTTGGGTGGAATGGTAGCATTTACGCTGCTCATACCTGAGCATGCATTAGATTTCGCGATGGTGATTGTCATTAAATATTGGATGCTCTCAGAGTATAGACACTTATTTTTATTTCTTGGCATAATCGAGTGTCCCATATTGGACGTCTATTGCACAACAAACAATTTTAAACTAGTTTTATTATTGATTGTGTTCTAGATTTTCTAGTTTTATTATTGATTGTGTTATTGATTTTTTACTGCAAAATCTAAAGAAAGTTATCACTTGTAGACAAAGGCGTAGCCAGAAATTTCTCAAGGGGAGGGGGTCCGTCAGCCAAATCCCCTCCACTACCACCATCGATAATATACTACCTCAGATAATTTTCTTGACTCCATTATAACCCCCCCCCCCCCTCTCATCAACAATCCCTTCCAATAAAATACTCTTATTAAAATTTGTTACTTGTTAATAATTTAATATTTGTTACTTGTTAAAATTTGTTACTTGTGTGGGGTCGCATTTTTATGAAATGCTATATGGGCACTAAATTAATTATTAACCACAAAAAAAAAGTAAAGATTAGATTTATGCTAGACGTAGCAGCCTAGTCATACGACTATTTCACCCAGAAATAAAAAGGAATAAATTAAAAATAAATTTGAATAGATTATTAATAAACCAAATCGGATAAATAAATCATAATACGAACCTAATTTACTGTACAATAAGTATTTATTCAATCATCCATAGACATAGTAACAATTAACCAAAACTTTATTCGATTCATTGTTTACCTTACCATCCTTATCAGTAATCTGTCAGCTGTAAATGAACCGGCTTTCGGACAAGTTTTATCAACCAAATTATGTTCAAATTATTTTATTTTCTAAAAACTATATTGTAAACGCTAAGAACCGCTCATTATTTTCCCCATCCATAAAAATGGATTTGCTATAAATCTCTTATTGTTTCATTTGTTTAGTCCGTGACATGCAGAATTCCAAAGAGGTTTCAACCCCTGTAATTGTGGATGTCACGTGACTTTTTCTATGTAAAAATTTCTATTCAGGGGCTTCAACAGTCCTTGCCATTTTTGTCTAGAGGGAGTAGCCCAATAATTTGTGTGGCTAAACAATTTGCCAAATTCAATGTTAAATGTAAAATTCTCAGGCAGGACCACAAAGTACTTAATGTAGAGTTCCTAACGACGATTAATGTCTATTTTTTAAATTATTTTAAAACATTGTGAAGCTCTAACTACGACTTAAGCCCAGCTGAATCGTGAGGTACACGATGGCCACCAAATGAGGGGACAGCAATATCCCACATCGCCTTCTGTCGACCTCATGCATCAAAGTGGTGAATATAAAATCATATAAATTAATGGAATTCCATTTGTGCGCGTATTGAAAGTGTCGTCGAAAAATATCCATACTGGACGACTCCTAATTAAAATCATAACTGTACAGGCACAAATCGTCATCCTCGTGGTCTAAAAGACACCCTTAGCAAACTACATTCAATTTTTTTAAACATCTTACAACAACATTTAAAAAAATATTAATGACCATAGACCCAATTTCCAATCATACTTTTTAATAAATTTCATACTAATTTTAATTCTCTGTTCCATGCTTGGAACATATTTTCTTTTTGTGCCAATAAATTTTTCAAGTATTATTTTTTACATTATTCTGTTTTATACCCTGTTTGACGATTGCTCTGATCCAACTATTTTATATCACTCATTCAGGAGTTCAATTGTTAAATTTACCTGTTCAAGATTGAGCAAGGGTAGAAACAGTATTCGGTCCCTAGTGGATCTGAATGTATCACATAAAGTGGCGTTATCCAAATAGTAGCGGCCACTTCACATGTGATACTGAATTTATTGGTTACATTTTTCTATACTAGCATAAGATTTAGGCACGACCAGAAATCTGCAATAAATCAGTAATATATCCTTCCTAAGCCTATGAAAAATAATTATAAGGATTACTTGAGGGGCATATTACTTTTCTTGTATGGTTTGATTCGAATCTGCCAAGTTTTTCACCTCGACCAAACCTGAAGCTCTACCGCATGCAGATATTTCCAAGGAGGGAATTCTTATTTCAGGTGTTATTTCTAATTACCGAGGGCAGAGGAGAATGCAGCCTGACACTTGTAAAATAATATTGAAAGGCAGCTATAAATTTCTTTCTGTTTCTCAACCAATAATTATTTCTATACCGGAGTCGGCGTAGCCGAGTTGGCTTATCGCAGATATTTTTCTCGAGCCACTCCCGTGTTTCGGAGGACACGTTAAGCCGTCGGTCCCGGTTGCATATAAAAAAAAAGCAGTCGTTAAAAATCGGCGAGGTGGAACTACCCCACCACGAAAAGCCATACGAATTTACGTTTTTTTATTTCTATACCTTTCACTACTTATTTATTATGCTGTAAATATACCATGTGAATTCATTTCACAAAAGAAAAATTAAGCAAATTTAAATGCAGTACTGTAACTGAGCTACAAGTCCCAATAAGCGTATCATCAACTTTGATAGGCAAACTCTACAGTCTACCTCAAAGAGGTAGTCTACTCCTATAGACTATACCTCGAACAATATGTGATTCTTGTATAGTAGGGGGGTTGGGGGGTCCGAGCGCCCTCCCCCGGGAAGCGATTGAAGAATGAGCGTTTCATAGACATATCCTTCAATTTTAAAGAATTATGGGGAAAAGTGAATTCTATCTAGTGCTTGAGAGCTTGAGTCATCACCAATACATAGGGAGAGCTCGGACCCGGGAAACTTCCTTGAATACGATCTACATGTCAAGTGCTAGTAGGCATAATTAACATCGAATTTCGTAATTTTAATTCACCAACTCATAATTGTATGGACGATTTTGGATCTTGTATTTTGTACCCTGGACCCATACCTCACAGTGGTGGTGTGCTCTCACAATAGTGCCGATATATATGGCTCTCCCATACAAGGGGTATTTGGGGGTCCTCCCCAGAAAAATAACCTTTTAATTCGCATGTTGACCGTTTCTGGACATAAATCCTTCTATTCTAACCAACATTATGGGTCGAAGTGAATTCTATCTAGTGCTTAAATGCGAGTGGGGGCCGGACCCGGGCCACACCCCTTCTTGTAGATTGTAGATTGCTGTAATTGTAGTAGAGAAACATTAGATAGTCAGCATTAATACTATTGTTTTGGGAACGATAATGATACTCATCATCAATTACAATTTGCTATGTGAAGTCATAAGTCAAATCGATCTCTCCCAAATAGTGTACGACATTGGAAATCAAACAAGAGCTGCAGCTAGTTTATTTATTCTAATGGTGACGAAGGGTTACTCCATATTTTTACAAAAAAATTAAATTAGACCTATTCATGTATATAATACGTTTTATGATTAATTCAAAATAAAAGCATATACTAATGTAATGTATATTATATAAATGGGTATCCACTGTCACTCATAGAAATATGAACATTTTAAAATATGTCTTTGGTGTATGTCTATACTCTACAGCAGGCAGTGTACTTCTTTACTGAGCACACTGGTTATAGTCACACCTCCTGCAGTTCTAGCAGCCCACTTCTGGTAGATAGCGATCGTGTTGTTCTGTCACTTTTAGTCACAGTTCATGGCGATTAGGCGCAAATGGTGTGAACGGACAGATCTGTCTTTCGGTCTCTGACCTACTCGTCGATGCACTCCCTTGCTCACTCACTATCTCTCATTTCTAGCCGAATGTTTCTCTCCAATCTAGAACCACAAACAAATATATTCTGTATGATGTATGTCTTATCAATGATGCTTGGGTATCTTATTGATATCTTAGTTTTTTCATAGCTGGTCACACAAAAGAGAGAGCATGCTTGATTTTAGAAGCAGCCAAGTTCCTTATTATATATAGAGCCACTGAAGTCGATGTTGCAAGCCAACATTTAGGCTAAATTACATCTGCTGAGCGTCTGATCAAGTTCAACCATGTTAAAGTACATGAGGGCATTAACATGTTTAGAAACATCAGCTGATTTTTTAATCACATTTACCTTGCTGGTGTAATTTATCCTTAATTGTAGCGCATGACTGTGACTAAAGTGGCTCTGTATAATAAGGGCCTAACAGTTGCTAACAGCAATGACACCTTCATGTCAATGACATAATGACATACGTCTTTTCCAGATGGGCAAAATTCGTTATTATGTTTGTGTGATTTGAGGGCAAGGGAGATTCCCGCACATAGCCAGGAACTTTTGTTGCGAGGGGGGAGGGTCAAAACTGCCTGATATGTCGAGCAGCAGAGGAGGGGAAAGTGGGATGGGAACCAAAATGGGGGAGATCTTAAAAACTTGAAACAATTCACCTGTCACCAAGTGTGAAGAACTATTGGGCCCAGCGGAACTCAATCATTGAAGATGAGGGAATACTGAAAAGGGGACAAGTGCAGCAGAGAACAAGAAGAGACATCAAGTAATTGTGCCACTCAATCATGCACTTGAATTGCTGAGGAGGATGATGGGGAATCTGGAGGACATCTTTGTCTGGAAAAAGCTGGAGAATGGTTCTATTGGCAAAGGTTAGTGTATAATCTCTGCAGCATCAAATGACCCTCTAAAGAAGAAAATGGCACCAATGAAGACCTATAATATTAGAGCACCATTTGAGAGATTGGCTATTGATATTGCTAAATCTTTTCCTACCACAACAAATGAAGGGAACAAGTATATTTTAGTGGCCATGTACCATTTCAGTAAATGGGTTGAAGCCTATACCTTACCTAACCAGGAAGCAATTACAGTGGCTGATGTTTTAATAAACCAATTATTCAGTCATTTTGGTGCAGCAATATCTGAGGAAAGTGGTTTCTGACAATCAGCATGATTGGGCTTGGCATCTCCATTTATTTCTTATGGTATATTGTAACTCCATCAATGAAACAACAAAGGAAACACCTGCTTGCATCATCTGTGGTAGAGATCTATGGCTACCCTGTGATTTACAGTTTGGAAGCAAGCCTGGTGAAATATTTGATAGAAGAAGACTACATCACCCAACAGAGGAAGCATATTGTTACGGGTTCTATGTCTAAAATAACGCTGGCAACACTTAAATTTATCACTCGCACTTTATTAACACAAATAATTCACAACTCACACTGTTCAGTAATTTCTTACACAAAAATAAGCAATCGGAAACAGATAACACGATATTGTTCAACTGATAATGAGTTTTCAATAAACTGTACAAAAATCAATCACTAAATGTCAAAAGGCCGATCTAATATTAAATAATAGCTGTACAATAAACTGTCCAATAATATTCGAAAAGAATCGTCGAGGAAGAACCATTAACTCACATAGCACAAGTCCGTAATACAATAAACACTATTCAGTAGCTCACTGGTATGAATTAAGAAGGAAAAAGAATTATCACAGAGAAAGAATTACTACGATATATATACACAATATAGAACTGACACAATTTGTTTATCACGACGAATTTTCAAAGACAACTCAACTAATTTACAAGAGTCCACCTCTATTTATATAAAATTTCATAATTGAGATATCTCTCGAATTTTCTGTCAACTTCTAAATAAATAAACAAAGGAAACTTCCACAATATTCGATAACATTCCATTAATGTCTAATCAAACAACGAGAACATTCTACAAATTACTAAGTAAACACTATAAAAGTGTCAAAAGCAGTTTAATTAATGGCTTAAAAGTAAACATTTACGTAGTAGATAACACCGAGAACCAATGTTTCTTCTTCTTTCAGTTCTATCCAATTTCATATCCGCTACAATATGGATGATGCTCATGTGGATGTGTGCACCAAGATGAAGGAGAGGTATGACATCAATTCTATCCAAGGTGGATAGCAAGCAGAAGACCTAGTCTGGTTATGCAACCCAAAGAGGATTCCTGGCTACTCTCTAAAATCCATGGGACGGGCGTATGGGGTTATGACTAGGATCAATGATGTGGTATACCAGATGAGGAAATACCCAAGAGCAAAGCAATAATAATGGCAATAATATTAATAATAAACAATAGCTAAAACAAAATCTTTTGAAATTTGGCACACATTGTTCCAAGAGGAAATTGTAAATTTATTCTAAAAAATCTTGCTTTAATAAACAATACACATGAAAATACAAAAATAAATAATAGTTCTCAAAGATCAAATTACTTGAAAATTACAATTTTTACTTGAAAAAATGAGAATTGGCATTCAAATTTATAACTTATAGCAATTGAACTGAGAAAAAATACATATAATAATAATTGTTACTGATTGCTGTTACACCTGGTACATACAAATAAAAAAAACAATAGGCCTGCACTAAAAAAAACAAATTACTGTATTCCACGAATACATAAAATAAAAAATGTCATTGAAATTTATAATTATTACGGTTGTTTTCTGATTGTTTAAAGACAATTTGCTCTTGTGGAAATAGCAAATTTGTTGTTGAAAACTTATGCTCTTCCATAAGAATAAAAATCATTGAACAAAACATTAGCTATGTGGGGTCCTATGGCACTTGTTTTGTGTTTATTGCTTCAATTTTGTTGTACGTCTGACAGCGACATTAAACTATGTAAAGTCGAATTAAAAGTAAAAGAGTACTGGAACGGGGCTGTGGCGAAATCAGCAGATGTGATTCGGGTCGGTTCGGGTGAATCATCCAATCAAAGCCAAGCACTATACGGCCGAGTAGCTAAAGCATTGCCAAGTTTCAGTGCTACTGATACCTGCATCACTTCAGTTCTAAAACGTGTCGCACTTGTCACTCAGACTTTTGTCCCCTTAACTCAATTAATATAATAAAAGATATAATAAATATTATATTAATATAATTAATGTAATAATATAATATACTTATTAAAATAATATAATAAATATAATTATTATTATATTATATAATAATAATAATAAAAGCCAATATGGAAAATTTGAAGAAGGAGGATAGGAAAATAATTAGGAAAATTCTTGGTCCAAGGTTAACTGAAAACGATTATAGAAAAATTACAGAAAAATACCATAGTTGAAGAACATTCAATTATAGCAACACACATGAGAAAAAGACGCCTTACATTTATTAGTCATATCATGAGGCTTCCTGATCATAGAATTACAAAAAAAAAAATGGTAAAATATGTAGCTTCGCTTGCCAATGGAGGAGAATGGATTCAAAATGTTGAAAAAGATCTAGTTCTGGCAAAAATTACTGATAATGACATTTCCAATCGAAATAACTTTAGAACAAAAATTAATAAATGGGAAATTATTCCAGAGGTTAAAGCTCCAAGAGTCGAAACAAGATGGAGTGAAGAAAGAAAAGCTGCTTTTTCTCAGAAAATGAAAAGCTAGTGGGCGAACAGGAGGACCACCACCAAGTCCAATAAGTGATCATCATTTTGCTCAGCGTCTTCCACTTCGGGAGCTCTACGGCTAATAATAATAATAGTAAAAAATAATTGTAATAATAGTAACAATAATAATAATCTAATAATAAAAAATAATCATAATAATAATGATACTGTTACGGGTTCTATGTCTAAAATAACGCTGGCAACACTTAAATTTACATTCGCACTTTATTTACACAAATAATCACAACACTCACTGTTCAGTAATGTCTTACAGAAAAATAAGCAATTAAAAACAGATAACACGATATTGTTTAACTGATAATGAGTTTTCAATAAACTGTACAAGAATCAATCACTAAAAGTTAAAAGGCCGATCTAAAATTAATTAATAACTGTACAATAAACTGTCCAATAATATTCAAAAAGAAACATCGAAAAAGAACACTTAACTTATGTAGCACTAGTCCGTAATACAACAAAAACTATTCAGTAGCTCACTGGTATGAATTTAATAGGAAAAAGAATATCTATAGGCACAGAGAAATAATTATCACTAACAAAGGCACAGAGAAAGAATTATCACGTACATATAGACACGTATAGAACTGTCACAACTCGTTTATCACAACAAAATTTAAAGACAACTGAACTAATTTACAAATGCGTTCGCCTTGAATAGGTTTGTCAACAATCGAGCAATTTCTACATTTTTCTATCATCTTCTGAATAAATAAATCAAGGAAACTAGCACCTTCCACAATATTCGATAACATTCCATTAATGTCTAATCAAACAAATAGAACATTCTACTAATTACCAAGTAAACACTATAAAAATGTAAAAAGCAGTGTAATTAATGGTTTAAAAGTAAACATCATAGCAGATAACACCGAGAACCATTGTCTTTTCTTTCCTCCAACTCTCTCCAATTTCATATCCGCTACAATAATATAATAATAATTGCTGTCGAGTTTTATCTAGAATAGCTAATAAATATTGCCATATAATTATTGTTGTAACATTGAGGAATTTTATGTGAATCTTGAATAGTTACGACAAGATCAAGAAGTACTATAGTAAAGAGATGGAGTACCACAAATTTTATAATAAGGGAAACGTTGTAAACCCTTTTAATAAGGGATTGTTAACCAGGCCTTAAATATAATAATTCTAAACATAATATTTCTCAAAACACAGATTTTAATACAGTAATCTATCTGAATATGGCATTAAAAATTTGAATTTTTATTTTCAGTCTATTTGTTGTCTAATGTTTTTGTGTTGAACGCGGATGTGATCGGGAAGAAGGTTTTGATTTAGAAAGAAAGACAAATGAAATGAATGAAGAACAAAGAGTCATTGAAGATGAGATGGCGATGGTGATGTTTTCAAGCAATTAAGCGGCCATCGACAGCAGCAGCCGGCAGCCTGAGACCCGCACCTGATTATACTGTAGTTATACACCAGCGAAGGAAGACAGACCAGCCGAGTGACAGCTGGCGTGCCGAACCGGTTGTCATGACAACCATGATGCTGGCAGTGATGCTTGTAAAGGCGGGTTTAGACGACTATGTTGTCAACGACACACTGTTCTCTGCTGTAAAATCACTTCCCGGTGGTTCGGAACCCACCTAAAACTGTAGGTCCAGCTCATCAATCACTATCATCCAACTCATTACCCACGCACAAGTCTCAGACCTATGTGGGCTTCATCCTCAAAAAAAAAAAAAAAAAATTGGGCGAGCTGTTTAGACGTACCGTCTTTTGCAGCGACATCGCTTCCAACCACAGAGGATATTTGTGCAGTATATCGATTAATTATGAAAGTTGAGTATATACTAATTATGAAATTAGTTTGATTTAGGAAATGCTAATTAGTTGATAAACTAATTAAAACTTACAATTATATATTGAAAGTTGATTATTAGGTTAAGGAAAATTATAATACTGAAATGCTTTATAAAACTGAAATGACTTGTAATTTATTAATTAGGTCCCTTTTTAAAGTATACCTATGCTGAAAAATTAATAACTTTCGAGAATGTTTTAAATGATTTCAATTAGACTATACCCTTTCACAGTTGAAAATTACTTTCAAGATTTTTTAAATAATTCTTTTTAAAAGTTAACAATCACGAAAACATTTTTAGGCTCAGAATTTGGCCGATTTCAAATAAGGTTGTTGATGACTTTGGGCTAAGTATTGAGCCAACCCTTACAAAACTTGAATGGGATTACTGCTTAATGATGCTCTATCGTTTGAAAAAAAAAACAATTATTTAAATCGTTTCCATAGTATTTGAGTAATAATTGATGTACAAACATGGAAAAATAAAAACCCCAGTTGAATTGAAAACTTCCTCCTTTTTCAAAGTAAAATATTCGCATTTTTCAAAATTCTAGAATATTTTACTACTTTTCCTGAGTAACTATTTAGCAGCTTGAATTTTTCTCCAAGCATAAAATTGAGAATTTTCAGGTGTCAGGGTTCAGGTGTCACTCTATTCATGATAAAATGGCAAACAATACTGAACACAAATCAGTTGTTAGTTGACAAAATGTTTGCCACTGGAGGCAGTGCTACCAAGTTCTATACCTCTAAAAAAACACCCTATATTTAGAAATTTGTAGTTCAGAACCCCACTTGAATTCCAGCATTTTTTTGTATGCATGAAAACTTTAGTACAGCTCTGCTTCAAAAAAGTACTGAAGATAAAAAGCTAACACTAGTTTCAAATTGTAGAGAATTAAATTATCCCCAGAGGGATTTTTAATTATGAATGTACGATTGTTGATTTCCAAGATATAGAGATCAAAAGTGCTACTTCAACCTTTTGAGGCTATACGGCCAATTGCGGCTATACTGTGCGTTTGACAGAGAAAATGTGGGTATGTAAATTAATCAGCTTAAAAAGACCTACAAAGACCTTATTACAAAATAAAATGTTTTGAAAATCCCAATGGTTTTCGAGATATAGGCTGATATAGTTATTTCGGGCCCCATCATTGCGGCCATTTTGGATTTTTGGGCATGTTGCCAAGGTGGGATTAATGCCAATTTTTAGGGGATGATTAAGGGCTCTAAGCTATCATTTAAAAAAAGCCGTGTTGCAAATATGTTGAGGTTGAGCCGTATTTTCTTTGAAAATGATTATACTATAGGAATTACAAAGTTTAATCAGTAGATTAAGCTGATTCCCATTCTACAATGATAAGAAATAAAATTCACCGAAAACTATTTTCCCTGTAATCAAGTGTAATCAGTAAAGTGGTCCTTTCGCCCTCCTTAATCGTGATTACCGTGAGATAGAAGTTGTAACCTTGGTATGCGTCACTGGTACTGGTAGGAGAAGGCAGGATTTGAACTGCAGTAGTGGTCATTCATCCAGATCAAGGTTTCCGTGCTGCTGAATGCTGAGACTCCACATGTACACTGGTTTCACTTATGGCGGCATCAAAGTATCAAAGATGGACCAGAATCTCGCGCCAATCCGTATATGGTGCACATGTAACACGATCAGAAGAACCAACCGAACCGGAACAAAATTCCCTTTTGACGGCGCTTTTCAAGTATTCCACGTCTATTCCGGAACATTTGATCTTGTCCTGTAAAGAAAAAGCGGTTGCATGCTTGTCTTGCCTTCGAAGTATCTTCTTCATCATCTTATTTATTTATATAAATTTTCAGTTTCTTTCCGATTCGCATAGCAACAATGTATATTTTGTTACGCTCCCCTCACTTTCATTTTGGTTTTCATTTTCGCATGTTTACCTCTTCTACTTGAGTGGTCAAAAGTCAGGTCAAGATCCTCTTGAAATTTTCAGTTTGAAAGTCAACAAACTTCCTGCCAAAACTACTTGCCTGAAAATAATTAGCTTGAAACTGAATCCTGTAGTATCTAATGCATTGTATTATATGTCTCTTAATACTACAAGTACAAGTTCAGCGTTGATATTAATTGGGTGCATGTTTGGAAGCGTAACCGTAAAAATACTACTACTAGTAATTTTTTTGTTTGTTCATTACAAAAACAGAATCAAGCCAAGATTTTGTCCAAAACTGCTTTCTTTACAAACAATTAAAAAATCAAAATTTTAAGCTATGTCCAAGTTAACTAGTAATTCCACTCAATTGCGTTTTTTACTGTGCTCTACTCTACATGTTTATTTTTCTTGTTGTCTTTTTTCAAGCTTTCATTTCCCACATTTGAGACTATCGTGATATAAAAGATGAGATTATCCTATTAAAATGACTTGATCTCTCATTCAGAATTCAATTACTAAAAGACATTTTATTTTAATTTTTTTTCTTTTTCTCTACATTGGACTTTCATTTTATATATGGTTGATTAGATTCATTTTTGTTTGTTAACTTATCTAAATATTTTTTTTGTATTCTTTTGTTCTCGACAAGGTAGAGTGACATTACTATCCAAACTTCGCTACGTCAACAAATAAAAAAGTCATTCTATTCTATTCTTTCATTTAAACCATAGAGTTGATTGGTTGGAAGCTGCTCTTCATTCTTACTTTTCCACACATATTATATCCTAAAAGATTTCTACATGAGTGGCATTATGTGTTTAATATAGTCCTAGTCTGGGGTTTATCTGCTATTTTTACTTTTAATTGGTCCTTCAATAACTCTTTCAACTAAAACTAAGTGTTATTCAATTATTGTAGTCTATTACCGTACCGAAGAGCGAAGAGTATATACAGTACACATGAATGAGAATACAGTACAATTTCTCTTTTTGTTAATTGAAATTATAGGATTTTTTCTTTGATTGTTTGGTTATTTCAATAACAGGTTGGTAATGATAAAATACTAAGATCAATAACATGATGACAACAGATTGAAAGAGATGAAAACTGATAACCACAGTAATTGAGAGTAATGAGTTACAGTAATGAGATACTTTAAGATTTAAGTTGTTGTACAAAATAATGAAATGTAATTTTGCATTAATTACAAGATTTACTGATTATTCGTTTATAGAAGTTTAGTGAGGCTTAAGACACTTACTTTTAAGAGTGTTAGTGATAAAATTAATGATCTGAATGTTGAAGAAATTTTGTAGAGTTCATACAATGTGTATCTTCTGGGCAAAGCCATGCTGTGATTTTCTTGATTACTGTAATGGCTTCTGTTAACGGAATAACACCTTTCTATCTATACTTACAGTGATGGCAACAAGAGCTATCAAATAAGTCGTTGCGCATATTTGTATCTCAGAGCTGATTTTTTATGGTCTTAATTTCATGACTCAAGTTTTTATTGTTGAAGAGCTTTCTTATCTTCCTATTTCAGTTGCCTTTATAAGGGCTAATTAATGCTTGAAAATTCATGCATTGTTTGTTCATTTACCCTTTGTCTATTAGCGCAATCAAGAATCTCAATTTATGACACTAATATAGGTTTTCATTAGGACACTGCCCATTAAAAGTTTCGCAAATTGAACTTTAAATTTCTCTTTATCGTCTATTTTACAAGGATTCGTGCTTAATCAATAAAGAAGAAAATTGTTTCACTTCCAAATCTTCTTCCTTCTGCTTTTTTATCTCCTAAACAAGGCTCACAATGTTGTTTTTTTTTTTGTATTGATGATGGTGATATTGTGGTAGATATCCATACGAATGAGATCAATCGGTTTTAGCCTTTATTGCTTGTTGCTTCCAACAACGTTAGAGCCACAAAGAAGTGAATATGCGATTTGG
Source organism: Conomelus anceps (assembly GCA_948455865.1). Lineage (NCBI taxonomy): Eukaryota > Metazoa > Arthropoda > Insecta > Hemiptera > Delphacidae > Conomelus > Conomelus anceps. The sequence continues at coordinate 25,842,579 of OX418223.1, forward strand.
ATGTATATAAGGTGTTCTCAATTTAATAAAAAGTTCAGAATGATAATGATTAATGTTTAGAATGAAGATAACCTGAACTTTGTGCTTAGGCCCCTTTGCGCCCAATTTTGGGTTCAGGTAAAACTAAGGTACTAGCAGGAACAATAACGCGCAGGTATAAATAGCAGCAGACCTTTCGACTTGCGAATGGCCATTACTATAATCACCATTATTTTATGAGAATTGCACGCGGTTCCGAGCATCGCCCTTTCCGAACGTGGGCATTTCCAGTTTCCCAAGAACTTTCCGAACATCTTAGTAGATTAACAGATGACATGGGTCAACCTGACTACCTGAATATTTTGACTGGCGAATATTCCGTACAGAACTTGACCAGAGAGAGGCTTTCCATTTTATTGTTTGGATTATTATTAAATCGACCAGTGGAGGCGATAAGGTCCCCGCGGGCCAGGCCTGTTCACATTAACAATACTAAGTAACCTGCTTTATTCATGCCATTACTTGTATCGGTTTTATAGATCTACTTGTATAGATTTTATGCCTAGTTTACTCGTTTCCACTGGCATATGCCGTTCTAAGGTTTCCAGTTAAAATCTATGCACAATAATTCTCTTAGCGCCACTACTGAGATCTATACTCGAGAAGGGAATTTAAAATAACCATAACCTAACCGGGCCTGGTCCGTGGGCGCCTTATCGCCTCCACTGGTCGATTTAATAATAATCCAAACAATAAAATGGAAAGCCTCTCTCTGGTCAAGTTCTGTACGGAATATTCGCCTGTCAAAATATTCAGGTAGTCAGGTTGGCCAATCTGTCAATCTACTAAGATGTTCGGAAAGTTCGATAGAACGTCCATGTTCGGAAAGGGCGGGTAACCTTTTATGAGAGCCCCTACGATTATAATACTTTGTAGTTTGATGCCTGTTAAAAGTCTGTAACCTACAGTTAGCTATTGAGATATTCAGCGAATAAGAAACGATTTTATGAACTCCTTCAACTATTAGGTTATTCCACATTACTAGAAAAAATGTCATTTCTAAATTGACAGTGTTCTAAAGTGATATAGTCCTTTACTATCCAGTAGGATAACTGATCACTACACTTAAATAAGGATTATTTAAAGATTAAAGAACAGTTGATAGTAGCAAGTTATAGACTTTTTTTTAATTAATTGGAGATTAGATTTATTTACTAATAGTTCCAAATCAGACTTAAACACGTAATTTCTTCCTGTGGCTAAAATTTCATGCTGTTGTACATATAACACAACATTTTTACTAACAAACGGCGTCTCACGTGTATAAAATTGAAACAATCGTCTCTCTCGCCGGAAATACAAAGTTACAGCATTTCCAAGAAAAAACGAAGGTTTTCCCACTAGTATTTTTATAATCGTATGATCTTTACACATCATATGATCCAGACAATCTCTCTCACATGTATAATATAGACTAGCTATTGTGCCCGTCCTTCGTACGGATTATGTTTAGAAATAAGACTAAATATGTTTCGGCTTTTTTGATAGCAACGATCATGAAGTTGTTAGCAGCTTAGGCCCCGTTCAGACAATACAGTTTTTTTGCGGTACGGTTTTTTTACTGTACGGCGTCAACTGTACTGTGATGTACGCACGGTCCGGCTTTGCTGCTTATTGCTGTGCTCTCCTCCTTCTTCCATTGCGCTTCCAGTTCAGTTTTATTTATTCCAGTCCAGGATTTTTTTTATTTGTGTAAGATTTTTTTAAATAAGTTTCTTACTGAAGGTTTCTCTTAAATCTTGATCAAAGTACATAAATTCTGGTTTCAATATTCCACACATTTTTCTCTCTTTATTTTTATATTAATCTTAAGTCTTGTCCCACAAGGCGGGTCTCTCATATATATATTAGAGAAATTAAATTTTCGCAATTAATATCTTTCACTTCTGGACACTGGAATTCACTAATAAGAAGATCAATGCTGAAGAATATCAATGAAGAAGATCATTGCTGACGATCTGAAGACTGCTTCCAGCATAATAAGCGTATCGTTTGAACATATCCATTACCGGTACAATACATGTGCCACCGGATACGGATAGTTATTTTGCGGTACAGCTGATTTTAGCGATACAGTTTTCGAAGACAAAACCGAATGTAGAAATCGGGTACAACAGCTTTTTTACTGGATCCAGTTGAAACAGTATTGTGTGAACATACAATATGAAATGTACATGCAAACGAAAGCACTGCAAAATAACTGATACAGCAAATTTACTGTACCGCACAAAAACTGTATTGTGTGAACGGGCCCTTAGTAAACAACTTTGAACGTAAACAATTCAGTAACAGGTATCGGAGAGAATATTTTTTGAGAACAGCTGATTGATATATCATGATAAATTACGGGATTTTTTCTTACATGGTAATAATAGTGCTACCTGGCGAATTCCCAAGAGCCTGGCACAAACCGCACCTTCCTAAAATGTTAATTTTTGTTTTGATAAATTCAAATTAGAAAATTTTGTTTTTTTTCAACAAAGAAATAATTGATAAAACATAAGATGAGCTTTGATTCACCAGACATATGTTTCCTAAAAGACTGCAATGCTCCGACTACACAAGTCTGCAGACAGCGTAAATAACGCCGCGAAGGGCCCACCATTTATATTTGAGAACAGCTGATTGATATATCATGATAAATTACATGATTTGTTCTTATTCTTATGTGGTAATAAAACTTGGAAGAAATGTATCCAAAATCACACAATACTTGGTTTTTAAACGTTCATTATTCTGTTGAAAAAAAGTTAATTTAGTTTTTTATAGCTAAAGACATTGTCAATAATGTTTTCAATACTGTTCAATAACTAAAATCCCGATCGATGCTCTCGTTTTTGAGGAGAAGGCCGCGTAAAATGTATCCAAAATCGCACAGTACTTGGTTTTTAAACGTTTATTACTCTGTTAAAAAAAAAGTTAATTTAGTTTTTTATAGCTAAAGACATTGTCAATAATGTTTTCAATACTGTTCAATAACTAAAATCCCGATCGATGCTCTCGTTTTTGAGGAGAAGGCCGCGAAAAATACCTTTGCGGCCGTGACAGACAGACAGACAGACAGACGGACAGACAGACAGACAGACAGACAGACAGACAGACAGACAGACAGACAGAAAGTGAGATAAGACTATTTTCGGCTTATTTAAAGTATAAAACGTAAAAATAACCAAAAAATATACAATTCTGATAAATGTACAGACAAAACTCTAATTTTATTTATATAGATATGAATAGAGGTATATTTTTGACAGAAATATTCATATGCGGAAGAAAAATAGTTCCATCATGCACAAAACTAATTTAAATGTTAAATAAACGTTGCTCCCAAAATTTTTCAACGGATTATTGCTTAGTTGGGTGTGCAGATCTGCAGATGTCACACTAAAAAAAATGTTGGAAAATTCGAAACCTTTGGATACTTAATAAATACCCAATATTTATTCACGATTACCAATATATTTAACTTGAATGAATAAATAAACTTAATTTCGCCAAAAAAGTAATAACAGAATACATATTATCGAAATAAACCGAAGTACTAAACAACTTACTGTAATAAATATTCATAATTAGAAAGAAAATAGATTTTAATAAAAAAAAGGTTGCCAATCAATCGGATAACCTACCCACACTGACAACCTACCTAGAATGCGTGTTTGTCGTTGTTCGGTTCTGAATTGAAATTCAAATTTATTTCAAAATGTTTGGATTAGCTGATGTGACGGAGGAAAAGATAAATTTATGACAATGATGAAGGGTTTTTAAATAAACAGGAGAATGCCCAACCTACCAGTAATTCAGTCAATTACTCAATCTTTATGAAAAATCTTGACGAGTTGTGCTATATATTTTTATTTTCCTACTCTATTGGCGAATAATCATTGGTGATTGTTTATGTATTGCCGCCGGTTCAGTCAAGCAATAAACGAGGCAGTACTTGAGTAGTATAGGCTGCAGTTAAAGTGTTGCCACTTGGCGAGTGGAAGTGGTCTTTCTGTAGGTGATAACGACCGCGTCACACGACGTTGTTGAGGAAATTATGATTGGCAGACATTGCGAAAATTTGCGGTATAGTGTAATTGCGTCCTTTTGTCGGTTGCCGCTCACTGGTATCTTCTATTTGCCCTTTGTGAGTGGGCTTAGGCCGAGCGATATTGAGTTGTCCGATTTTATAAATTTCTATATGTAATTTTAATAGACCGACCGAAGTTTCAAATTAACCGTTTTGCATTTGCCTGTTTGTAATGCATTTTCGTCTGGACACGTGGACCAAATCAGCAAAAAAGACACTGTTCTCTGCTGTAGAATCACTTCCCGGTGGTTCGGAACCCACCTAAAACTGTAGGTCCAACTCATCAATCACCATCATCCAACTCATTACCCACGCACAGGTCTCAGACCTATGTAGGCTTCATCCTCAAAAAAAATCTGTGAAACTTGGCATGGATGTTCCTTTTAGGAATGCCCAGCGACGTAAGGATTTTCAAAGTTCGCTTGCATTGAAAGGATTTGATCAAAGGAGAAGAGGAAATTCACTCAGGCTTTCTGTATGAAACACATTTCATCATAATATGGGATCGGCATCAGATTTCAAGATAATACCACAGAAAAAGTATTAATAGAATGGACTGCATAAATTGAATCAAGGCTGAGGTCGAATTCATTTCTGTGTTCTACAAAAATTCATCTTGCATTACATCACCATGCCCGATTGCTGAATACATTTTCTGTGATGTATGATGTAGCTTATATAGTTAGCAATCATTTGTTAATTGTTGGAACATCATTTGTTTAACAAATTAGTAACTTGACGGAAATATATTAATTATTTTACCGAAACCCACCTAAATTTAGGTCTACCATGACGGCCGTTCCCCGTCCGTCCGTTTGCGCTCTAGCATTTGAAAGGAAGATTCTAGACTTTTAAAACTTGGTATATAGGGTAGCTTCCTCTTAGTCCAAGTGAGATCGCTATTGATTTTGGAGTTTGGGGATTCAAGGTGAAACAAATAATGATGTAAGACAGATTTCTACTATAGGCTCTAGGTTAGTTTTGGCTAGTAAAAATCAAAACATAGGACAGCTGGTTCATATCGAATAAAAAATTGAAGAACATTACGAAGGCTGATGTTTAGCCGAATTTACACTTTATTTTTACGGTGCAAACGTATTGAATTTTGTGTTGAAATCTATTCTTAAATTACTGTGTTTTAGATTTGCGAATTGAAATAAATACAGAAAATATTGAGGCTTGATATTTTGATGAGATTTGTTGAAGAAGAAACAGAACTCTTTTCAAGAACTGCCGATGCGCATTTTTTTGTGAATTGAGAAGCATTTGATATGTATAGAAATGAAGGCAGTTTAATGGTGCATATGCCTATTAGCACATCTGATATTAATTATTATTCTATGTAAATTCGTCGGGTCCTTGGATACTCCGTTGTACCGGTTTATTTAATGCGGACTTTTTACCGCAAAGGGCACAGCACTGTGTCTGGTATTTTAATGAAGGCGAGATACAGCAATAACTATTTTTTATATGGCTACCTACCCCCTGGAATTTTATGATAATCACCATTGAAAAATCAAGCACATGCTGCAGAATGGTGTATGGCAGATTGGAGCCACGTGAATACCGCCATTTCACAGAATGTGTTTGATTTTGCGAAGGTGACTATCATCAATCATTAGATGCTCTACTGTGCAAGTACCCTTATCCTTGGGTGTGAGGTGTACTGTTCACAGAACTCCTAAAGTATTTAGTATTTATAGTAAAGCCCACCGAAACAAATTCTGAAACTATGCCTAACAGTCCACTCCCATCTTTATACCGGGTCTGGACAGTGTGAATACTATCCAGCATACCTCTGAGCTACTTCTTGCATTCAAGCCATTATTCCACAGAGACGTTTAGAAAGCAGCACAATAATTATTGTTTTTGTATCTGAGATGAGCACAATTCAATTCACCTCCAGCCACAATAAGGCACGAATATGTATCAATAATAGATGATTATTCAGTGAAATATTTTTGATAAATGAATTAATTGAGAAGCACTAATGGGTCATGTGGTCGATGAACGGGAAGGGACGAAAAGAGCATTTCCATTCTACTGTTTAAACGCTATTTGACATCCAATTAAGATGAAAATAGTACCATATTGTGCAGAAACATCTGAAAATTGGTTCTCCTACATTCAATTTTTTTTAACTTTATAACGGCCAAAGAGGGTTCAGGTCTTGATTTTATTTAAAAAATAATGGGAATGGTGTATATTAGTCTTACTGTTTACTATTTAGTCTTATATATTTAGTCTTACTATCTACTATTTTGTTTGTATAAAACGAGAGCTAATTAGCAGTAGTTCATCTCTAGGCGAATACTCTACACGCCTTCCAAGCTCCTAACTCATCCGACATCTGGAAGACTCGCCAGTCGTCCTACAAACATTTGAACTTGACCTTGACGCTTGTGGGAGAACGCTATTGGGGTGCTTTCGCATGGGGGAGAAAAATGTTTTGGTCTTACATCGTGTACTTTATTTCCACTAGTTAGGCCAGGTATGTTTGGGTGAATGTGTGGGTTAGCGTGAAGACTGATTCAACTCATTGATAGACCGACAGACAGAGCAATCGATGTATGACCTGGTGAGTCAGACTGTTCTACGGTGTGCCCTGCGAGTACATACTTTTGTTTATGAGGATTCGCCTTGCCTGAGAGTCTGGCGCTATCACTTCATTCAATGTAATTGAATGCAAACACACTTACTCTTTTTCTATTAAAATTCTCCAAAACTCCATTAAAATGCAGTGGTGTGAGTTTCAGTGCTTATCTTGTAGTGTAGAATGCTGTGTATCTGCATCCTGTACAACATGCTTGTTTGTTGAAATTGTTTCAAGAAGAGTTCCCCAGTTCCAGTTATATAAGAAATTTTTCTAATGTTTTTCGTACTGTTGATGCCCAAATGAGTCCGAGACTGCGTGGGCAATGAGTTGATGATAATGATAGATGCTGAACCTACATTTTTAGGTGGGTTCCGAACCACCGGGTAATTGATAATAAAACAGATAAAGCAGCCGTCATTTTTTGCCTGTCACGCTTCTAAGCTTAATCCCAAGCGCTCGTGACTGAACTTCACGATCGCCCTGACTCGCTCAGAAAGCGGACAATCAAACATATACAGTAACTATATTGTCACATTTATTATTGTAAAAGCAATGTTATACATTATTCAATGGTTAGTAATATAATGTTAACATTATAGTTTGCAAGTTATTGATAAATCATATATTTATATAATCTTAAAATACTGATGCCTGTGCCACATTACCATTCACTGACTGATCATAGAATTGACTAAAAAAGCCACTTGATATTTCACATGATGGTAGTTTTAATATAGCAGGTATTCAAGAAATATTCATAACTAGCCGACTCCCTTCTTTCAATAGATAATATTTGTAATAAAAAGTATCTGACAATCATTCAGGTACAATTTACATTGTATACTAGATAAGAGGGAAGTGATAGCCGTGAGCCGTAGCTGGTTTCTGTTCAATCAGTTAAGCTGCGTTCTCCTAGGCACTCTTTGTAAGAGTGACCGATTAGATTAGCCAGCAAAAAAGACACTGTTCTCTGCTGAAAAATCACTTTCCGGTGGTTCGGAACCCACCTAAAACTGTAGGTCCAGCTCATAAATCACCATCATCCAACTCATTACCCACGCACAGGTCTCAGACCTATGTGGGCTTCATCCTCCAAAAAAATTGCACTTATTACCCATTTACAAGGTTCAAGTATGTCCGTATGACGTCAATGACTAGAATTATTCAGAAGATGATGAAGCAGCGACATCCACAGGCAACATTTATTCAGCATTAAATTTAGTTTATTGTCGGATGGGGTGGAGCCTGTACTGTACATATCAACCCCCTAAAAACAGAGCAGAAGCTTATAATAAAGATCATCACAAAGAAGCCAACCCGCTACCCCTCTGAGCTTCTGTTTAGTGATTTCAAAGTATTGGATCCCAGACAGCTGTATGCAAAGGAAGTAGCATCTAGGTTGCACAAAGACAAATCGGCCTTCCAGAATAGGAATCACCACCACAACACCAGATACAGGCATCTCCTCATATCAAACAGGGCAAAAAAGGCTCTCTATCAAAGACACTACAACCATCTAGCACCAAAAATCTACAACTTAATTCCTGAAAACATTAAAGCAATAGGACATATCAAAAAATTCAAGCAACAGCTTCATAACTGGCTAATAAATATTGACAGACAGCATATAGAGAGGATTTTTTCATACAATTATTATGATGGAAACTTTTAATTTTGAAAACTTACCAATCCTTAATCCTATATCCTATTTTTAACTAAACCTCCTTTTTCCTCTACTAACACCTACTCTAGAACATGGCATGCCATAGTGGGGTAGGATGATTTCCAAAATATATGTTTTATTTATTATATGTACCTTATTACCTGATTATAATTATTGAACCACTTGGTTAAAATTCTTTGTATTGTATATTGAAAATGGAAATAAAATTATTATTTATTTATTTAGTTTAAGTCTTGACAGATTTGATTGTAAAATTTTGAACAAAGACCAATGTGGTTCAACGAGTGCCAAGAACTTTCCTGTTCTGCCCCATGCCCCATGTAACCAATATTTGTCAAATGAAAATGCGTTGAACGCTTCCGGAAGAACCACACCCATTGCGTCAGAGAAGCCCCATCAGCAACTGTTTCCGATTCTGGGAGTCCCTGACCTCCAACTCCACCACTGCATTTGTCAGCTAATTGCTCCTGGCTTTTTCATTTATAGACCTATTATTTATTTTTATGGAAGGTTCATATTTTTCTCCTTATAATTCGGGAATCAAAAAAGTAATTTCGTTTGATTTTGATGCAGAAGTAGAAACGTGTTTGGTTTTTTGACAGTATTGTCTGTATAAAAATAAGCACCATTAGGATTCCAATACTTTTTTAATGTGAATTATGTTTACATTCAATGCGGTACTATTATTCACTGTAAATTATCATCAGAATTGCTTTCAAGGCTAGCCATCTCTGTCCCAATCTTGATGCGTAGACGGCATCCTTTGTTTTTTATTGATTGGTCCAAATCTGCTGGCAGATATTTTTCACCAATGAACCGTTTACCAAGACTGCACAATGTTATTAGTGGAAATATTGATGTGTTTGCTGATAGTTTGACAGGATTTAGACGAAAAATTAATGTTTTGTTGGTGCACTCTTGCGCTTAGACATAGGAACTTTATTATTTTGCTATTTTTATATTTGTTTTTAAGTATTTTTGTCTCTATTTTCTATCTTTAATTTAAACTGCGAGATGATTTTTTTTAAAATTATGTCAAGGAAGCAGCTTTGGGTGTGGGCCTGTATGATTCCAGTAGTTTGTATTGTAGCGAATATGAGAACGAAAATAGTGAGAAAGAAGGACAGTGGTTCTCGGTGTTATCTGCTATGTAAATGTTTACTTCTAAGCAATTAATTACTCTGCTTTTGACACTTTTATGGTGTTTGGTAATTTGTAGAATGTTCTAGTTGTTTGAGTAGAAATTAATGGAGTCATCGAATATTGTGGAAGGCATGAAGGTCTTTCATTGTTTATTTTAGAAATCGGTAGAAGTTGGTAGAGAAATCTAGAGATATCTCAATTATGAAAAAGTATATAAATAGAGGTAGACTTTTGTAAATTAGTTCAGTCTTGTTTGAAATTCGTCGTGATAAACAAGTGTGACAGTTCAGTAGCTCAGTTGTTGTTCTGAGTTGTTAAGTGGCAGTAGTGACAGTTCCCGTTAATACAGACAGTGAAATCCCGTTGGCGCTATTACTGTCACAGTAGTGACAGTTCCCGTTTATACAGACAGTGAAATCCCGTTGGCGCTATTACAAACCATGCAATGAATTTTCGTTGTCTGTAGTGATAATTCTCTTGACAGTTCTATAGTGATAATTCGTTTACCTATTACTGTATTACGGACTTGTGCTACGTAAGTTAATTGTTCTTCCTCGACGATTCTTTTTGAATATTATTGGACAGTTTATTGTACAGTTATTATCTAATATTAGATCGGCCTTTTGACATTTAGTGATTGATTTTTGTTCAGTTTATTGAAATCTCTTTATTAGTTGAACAATATCGATTTATCTGTTTTTAATTGCTTATTTTTCTGTAAGACATTACTGAACAGTGAGTGTTGTGATTATTTGTGTAAATAAAGTGCGAGTGATAACTTTTAAGTGTTGCCAGCGTTATATTTTAGAATAGAACCAGTATCAGTATCAAATAAATAATAGGCTACTGTTTACTAAAGCTGCTTTCATGAATTTCAAAGACTAATTAGAAAATTAACTATTTTATCTCTGAATCAAAATTCATAATTGTAATGTAAAACTAGCTAAAATTCAATGGACAATTTCTACTGATAACATTTTCTAACTATGCAACCCTGACTACACATTATTTTACTTTAGTTATGTTCATTCGAGGCCACAAACTCTAGAGTCAGAATCATTTAAGTTTTTTAATTCTAGTCAGTCAACTTGAATAAGTGAGTTCTAGAGTCAGAAGTCATCTAAATTGACATCATTGATAATGCAGTCTACGGAGTTTAGTATGATCAGTTACACTCCCTTGTTTTTGTCTTCTTGTTTCCAATATTACAATAACTGTTTCTCATTGTAAACCGACCGTTTGCCCATTCCTGTATTATTCGTATGAAATTTATGACTGTAGTGCGTAGGACCCCATTGGGCTGGACAGCCCCTGCTGAGTGTCTGGTCAAATAGTGGAACAGTTCACATTGTATGTCTGCCGTATTAGATTACAAAAGGGGAAGAAGTCAATTTTAATCTTCTTCCGACAGTCGGTTCGTGCGCTTAGTCATCATCATCGTCACTACAAATCGATAAATTCTACTTTTGGAGTTGTTTTTCTTGGAGCCCATGAAATAATTGAATTTTTGAGATTATGTGGGTATGCGTCAATCTACTAAGCCTCAACTTTCAGTCATGTTCATGCTCAGAGCTTTAAGATGCTTGTGATTATAAGTGATAGGAAATAGGTCCACCTTTTTCACCTTAATAGCCCATATCCCTTTCGCCACTTTTTACTAGATAGAATTAGGACCTTTGGTTTCGGGATTTAAATCATAATTATGGTTTGTGCGTGTGTTTAACTTCAAAATATTTTTAGCTTCAAAAATTGAATAATATGTGTAAAATTTGAAAAAGTATTGTAGAAAACACTCATTTATAAGTCCAATAAAAATTAATCTAAAATCTTAATACTATAATGGCCCTAATTTAAGTTAGCTTGATAGTGCTTGATAGAAAACGGTGAATGGGATATGTAATGGAAAGCCGGTTTGATGTAAAAGTAAATAATCTTTTCGTCATAGGTAGGTACGAACGTAACGTATTACGTAAAACCAGATATCATCTTAGGATGACCAAATCTTGCAGATTAAGGTGGGATGGTCAATCATCAACGTTAATCGAATATGAACAACGCAAATTATCATTGTACATTGTACATCATACACTAGTCACTAGTTTATTGGCCTGTAAATCGTAGGGTAAAAGATCAAATGCAGACCAAGAAGACAATAGAAGATGATTATAGCAAAATGTTCTAAATTTCCTGGAGGTGAGGGTTGGAACAATATTGAAGGCTCACATGATTAGTGATTGATATTTGTTGTGGTTAATTTGCAATGACCGGTGACCGGTAGTCATTGATTAATTATTTTGTAATAAAAACTTAAAAAAAAAACTTTTAAGTGGAAATTATGACTCACGTTATGGCGTGTCGGCCGGACACGTGGAGTGTACTGTCGGTCGTCTGACGATGCTCTTGACATCAGAGTGAAACGGCTGTCACGCCATAACTTGTGTAGTGTACTGTGGGAACTTATGATTTTTAAGATGAGATTTTCCATCATGCTATTGGAATCACCAGACATGAAAAATCTCATCTGTTTGAACTATCAGCTATAATGGAAAATAGAAGCACAGTGATTACAACAATTCATTGTACATCAATTTTGCACATGATGATTATCATTGAGTACATCGAGTATGTTCCTCTGTGCAAGCATCCTTATTCTTTTGCGTGAGTTCTACTGTTCATAGAACTACTATTAGTCAATGTGCGGTTCACCTCATTAATGATTCAACAATTCAATTAGAAATTTTTGTGCCTACAATTAGAACGAGAATCCTAATAATAAAATTATGGTGGTCTGCACATTCTCAAGTCGTGAATCATGTACATAAACTTATATATATATATTTTTTTTTTGGATGAAGCCCACAGGTCTGAGACCTGTGCGTGGGTAATGAGTTGAATGATGGTGATTGATGTTTTAGGTGGGTTCCGAACCACCGGGAAGTGATTACCGTCAAGTGTCTATCAAGGATATGAAGTGTGATTGCATAAGAGTAATGTAGCCTGCAGGCTTGTTACCACAAGACTAATAAATAATCCAATAACAGAAATAAATCATTACGCTTTTCAATGACTTAGTTGCGGTGCCGCCTCTCGCCCGTTATCTATTTGTCAGAAACGACACTTGTTCTTGAATTTATAGCTGGCGATATTTTGACCGGAGATTAGCTCAGGAGGTTGTTACCATTTCCGTACCAATGAGACCGTTACCTCGCAAGGTTGTCGACTTTCCAGGCATTTCCTCTCTCCGGGTTTGAACAAGAGTGTATTCCAGGCTAGTTATTGGTTCTTGAATGCTGGGAAATTCTGTCGAAAAGGTTATCGGCAATATTGTCATGAACCTGTACTGCATTTTATATCTTAAATTGACCTACATTTAAAGCGATGGCTAATCGCTTGGAATTGCAGACTGATTCGCAAAGAGTTGCAAGTACTTGTGGGCTTTTTGTGCTCATAAAAATAATGAATTAGTTCACATAAACATTGGTTTCGAAATGTTTTGTGACAGAATTAAAGATGGTAGAAGTTAGCAACGAGCACCAAGCACCATCAATTTACTCTTTCAGAAATTTCTAGTTCCATTTGTAAGTTTGTGAAGTTTAATACATTTAAAACATTTATAGACGATATTAAAGTATTTATTTTAGATATTCAACAAAACATGCAAAAATAGTTCAAGAAATACGTTAATTAATTTTGCACTGTTTGCTATTTTTATGTGATTTCATTCGTTTAAATACCTAGTTTTATGAAGTTCTTATTCACACAAAATATGCCTGGCTGATCGATATCGAACCTGTGGCCGCAGTAGTAGATCGATTTATAGACTGAAGCATTAACATCAATAGATTTTTTTTAGGATGAAGCCCACATAGGTCTAAGACCTGTGCGTGGGTAATGGTGGGTGATGAGTTGTACCTACAGTTTTAGGTGGGTTCCGAACCACCGGGAAGTGATTTTACAGCAGAGAACAGTGTCTTTTTTGCTGGCCAATCTAATCGGTCACCGTTACAAACAGGACCTACGAGAACGCAGCTTATCTCTATCTGATTGAACAGATACCTGCTACAAGCAGATGAAAGAATAATATTTCTTTTTAAAATCTGAACGACTTAATAGTAGAATTAAGGAGATACAAGGTGAAATGGTTGAAACAAATTGAAACAATCATTAATTAATTATTTTTCAACGATTATTGAGCCATTTTGAATTTTATTCAACCAAATGTCTAAATTTAGTTTGTTATTTCAATGTAATTGTGTGGACAGTCTGTTAATGAAACTTAGATTTCTTCTATGTGTGAAATGAACACATGACAAATAATATTGTCAACCAATGCGGGCTTTCGACATATCTAAATTGGTTTGTTTCAATTGCAGCAGTTGTACAAACAATCGGAAATGGATAAATAACTGTGATAAATCGTTCCGATTGTTGTATGTTCAAAACTAATGTCTTTTTAAGCAGATAATGACTAGTGGTACAGAATTAGCCATTTCCTAGCTCCGCCTTCCCAATTTTAAAGTATTTTAGTGGCTTGTTTTTTTACAATTGAGCTGAATGAGGGTTGTGGCTGAATTTTTATTAGTTTTATTCATGAGTAGAGTCATTTTCCTGTCTGGTATAGAGCGTGACTCAGGCTTGAATGCGTAGTCACGCGTTTACTACTTGTATGTAGGAATTGGTGAAATGGAAAGATTTTATCATCGGTCGGCGGTTTGGTGTGTTGAGAGTGATTGCAGACGTCTTGCTCCTGATAACGAGAGTTGTCACGCTAGTCTTAACACAAAACACGACTTGGAAACTTTAGAGGTTAAGGCCGCTCAATTACCAGCAAAAATGTTCAAGTCCGAAGGAGGTCTTAAGATGCCTGTAGGATTCATTTGATTCTACATTCTATATGTACAAATTTGCACATTTCTTTCATTCATGAACATATTTTTAATGCATTATTCAGTATTAAGCTCTCTAGCTGTGGTGTAGTTAATTTGACCGTTTTGTACTCAGTATATCATATTCAACTATTTTTTTTTATGTTGTGATGATTTCTTATAATAGCAAAAACTATTTATGCACATATTTTTAAAATGTTTGGTGTAAAATTGGCATTTTCGTACTTAGTGCATAATGATAATCATTTTATTTCTGCTGTGATCATCATTTGTTTTGTCAGTTTTATGGAATCCAAGCTATATTCACTATTAGTGGCGGATTTATGGGGAAGGTGGGGGCTACAGCCCAGAGCGGCAGGAGTTAAGGAGCTACAATTTTTTTCTATTGAAGAGAGTTACAATACTGGTACTATTTTTTGTAATAACAGACACTGCAATTGAAAGTAAAACTGTAGCCCTGTACAACCGTACGTGTAACCTCACTATCCAATACTTTATCAAGTTTGGGAATGTAATTTATATTCAGTTTGTTAACATAAAGCATTATAATAACTGGAATTAAACAAATGTAAAACTCCTATAAATTTAATTGATGTAATCACATTCAAGCATACACTAATCTTCTAACGAGTGATACAACTTTTCTGTCAATTCCCATTTGGAGACAATTCCATTCATTATTCACAACATGACTCCTCTTCCCTTCTAAAAAAAATAGTAGTTTTGTAATGTCGCTACCTGGCCGTCGTTGCCCCTCATCACGCCAAGTAGTCATGCATGACACATAATCTAGAATCTAAATCTAGATCTACCTTGGCAAGCAGAACTGGATTTTCACGGTCAAAGAGAGCCCTTGAAATAAAATGGCGTCCAAGCTTTTTATTTCTTCAGTGTATTTATAAAAAGAACCGTCATTAAAATCAATAGTTGATGAGCGTGAAAGTGTGTAGTTTATAATATTGTAGAGTCCATTTTATGTAAATACTATATTACATAATATTATACAGTATATGTATAATGTGTCTTGCATAGACCAATTAACAAAGTTTGATATTTATGTCTGTTCTACAGTGTATGTCAGTGTTTCATCATTCTCTGTAATACTAGTACTACTACTAATAATACTACTAAGTAATACTAATTTGGCGGGCCGCTTAGCGCAGTTGGTTGGGACCAGCGAACATAAGACCAATGGTCTTATGTGTTCGCTGGTTGGGACGTCGCAACTTAGCTTGCTATCGTTATCGCTTGCTATCGTAGGTTCGTATCCCGCTCCTCCGTCTGGCATCTATGTGTTATCATTCACCCCATTACCCACGCACAAGTCTCGGACTCATGTGGACATCATCATCAAGAAAAATAAAATAATAATATTATAATAAAAGTTATATTCAATACTTGCATATACAACATTTCATTTAAAAAAAAGAAGAAAATTTGCAGACCATACGCATAGTCCGTAGACCGTGTGAGGTGGTTGTCAGTTGGCAATACTTTTTTTATAATGTTGAATAACCAGAAACAAAAAGAGATTTTCTCAGTAATTAAATTCTTGAATAAGTTCATATCTATATTTCCATGCAACTCTGTAGTATCTGCTCATTGTCGACCAGTCTTTACCATTTAGAATGTCTATCACCTGCGCACGTCTCCCTCTTCCAAAAACTCGCCATCGAAATTGTCTTAGGACCGGGCACACCGCAATGAAGTGGTAGATATTCTCTTCTTCTCTAAAGTTTCAAAGGGAACACAACTTCTGGCTTGTAGTGTTTATCATACTATGTAGCCTATGTCTGTTTTTAGGTTTTATTTAATCTTATCTAGATGAGTGCGGTATTGAAAAACATATTGGCTCTGATCTATGACATTTTGAAAATTTAAAGGATAGGTAATGTTTGAATTTTTCTGGTTTTTGTAGAATGAACATAATTTTGGCTCACTCATTACAGCATAATGCTAATGCAAATGTTGCACACTTATTAGTAATTCTAGATTTGAATGTTTTTATTGAGCAAATCAATCATTATTGATTGATTTATTGATTCTTCTTTCATAAACAATACAGTGCAAAAAGGATAAATTACATTTAGTTACAGTCATATATTTATATCAACAAAATAACCACTTACAGAAACTCTGTAATTATTGTCATTATTCTAGATTTATGTCAGATTGTATATAGATTTAATGATCTTTCAAATTTCAAAAAAATTTCAAAATTTCATAGAACAATAGTTGTTCTTACTATAAATTACCACATTACTGTGCTACTATACTCATTATAATCATTGTATACTGTATAAACGTATGTTATACTTATCTGTAATATTATGTTGATGTTTGTTCATATAAATTTGTCCCCTTATTCACTTATACATCTATTTTTAATTTCAGGTAGTGCTCTATTAGAAATGATTTTCAACTTCTTCTCGTATTCAAAGGAAGGTGAGTTTGATTAGAATTATTAATTGCTTTAGTATATTAGTAAATTTAGTTGATTATTAAAATTTGCATTGAGGAATTACTGAAAAGGGTCAATAAGTATAGTAGATTTTACAGGGAATATTATGAGAAAGAACTGTATTGGAATAAACATTGTTAAGTACAATAATTATGTATAATTCGATGAATAAATTAATTTTAAATTTATCGGATAAATATAAGTAAAATATTATCTATTCTTATTTTCTAGGATTTTTATTCAGTACTTGAATCATTGATTTGGAAATTGCAACTGATCTGAGTAGGAATCTATAAAATTTTTCAATTGACAGTTTCCTTTAAAAAAAAAACTCAAACCACTCTTGCTATACATTCCACAAGTTTGTAACACTGAATCTATGGAATCTGTTATAAAAATTGTTTCCTATTCTTTATTTTTTCATTCCATTCTATTTGTTCTCTTTATATTCTCTTATTTATATCAAAGTTGTAATTTAATACATAAAATGAATTAAAAGGGAAGTGATAGCCGCGAGCCGTATCAGGTATCTGTTCAATCAGATAGATAAGCTGCGTTCTCGTAAGACCTGTTTGTAACGGTGACCGATTAGATTGGCCAGCAAAAAAGACACTGTTCTCTGCTGAAAATCACTTCCCGGTGGTTCGGAACCCACCTAAAACTGTAGGTCCAACTCATAAATCACCATCATCCAACTCATTACCCACGCACAGGTCTCAGACCTATGTGGGCTTCATCCTCAAAAAAAACCCAAAAAAATAGTTTTGTGAAATGTACATACTTTCTTTTGACTTTTATTTTGAAACTATCCGATAATTTTCTCACCAATTTTTGAGTAATCGTCATCATTCTGAAATAACGGTCACAAGTGCACAAACACGACTAAGTTCCCATGCTTTCTTTATACACTTTATGCAACCCACATTTTGCTCAAAAATACTAAAAATGATAAAATACTAAAACCATTATTACCCTCAACTCACTTGCTTCAAAGAAACTACCACAATTTCCAATTATTCCAATTTCGTGGACGTTGTTTCCTCCATGCAGGTCATGATTGTTGAGTGGGCTCCCGTGTTGGACAAGCCAAGATTTTTTCAAATCATTTTTGTCTTTATGTTCTGAATATTCAGTCATGTATAGCTCTAGTGTTCTGGGCTGTTGGAGAATACTTCCTGACTGGGAATGTTAGCCGGTGTGGATCACGTCTAGGAAAATGGGAAATGCTTTCCCCGTCAGCACGTGAGACAGTTAAAAGTAGTACAGAGTATGACGTAATTGCTGACATAGTCACAATACTTCCTTGAGGCGGGGGCGTCTCAGCCATTTACTGTATAAATTTCGGACGGTATTTTACGCTTTTTATTATGATCAAAGGAGACGATGCCATCATTACTATAGAGAGGAGGTAACATGCTAGTCGTTTTCACTGGGTTATGTGTATTAACACCCAGTTTTTTAGGTTGCATTTATTGTGCTCTAATTTCGGAATTTATTATGCAAATCATTCAGTTAAAATAGGGAAGCATTGTTACGTGAATTGTAATGTAAGTAATTGGAATTTATTATGCAAATCTTGAAGCTAGAACAGGGGTGCATTGAAACATAAATTGTAATTTTCAAGTCTCTAATAAGTATACATGAATATAAAAAAAAAAAATAGAAATTTTTTGCAAAATTTTTCAAATTCTTGGTGAAATATGATGTAAAATAGATCATGACTCAATTTTAATCAGAAATGGTATATAGTAGGAGTGAGATGTGGGAGGATGGACGTACCTGGTAGACGTAGACTATGCATACACATGGCATACTGCATACTATTCTTGTACTTTGTACTGCTTACTTTTACTTGCAGGTACTGTGTATACAAATATTATTTTAAATGCATGTACATTCTAGTGTAGCACCTTTAGCTATTTGAAATCTGAGTCATGACTCTCTAAAACATGTTGCTAATAATTAATTTTGTAATTGCTATTAGCTTTAAACTATTGCAGAATGTTCAGTATTTAAGAATTTGAAAACACGTTATAAATGGACTTTTTATTTAGCATACATTTTTAACAAATATTCTGTATTTAACACAGCACAGCAGTTGATGCAGTTTTTAACAACTAATATTTTTGTGGCATTTTTATTGAAATCATTCATTTTCTTTCATTTAAATAATGTTAATCATTTCCAAGACACTTCTACCATAGTAGTGGCTTCAAAGTTGAAAGAGTTCTACTACTTTCCACTTTGTACTTAGCTGTCGATTTTAAATACAGTACTTTGCACTAGAATTATATAGATACTAGGCCAGCCTATCATGCCAGCTCTTGAAAAACATGTTTCGTATTTTCATGAAATCTTTAGACAATAATTATTTTTTTAACATAGAATATTGAATTAAACCAGATTATAATCACTTTTCCTCAGAGTTAAACAACGATTATTAGCATACTTGCTTGAAAATGTTGAAATAGAACGTTTACTCATGAATTGAGTATAATGAATTTGATTACTAATAATTTTCTGGTTGGATCAGTTCTGTTTTAATGCAGGTATTCAAATAGCTTTCAAGGGAAAAATTAAACAGACAATTTTAAAAATTGCTTCCATATTTTCATGTTTAGAAGAACGTTGGCACAGTAGCGCTGTTTTATTTTTGTTTAGTTTTTTTTTTTTTTTTTTTTTTAATAACGAATAAGCTTAGGATTTATAACTTTCACCCCCGGTTACACAAACGCCCTATCATAATTATGGTTCCACCTTTATACCAGGCATTTTTATATACATTACATCATTTAGTGTAAAAGTAAGCCATTATCTGGTAAAAGTGTTCGTTTGGGTGAACAGAGTATAGATATGTTCCACCATTAAAAATATATAGATCATACTAATAGTATCATGTGTATAGGTATGCTTTCATATAGCAGCTGGACATAAAAGTGGAACGGATAATGAATCATCATTAGGAAGGGACGTTGGGGCAAACGGGGGTGAATGTAATAATTTTGTATACATTTGTGAATAATGTTTTCTCTTTGCTTTGCAGATACATCTAGCTTCCTTTTTCTTCTGAGCTGATGAGGTAAGCAGCCGCTTGTTTCTTATTTACTAATACAGTACATTCATTTTATCATAATCTGTTAATTTTTAAGAAAAATATTAAAATAAATAAACCGATACAACGGAGTGTCCAAGGACCCGACGAATTTTCATAGAATAATAGTATTATTATTATTATTATTATTATTATTATTATTATTATTATTATTATTATTATCAGTTGTACTGATAGGCATAAGCACCATTTAACTGCTTCAATTTCTTTTTACATTATATTCTTTCTAATTTTCTAAAAATAAAAATGGTTCCTAGTTATTGAAAAAGAATTTTTTTTCTTGTTCAACCGATCTCATAATATAACATGCCTCAATATTTTCTCTGTTTTTTTAAATCGACGATTTAAAAAGGAAAAGATTTCAACATAATCAAAAATTTAAATGTCAACGGCTGCACTGTAAAAAAATAAAGTGGATAATTGGATTAAGTAGCAACCTTCGTAATATTCTTCACATTTTTTTTTATTTGAAATAAACTAACTGTGCAATGTTCTGATTTTCACTATCCAAAACTAACCTAAAGACTTTTGTGGAAATCTGTTTTACATCATAATTATTTTTATATTCGTCTCTCAAACTCCAAAATCAGTAGTGATCTCACTTGGATTATGAGGGAACTGTTTATCAAGTTTTAATAGTCTAGAATCTTCGTTTCAAGCCCTAGAGCACGGACGGACGGGCAACGGTATGACTTCAATAAGGCCCTGCTGGGTTCTCAATGAGTGGATATTGCACATTGCATTAACCAAATGTGTTAGAAGAACTATTCATTGTTCTCTCACATCTCTCGGAAATTGGTTGCCTTCTGTAATAACTTTGTCCTATCGCTATCTAGTCTGTTCACTCTGCTGTCTTCTACAAAAAGAGTAGCCTCATCTCAGGTGTCCATATAATAGATCTATTCTATAGTAATGCCTAATTGCCAAATGCGCTTCCTTTCTGAACTACCTGGTTTCCAAAATCAGGTAGAATTCATTATTTTAGCAAGTTAGAGTATAAAAATTTCTCATTATTATTCAGACTAGATTCTAATAGATTATAGCACTGGAAGCGCCCATCAGGAATTTTTTTCTTTACAAGAGTGATATCAAAATTTGCAAAGGTACTAGTAACATGAATGCTGCTTTATCTATTCGCCTATGTATTTCTAAATTCTTCTGGGGCCCAACACTATTGATCATTGATAATTTAGTAACATTATTTTTAATACCCATAGTTGGAAGACCTTCTAATCCCCTCTCTTTTCTACACCACAACTCCTTATTGTTTAGCCTTCTTGTTTTTATTGAGTTTTATGTTGTATTATTGTATTGTTGTTTGTTTTTTGGGGTTGTGTGTTAATAAATTGAATTTAAAAAAAATTGTTTTCAACATCTTGTAAATCAACATCATTTGCAAAGTCTGTCCTAATGTCCATAACCCAATATCCAAATTATTTTTCCAACTTATAACGTAGTCTTGCCTCTTGCCCAACGTTGTTCACCCATGTCTTGATGCTATGGACTGCATACTGCTTTATATTTATAACCCTGTCGGTGGATTATTTTCAACATAAAGATACATATTTGAAGCTAGACACGGTTATGTAGCCTACATATAATTATTTTCAAAGTCTGTTGGGATGCTAATTATTCAATAACCTCATTATTTCCCCAACTCTATAAATTAATGTAGTCTTGCCCAACATTATTCACCCATTTCACTGCTGTAGAAACGACCCGTTAATTCTCCAATTGGTAGGGAATAGAGCGCATGCGCGAACTGTTAGTCTGCATAAAAAAACAAAAAAAAACTTAACCAACTAACCTTTCTATACTTAAGAGGGAAGTATAGAAAGTATAGAAAGTATATTAAGTTTTGAAAGGTTAGTAAGATTAATTTTTTTTTTTTGTTTTATGCTGACAAACAGTGGCCATGGCTTCGCTACACGGTTCGCGCATGCGCTCTATTCCCTACCCTTGGAGAATTAACGGGTCTGTACACTGCATACTGGTTCACTTCCAGTCTTTCTGTATCCTGTTTTCATAGAAATAAGTTTTATGAATTTTCTTTTGCAGCTGTGATGCTCAAACAGTAATAAAAATTTCAAGCAATAAAATAGCAATTATTTATGATAAGTCTAACAAAAATTAATACCTGTTCCGAACCAGTAAAATTGGAATTTGGTCTACTTTTACAGAATTAACCAGTATTGAAGTCTATAATGTTAATGATGTAATTTACAAGTAATTGCGGGTCTATGCAGTCAAATATTTGAGTAGAAAATTTAAATATATTACTGAACAGATGGCCATTTTGGACCGTGTGGGTAAATTACTATAGTAAATAAGTAATTTTACTATAAAATTGTAAATTACTAGTGAAACGCGCAGTTCGTCATGGATACCAAATTTCGAGATGTTAATAATGTTGAAGCAATAAAAGTTGTAACATCGGTTCGACCTAGTCGGCTGGTCTTTGGTCAATAATATTAATCTTTGGGTTTTCTTTGCCTAGTCTTTTATGATTATGGTTGCAATTCCATAATATTATTTGTATCCGAATGTATGGTCTCCAGTCTTATCTCTTCTGTAATAAATAATCAAGTTTTGCAGTTAGCGATCAAATAGTTTGAATGGCAGGCTTTCTGTTTTGATGTGTGTCCGCCTCATTCGGCCACCGCTAATGACTTGTTTGAACGTGTCAAGTTTGTTCCGGTGAAAAGAATCCGGATGAAGACGAATAAAAGGTGTGCCAACTGCGTTTTATTTTCTTCGTGTCCTTGTTTTTGTCTCCTATCGCATTGTACAGTTGTAATTGTACAGTTTATTTTCACCATTACTAAAGTTTATATTATTCGTCTGCTGTAGGTTACTACTGGAATTAATGCAGGAATATTTTTTGGAAGTCAAGTCCCCTTTGACTATTTTTCAATTCCAATAGTTGGATTTTTTTAGCAAAGACTAAAAAAAAAAATGGGGGTCGTTTCACAAAATTACAAGTTGTTAACAAACAAGTAATTTATGATAAGTGTAAGAAAATTTGATTAAAAGTGTGAAACTCAACTTGTGACTTTGTAATTGTTCTAGGTTCAACAGTGTTTTCCATATATGAATTTATTGTTAGGAAACACAAAGTAGAGGAGAACTTCTTCAACGTTGCATTGTGTCAACAGTGCATCTGGTTACACTGATAACGGGCTCTTGTTTCTCTATCTTTGTCTCAGCTTTCTCTTTTGCTCTCAAATATCTAATGGGCTTCTGGTATTTTCGAACTTGATGACAAAAATATCTGTTTTCATACAAGATCAAGATCTTTCCAGAAAGGTTCAAACTGATATAAAAGAAGCTGCATGTGTCAGAGTGAGTCAGTTTCAATTAAGCAGGACCCATGTTATGTGATAATATCCCTTGGGTTGGGAGTAGACATTCATGCACCAAATGCCCTTTCTCAAGCATCACAGAATCCATATAACTCTCTTACAATAGCCTTGCTTCTTGCATCAACATGTTGATCAATTTTAATTGTAGGAATAACTTGATGGATCGTGGAATAATTTTTCCCAATTTATCAATTCCATCATCCCACTGAAGTTTTGTTTGCCACAATACTTGCATGGAAATTTGGACAAGATTGTAATTGGACTGATTTAACCAATGGGATAAAATATTGAAGCAATTACGGCTAGAACCTTTCTCTTTGTAAAATCCTTGCATTCTACATCGTTGAAAGAAATTTTATCCTATTGGTTTAATCAGTCCAATTACAATCTTTTGCAAAATTTTCTTGCAAATATATTGTGGCAAGCAAAAATTCAGTGGGATGATTTGCTACCAATTGAGCACAGTAGTTTGACAGTCTGAACACAGTAGTTTGAACAGAGTGCAAACAGAGTGCATAGGGTGCTCGCTGTCTCTCCCATAAAATTCAGTCTACAGGAGACACGTGTGAGAGGCACGTATTTTAGTCTTTAGGAGCTCTTCCTTATTGACAAAATGGAAAAATTAAAAAAAATATAATTATGTAAGAGGCTACTTGCCTCTTAATATGAGTTGTTTGAGAAAACTGGATAGCAATTTTATTATTAAATTGGAAAAGGATCGGATTGGTATGTGAGCCAACGTAAATTATTATTCAATTGTTACAGTTATAACTTATATGAATTTAGGATTATTTGAACTTATAAAATCTGCTAGTTAAAATGTTTTTTTTTTCAATTTATGCCATCAACACTTGTTAATAAGTGCTTGAAATATGAACTGAAATAATTGCGATATGGTTCCTGGCAGACAACGATGGTTGCGATGTAATACAAGTGAAAGGACAATCCCAGTACTGGCCAGAACAGCGATAAGAACAGCAAAGGTGCAGGATGTAGCTCGTTCTATGAGATCTGTAACGCCACGCTACTCTCCAATCTATAAAATGAGACTAGCCTTTCCAATGGGGTTTGTACCACACACAGCTATAGAAACAGACATTTGGCTTATCTGAACACATTTTGGTGGTCATTTTGACCCCTTGGTAATGGAGTAAAATATGCATTTAAAACCCGGAAGGTTTTGCACTGGTTTCCAAATCATTTCATAATAGCCTGATAACATCAATGATGAAGGGACGTGGGGATTCTTTAGTTCCTGTATAGCAAGCTACTATGACTAGATCTGAGATAGAGCAATAATTGCTCACATTGACATTCTACCTAAAAAATGCTGCGGAAATAAAGGGTACACTGTACTTTTTACTTGGAGAATGCATTCGATAAAACAAAGTGAATGTCTTTTATTTTAAAGAGACCATACTAATTTCACTTTCTCTTTATTAAAATAATTTTCACAACAAAGAACTCATCAATTTTCGAGGAAAGCTTAAATTTTGGACAAAACTAGCTGGAAAATTTGTATGATATATATACTTTGATCTTTAAAAAATGTTATTAGTTGAATAAAAATTTTGATGAATTTGTATTGATAATTTTATTGAAACCCATGTTTTATCATTCATCCCAAAACACCTCTTCTTGCTAATTCAATGCTGCTGATTCTTATCGTCTTTTTTCATCTTCAAAAACTCATCCTTGTTTATTAATATATTTGATTATGTAGTTACATAACATTTAATTGGTGAATTGTGTATACTGCACCATGGAATTGAATCTTTAAAATCTTATTGAATGGAGCTGGGAAATTAAGCTTTTTGTCGGTGTTTTAATTAATTTTCATTTTCGTCCTTCTCAAAATGATAGCTTTGATAGCTTGACGTTGAAAAAATAGATTCAACTTGATATAAATCAGAAATTTAACTACTTGTGAAGGCATTTGACTAATTAAGTATAGCGCTGATCAGAACTAATCAGATATTAGTGAGATTTATTTTGGCACAAAAATTATATAATTTTTAGCATCACTCCAACTAACAGGATTGATATTAAAACTACATCAAAATGCTCTACATCCCTGAGCGACAGTAACCTACTTTACAAGGCACGAGGTACAGGATAAACCCTTCACTAATTTTTCACTTCTAATCACGTGTATAATTGTTCATTGCTAGCAAATGCTAACTTCCAGTTTCTCATTAAATGGAAACCAGACATCTTTGATAGGTGGAATGTAATCTTAAATTTTAAAATAAACGTTCACTTGAACGTATTATGATATTTTAAAGTATTATGATAATTGCTATTTTTCCAAAGACCTGAAGTAGTTACTGCTATGGCTAGCAGTTGAAACTGAATTGTAGGAATGCACTGCGTTTGAAAAATCATGGCCTTCATTATAAATATGATGTCAGCAAGATGATGAAAAAGAAAGTAGTACAAAAGAATGAGTGCAAAATGAATGATGAATTCAGTTCCAAGACAAGATGTACTGCATGTTGGTAGTGAACGTCATTGTATAGTTATGGTACAGGAAGCTAAACTGTGGGTTATTCTTATTAAAATTATTCTTATAATTAATTGGCCACTCGCTGTCCAATATGATAGTTGAGCGTGCTCATTTTTGGCAAATGGATTACTGAAATGTTGAACAGCTTCTCTCATTTGAAAAATGTTATCACCAATCACCTTGTCTTCTCTCAGCCCCTTTGCCTGATAATAAATTTCTAATCAACAGAAAGAAAAAGAATTCGAATCTTTCTGTATGCTGTTGATTTATTTATTATGTTTTATAATAGACACATTTTTCAAACTTGTTTCAAATTTCAGATTCTTTATTAGCTATAAATCGTTTGAACTTTCTCTCAAGGAGAAGAGAACTATGATGACTAATGATCTATTCTACCTCTTCTCTACTCTATACTGCTACCATCTTCCTAGTTCTTTACTTGTTTCCCTTCATCAGTCTCTTCTTAGTCCTCCTCTTCTTTGTGACATCCATAAATTGACACCGTGTGGCATGAAGGGCTACTAATTAATTTAATAACTATGCTTCCAGTTGAATGTACACAAATTTTAGAGTCAGATCTTGTGGGAAGATATTTTAGAGTCAAGCAGGAAGCAGTCTACTCTGAACTCAAAGAGTTCCACAAGGAAGTGTTTTTGGTCCAATTCTGTATTTGTTATACATAACCTGAGTTGGGGAATAATACAGTTGCAAAATTTTCTGATGACACAACTATACTAACTTTAGGCAAAGCAGGTCAGGAATCTTTGCGAAATCTTCAGGATGCTGCTGGTGAAATTCTAACTGTGGAAAATTGAAATCAATGAAACCAAATCTGTTCAAGTTCCCCTAATCATCAATGGGAAACCTGTCCCATACGCTAATGGAATGCAGGCTCCGACTACACGGTACTTGCAAGGTCTTTGCGTTCCAGACAGCGTAAATAGCGCCGCTAAGGGGCCTACTATATGATTAAAAACTGTTAACTTCTACTAGCTGTTCCTTTAAGAATAGACTTTTCCTTTTTGTGTCATTCAGCGAGGACTGACGAACTTAATCTTGATTTTTTTTCTTCTTATGAGGTGCCTACTACCTCCTGAAAATTTGGTACCTGTACCCCCTGTAGTTTTTGCTCTGAAGTTTTATACGTACGGACAGACAGAACCTAAAGACAGACCCTATGTACTTCGTACAGTGAGAGCCAAAAAGGAGAAATCTATACGGAACAGCTTATAGAAGTCAACAGTTTTTAATCATATGGTGGGCCCCTTAGTGGCGTTATTTACGCTGTCCATGATTTTTCTATATTTTTTCTTTCATTTCTTTGATGATAAAAGTACACTTTTCTAATTACTTTTGTTCATCATATGAAAAGGCACTATCGGCCGCTTTTCTCTATCATTTATCAAGGACTTGCAATGAATTTTATTTTATTATTCTTTGCATAGGTAAGAAGCAACAGATATTTTAATAAGCGTATGGCTTTTAATGGTGGGGAGACCCTTACGGGTAGTTCCACCTCGCCGTTTGTGCCATGATACGGGGAACATGGTGGACCTACTATTTTAGGTGGGTTCCGAACCACCGGGTAAGTGATAATAAAGCTTGTAACATCAAGTCATTAAAGCACGGTCACCCATCCAAGCGCAGTCTTGAGCGGTCGTAACTGAACATCACGACCACTTGAACACCCGTAAGGGTCTCCCCACCATTAAAAGCCATACGCTTATTATTAACAGATATTTTATTCAATTTCTACCATAAATTGACTGGAACTGTTTTCTATGGACAGGGACACGGCACCATGCAGGATTTTGTAGAAACAGTGATAGATTGTATTGAAAAAGAAATTAAAAATCATAAAACTTTTAGGCACATGAACCATTAACCCCCGAGCGCAGCTCGGTACCCTGATATTAGTAGGGTTCCTCCCTATATTTATAGGATAAAAGGATATATCGTATATAAGGATATTAGAAAAAAGAATGTTGTTTTTATCGTAGTTAGGTATTATAATGTTTTAGCAATGCTCACAAAAATACTAGTTGAAAGTGAAACTTTTTATTGTAAAAATGTCAAAATCCCGTTGAGGGAGTAATTTATCTTTCTCTTTGAATATTATCTCACAGAAGAAATGGAAATAAGACCGGTGGAACCGGCTGTTTAGATTAGAGTTTGGGAACAAATAAGTCTATACTTAATCTGTGTATTTTCCAGAAGTGTAGGCTTTAATACCTTTTCATTTTTTACCTCCTCCCACACACATTGATATCAAATAGTTCAATTTCGTTCAAGTTTTTACTTCGTGAATCAACATTAGTAACGCTCCACACCCGTGAATACAGTTCAAAAGCGTTCTCAGTTTTAGAAAGTGTGAAATTTTTAAATAGCAAGTTTACTGTATGGAAAAAACACTTGAATCTCTAGATGAGAGGTAACCCAGGAATGTGTATTAATACTGAGAATATCTTGACTGGTCGCATAAATTATTAGATACTAGAGGTTTATGCGTGATTTGCAACGGGATTTTAGGTATTATGCTTGTTGTTTAATCATTTGATAATTATTATTCTTTATCTAACCAAAAATAAATGTTTTGTATAATGGATTTGGACTGCCTCTACCAGCTTGAGATCGGACACACCGTTAAAAAATATTTTGGGCCCCTTTACACCTTTTTTAAATTGCAAATTTTCAAATGGACGCCAAAGATATTTTTTATTTCAGTTGAACATGTGTTATATGGATTTCAAGCGCCTTGGTGAGCTGAGTAGAGCTGTCACATGATATGGTGGAGTAGATGCCTCAAGCTCTCAAATAAAATAATTTCAACTAAATTGATTTTGAAAATAGAAAACATTTTTGGTAGAGTTGATTTCTGTGAACAAAGAAAAATTGCCTGTTCCGAGATTTGAACCGAAGTCCCCAAGCATGATGAGCAGGTGCTCTACGCACTGCGCTGTCAGGTCCAATGGACTTTGTTGCTACTAAAAGCTGTCTTAAAACTGTGAAATACAATAATAATATTATGACTAACATACGATCTATGATTACGGGACCATAATAACAACCATTCTGTGGAATTTAGAAGTTTTGAACACTAATTTTGAAAAGACTGGATTCGAGGTGCCCTGAATCAAGATTGGAGGAAGCTTTGTTCCAAATCGTTGCCGTTTTTTGTGAAATCCGCAAGACAATTGCACACACACACTCTCTCTTTCTCTCTCTCTCTCTCTGTTATTATATAGATAGATTACCATGCCTCCTAAAAGAAAAGGTTTTAAAATATTGAATTCAGTTTTTTAACCAGTAAATATCGGTATATAGGCTATAATATAGCGTAAATCTAAATACATAGGTAAAAATATAAATTAATTAATGAATTCCATTCTCTTTAAGAAATTTAGAGTTTTGGAAATAATTTGTAATACTCAATGAATACAGTTATAACTTGAATTTAAAGAGAAATTTCTATTTAGAGAGGCAGGTAAAATTAGTGATCATTACCTAAAAAGGCTGCCAATATTGATTTAAGTAGACCAGCACGCATCGTGGGTGGTCCCGGCATACAGCGTTAATTTCTGACAAATATGCGAGTAATTTTCGTGACACAAAACTCAGCTGAAGGTCAAGTTCATGCTTCTTCATGCTGCTTCTTCTGTTGGAAAATCTGAACCGCTCTTGTGCTCATAATTTAACACTTGTCTTTTGGATTGAGATTACAGCTGTCATACTGTGCATGTATACTTATTAATATCGTACTAGTGTGTCGATTTCCAATGAGAAGGTCACTAAGGTGAGGAACAAAGAGTAAAGGTATGGAATATATTCCATACACTTTGCTTATAAGTATTAGGAGCTTCTTGCTAGAAGTGTCCAAGGAAGTTTCCACTGACATGTCAACTCTGTACTCTTTATCACATTCACTCTTTTACTCATTGCATAGCATACTCTTTACTCTTTTATCACATTGGTCAGCCCACACAGTATTTAACAGACTATATTGTGAATGTAATTTGAATTTACAAAATTAAATTAATTTGTAAATAATTCTTGGTAAAGCTAATTGGTTTATAGTCAACAAATGTTTGTCAAATAAATAGTATGTGGGGATTTTCAAGCTTCTATAGGTAAAATTTGAAAACTAAATTAAAATAAACACTTTGATTTTTTAGTAAGTTTATTTACCCTAATGGAAGTGTAAAACAATGAAATATCAATTGTATATGTATATTTCATTTTATTTTGAGGAATAAATAAGTTTGAATTTTAAAAGGTAGCTGCCAACAGGTATTAAGTGAATTTTAAAGAATTTTTTTCGGGAGATGAAAGTGGACTTCAATATACTTCATTTTAAAGTACTTGGATTACTCTCTTGGTCAATTGTCATGCACTTGCTTCTTTGGATGAACTTAAAAAAGTTTATAAATTTTCATTTTTTACTTACATACTGTTACGGGTTCTAATAGCTAAAATAAGGCTGGCAACAGTAAAGTTCACACTTGCACTTTATTTACAAATTAGTCTATTTACACACCAATATTTGTTAAGTTCAATTAATAAATAAAAACAGATCATCAAATGACAAGCTAATACCTATTTTCAGTAATTATTTACAAGAATTAATGAATAAGAAATTACAGGCTGGCCAATAATAAAAGAAACAAGAATCCAATAAACTGTACAATAATGCAGAAAGAAATGATAAAAAGAGCAACTAAACACTTACAAAACACAGTACAATTCGTTATTTGACAGTCCCAAATAATATCACTTAAAGTTTTGTGAGATTATACAAATATTGAATATCAAAATTAAATCTTTTTTAAATATTTAATAAGTGGATTTAAAAAAAAAAATGAATAGCATTTTTCTCTAATTTGAAATTTGTTACCGGGTTTCCAAGAAGTTGACCTTTTGAGATGGAATTTCAATCTGTCATGGTGTATTTAGGACGTCTTGACAACCATGAAAAGAATAAAAAGTATCATGCGTAATATCGAAACGTGATCAGTTTATTAAAAGCACCTAGACACGAAACAAGGTTCGTGGCTCTTCTTATGATGCAAGTGACAGCTTTGTTCAGAGAATGCTCCAAAGATTCTAGGTCATTTACATCACATTTCATGAAAGTGTTTAAATCTGATGATTGTACAAATCATTAAATCTTCATTATTGTATAAATCTGTATTATTTTTCTCATACAAATCTAACAAGTACTTATTATGTATTTGTTATGACCATAATTCGACTGCCAATATTCTCACTTTACTCTCTCTATTTTTCTATTTTTGTTTCTCTATTATATTAATTTTAGTTTTGTACATTACATGCTGTACATGCTTGTACATTAGATTGTTGTTATAAACAATATTGGTTTTTTGTTCAAAATGCTGGTTGAACTCGTGACTAGCACACAAGCTATGCTTATGCTAGTCATGTTATTATCATCAGTAATAACTATATTTCTATTTGTGGTTATCAAATAATTATTATTATTGTATAAATCTGTAGTATTTTTTTCATACAAGTCTAATAAGTACTTATTATTATTCTTCTTATTTTATAATAGAATAATAAATAATGACCGTAAGACCGTTATTCTATAATATCTCCAAAAAGTCTGAAACTAAATCATGTAGAGTAAAAAATACAAAACTGGAGCAATTTAAAAAAAATCAGCATATAAGAAATTGTCACAGAATAATACTGAGATACAGAATTGAATAGAGAATAATATTATTAATTGAAGTCCATTTAATAAAAAAATTGGTAGGAATTTGCTATTTCGGATTTTTGTGTTAGTTAATTTTTTCATAGACAGTAAACTGCAAAGATATTCCTTTTTAGTATGTGAGTCTCCAATCTCTCATACATTATTAAATTATTGAATTTGACCATAATTTGAGTTATTATAAACTATGACTTTCAACTTAGGAAATATTCATGACTAATGACTTCATTTTGTATTCAGTGCATTCCAGAATATGAATTAATCAGAGAAAAACAAATTATTCACAGTATAGTCTATAGGCCTACAATGAATCTTGAATAACTTTCATAGTTAAAAACATAACGGTTCTACTCGGCTGGGCGTATAATGTCATATTTCTAAATTAAGATTTTAACAGCGGGTTTGTTCATTCAAACACGTCTTTTATGTTTCGCTCTATTCTCTATCTATTCTTATACAGTATACAGTACTAAGTTATGTGACCTATTTATCTACCACAGAGCATATTTTATGTTTGTTTCTATGCCTACATTTATCTGTTTATTAACACTGTTGTGTTCTTTTTCACTCACTAAAAGGCCTTACACACAAGCGGACACGACCGCGAACCACAGACAAGACTGTCTTGACCTTGGTTTTGTCGGCCGTCTGTGTAATGTGTAAGCACTGTCGGACAGAAATTACGTGATACAGAGATGTGTGATACGGACAGAGATTTGTCTTTGATCTTTTTTTCCAATATAAAACTAAAAATATGAAATTCGGGATATTTGATTTTTTTTAAATCTTATGCTATTCTACATCTTTTTCTTAGTATTCGGCAACTTGATTTTTTTATAAACTGATGATGATTCACTAGAAAGTGTCCAAGATGATGACGAAGAATCGGCGAGGAGTAGAGAAATGCAAACTTTAGCATTCCTTTTCAGCCAGATATCTGCTGCTGAAAAATATGATAATGGGAATCTTTGTAGGAGACAACTTTAAAATTAGTTGAATAAAAAATAAATACATCTTTTATTATCTTCTCTCTTATGATGAGAGAAGATTTCATTTATAACAAACAATATGAGTAGTCGTTTTACCTCATATTATTATTTCTCCTCTCATAAGCTTTTTTAACTATTATGTATTTAGAAACTTATTTATTATAAAACTATTTTATTTTGTACCGCATGACTTTGTTAAAGATTCTGTTATACTGAACATTTTTAGTTGTAGTATGTTTAAGCCTGGCGACAATTGTCAATAGACAATCTATTTTTCTAGACTAGTAGTTTTGTGAACAGTAGACCTCCCGCCCAAGGGTGCTCGCACCGAGGAACGTACTCGATGTACTCAATGATAATCACCATTGCAAAATTAAGCACAATCATCAGATCTAACCAGCGAACACATAAGACCATTGGTCTTATGTTTTCGCTGGATCTAACTAATCCTTGATTCAATTTGCGTAGTCTATTTTATGTCTGTTTTCCACAAAAATTAACTCTTGCTGTTTAATATTTTGATACAGCTGATTGTTGAAATCAGATGGGATTTTACATGTCTGTTGATTGAATTTATATAACAATATTAATTAAATGTGTTTTCTTTTATAATTTACTTAGTAATCATTTAATTGAAATATGGGAAAAATTATTTGTTTCTCTCAAATGTTTTATTTTTATGAATGGTAACTTAATTCATATGAGATATGAAGGCTCAACCAGATGAATATCGGACAGCTTAGCTTAAAAAAAATACAGCTTAGTTTCATAGTAGGCCTCAAGGTTATTAACCTTTTTATTAACCTTGAGTAGGCCTATATTAGATATAATCTTCATTGATGAATAATTTTTTTGTAGATTACGTCTTGGAGACTCCAGTTAAGGAGTATAAGACAAGTCAGATCAACAATAAATTATACTCTTATAAACTAGTTACCGTAATTAGCCTACTATATCAATGAGTTGGGTGAGGTTTAATTTTGATGTGAATGGAACTCTTGTACACAAAAAAAAGCTTTATCAACTAAATATTTTTTTAATTGTTTTTTAAATATTTCTATATTTTCAAGACTCTTTAAATACTACGGTAGCTTGTTGTAGAGTTTCCTACCAATAAAACTAGGTTTTTGTTTGAATAAGCTACTATTGTGACTCACGAAGTGATAATCTCCTCGGCTTCTTGTATTATAATGATGTACGTCAAGATTTTGGTTAATATCAATTGATAAACTATGTGGCCAAGCGAAGGTGTAATCATAAGCGTATCCAGAAATGTTTCAAGGGGGGGTCCACTTTACCAGAGTTGTCACCTACATACAACACTCCTTGACTACCCCCCCCCCCTTACCACATTTAAATTCTAAAACTTTTATTCACTTTGTAACTAAAGCAAGAGTCACAGCAGCCGTAGTTCACCAATTTTTACCTAATTCAATTTATTAATTAAGTATTATACTGTACTACTTATTACACATTATTACACAATACATATACTAATGCATTTTTTTAAGATGTTAAAAAGTTGCAAAACCCATTTTGCAATTTCCAAACTCCATGTTTTAAAAAGAAAACCTATTTTTTGACATCCATCCCATGTAAGATGAAAGGTGAAGGGAATAGGTGAAGACAACAATACATTAAAAGGGTGCATTATATGAGTATGAAAAGAAGAAACCAAGTACCCTGATGTGTATCTTATTGAGAGGCTACTAGAAAAGAAAGATAACAAATTGTATGTGAAATGGTTGGGCTCTGATTCGTATTACAATTCATGGATTGATAATAATAGTGTTGCCTGAAAAAATAATTATATTGTCTCTGTATTGAAGAATGAAGTTGAAACAGCACAGATCAAAACTACCACTGATCAACTTCGATAAGTATTTAAATGAGAAAAACAGAAATCATCAAATGAGACACTGTGTACTTTAGAGTTGTGTGTGGACCATCCAATGTTGGAAAAACCAATACCGTTTTTAATTTATTATTTGCAGAAAATGGTGTTAAATCTTTACATTTATATGTACTTACCAAATCTCACCAGCAAGACTAATATGAACTTCTCAACGAAATTATGAGTCAAGTCCCTGAGATTGGATTCAATTTGTTTCAACGATATGAAGAAATCCCACGCCTGATTGATTTCTGAACTATCACAACTACTGTTTGAGTATGAAGTCGATGTTTCTTTAATTATTAATGTTTTAGCTGTTTTTGCGTAAAAGTAATGGATTATACGCGAATATTTTCTTTTTTCAGCCAAAACAAACTTGAAACGAGAAATCAAAAATCTAATTGAAAAATTAAAAACTAATATTAAACGGCAGTAATTATTTTATTCACTATTAAAACTTGTATAAATGCACGATTGTATGGCATTGTATCAGGACCGAGAACGAAATTATTAATTTTACTTCAACACCGACCGTGATCCACGCAGAAATTGAGCTTATAGAGAGTTGAAAATCTCAAAAGGAAGTCTATAAAATCATTTTGTTATTTTATCATGGAAAAAGAATTCACAAATCACAATGCCAACATTTGCGAGCTATGCTATACTATAATAGGTTTTATTCTAGACTAATGACTTCTCCCAATTTCGTTTTGAAATTCTAACCCAATCTTTTTCGATAATGTACCATACATTAAAGTTCTCTCCTCTATCGTATAAAGATAGACTAAACATGCTACAATAACAGCCGCCATGCTCAGTTCTCAACACTCCAATATTGTAATATTAATTCCGTCTAGATTAAATTTTGTTCACTAGAATTATTATCACTGGTATAGAATTATTCTCAAGAACCTCTCCTACAGAAAAAAAGCATTCTATCTAGTGCTTAGTCATCTCAAATGGGGGGGGGGACCCCCCCTTGAATACGCCCCTTGGTGTAATGTAGCCTAGAGTCTGAATCAAGCAGTTTTACCAAATAATGCCTTTGAGCACATGAAGTATAAATTATTTTTTATGAAAAATGAAGTTGTGAATATTAAATGCCATCCATTATTTTATTG
Source organism: Conomelus anceps (assembly GCA_948455865.1). Classification (NCBI taxonomy): domain Eukaryota; kingdom Metazoa; phylum Arthropoda; class Insecta; order Hemiptera; family Delphacidae; genus Conomelus; species Conomelus anceps. The sequence goes on from OX418223.1 coordinate 25,878,178, forward strand.
TTACTTCAACTTTCAGTTATTGACCGCGAGCAAGATATTAAACGTCACATAAATCAACTTTCTACGCATTATCGGCTCTTTATAATTTGTCCCTCCCTTGACACAAGTGAGCTGTGATATACTTGAAAATCATATGGAGATATGCTTGCTTTCAGCCTGAAGAATTAGAAGATATAAAAACCGGCAATATATTTTTCGGCCTATAGTTTTCTCTTCATAGTCTTTCCAAAGAGACGTGCAGATAAGATATGCATTGATTTATGGTCCGATCAAAGGTCGATGTGCCTTTTTCTACTCCATTAATTCGATTAAATTGCCTACGCCTACGCTTTTGACAGGAGAAACTAATTTGAAATAGGTGGTACGTCGTTTGGTCGTGATGTTTGGTGCCCTAGGTTAGTTTACTTAATATCCATGCTTTCTTTCTGTTACTAGCTGAAAATCAGGATTCGACGAACTTTCGTTAAATCTTATACCGGGTGCACCCTTTTGTTTCATTATCACTTTTCAGTTTTATTCAACTGTAATCTTTATATAAAATAGGCGAACATGTTTTTTTGTGATGACAACTCCTCCGTGGTTTCTCGACCGATTTTGTTCGTTCACGTCTCATTTGAAAGATCTCATCGAGTGGATGTTTAATAAGGTCTTACATTTTGAAAAAAGTCATCGTGGACATGAGGAATGAACGATCAAAGTTTCAATTTTTGCCATTGCTTTAACATAGGGATCGGTGAGCTGAAAATTTTCGCATTTCAACTTATATGGTTTGATGATCAGCTGTTTTGAAACAAAAAGTTTATTTTTCATTGTTCATTCAGAGAGAGAGGGTGGGAGGATAGGATAAAGAGGAAGAGAGAGAGAGGAAAGAAGAAAGAAAAGGAAGAAGAGAAGATGAAGAAGACGAAGGAGAAGAAGAAAGAGGAGAAAAAGAAGAAGAAGAAGGGGAAGAAGGAGAAGTCGGAGAAGAAGTAGAAGAAGAAGAAGAGGAAGAAGAAGTGGAAGAAGAAGAAAAAGAAGAAGAAGAAGAAGAAGAAAATGAGTAAAAGAAGAGGAAGAAGAAAAAGGAGAAAAAGAAGAAGAAAAAAAAGAAGAAAAAGAAGATGAAGAAGAAAAAGAAGATTAAGAAGTAGAAAAAGAAGATGAAGAAGAAAAAGAAGAGGAAGGAGAAAAAGAAGAAGAAGAAAAGACGAAGTGGAAGAAGAAAAAGAAGAAGAAGAAGAAGAGGAAGAAAAAGAAGAGGAAGAAAACGATGAAGAAATAGGTAACGAAAAAGAAGAACTCATAGCATCATAGGTATGTTTGATACCCACTTAGAAATGGAGCAACTCATACTTATCATCATAGGCAATGCTGTCGTTCAGTATGTAGAAAATCTACATTTGGAATGTATTTTACAAAGTTTAATAAAGTCGCACATTCGTGTGACCCGGGATAACCTAGTTTATTAAATGTTCATTCTTATGAATAATTGTCAAATAGAAAAACTAGTCATGAAATCCTAATCCAAATCCGCAACTGTATTAACATCCAATGTTTCCACCCATAATTTTTTTACATTATCTGTTCTAATCTTAAAATAGATTACTATTTACAGTAGTAATATTATAATATTATTTATAAGGTAGAACCACAGCTAACCATTATTGATCACTCAGTGAACCTTTTTAAGCTATAATTATTATTCATTAATACAACAGGAATACACCTATTTCGCTCCTTTGGTTTATTACCCTCTGAAATTAAATTAATTAAAAATACAAATACTGTAAATTCAAGGAAGAAGTACATACATGGATTATGAGTAGGGACAGTGTTGAACCTTTGTTCTTGCCTGTAGCCAGTGAACTGGAAGTGAACTGGACTCAGATGAGTATTTGTCAAGGCAATTTAGTTAGATGGCATAGAGTGGTGTAGTCTAAAAAACATTTGGTAGTGATATGTTAGAGAGAGAGCGCAGATAATAAATTGCTTTTATAAATTTTTATTTAGTTAATTTTCTGTTAACTTTATTTTTATTTTTCTAATTGATTTCAAGTTATATTTTAATATAAATTTTAGAACTTTTTATTGTAAAACAGTACATTTTACGTAAGATGGTAACTCCCACACAGCATACCCTCGGGAGTACCTAATTTCACAGTTTCGATTTATTGTGACCATGTAATGTATATGTACATAGTATTTTGATACTTGTACTTTTGTATTTATTTTTTATATTTAATGTGAAATAAATAATTATTTATTTATTTTATTTATTAACATGCTCACAGGACAACAGGTACACATCAAGTATTTGCATAATAGCCAAGTATTACAGAATGTTTTCATTGTAAACTGAATGCCATTGGAAATCAGTTATTAGCCCAAATAAATGAAAAATGACTGCCAAAATTGGAATGTTGTTTGATTAATTCGGCTACTGCAGTTTTTTACAAGTTTGACGCGTAGATGTAATAAATTGATTAAAATATGATAATATTCTGATTCGTCATTCAAACCAAACCTGTACCCAGTGAAAGTTTTATATAACAACGCATTGCATCGTTTTGTCAAGTAGCTTTATGGTGTTGTAGCGTTGTATACTACAGTACGAGCTACGACTTATGTCCGACTACAAAAACATGACAGCAAAATATCGTGCATGACAATAATTCGTATTAATTTCATACTAACGGGATCACGCGAGTAACTTCAATAGTACTTGATTAGTTCATGCTAACTATTGCGTAAGACTAGGTGGAATAGCCTACACACACTTGTAGCAATGAGGAATGGGCTACGCATTTCCTGGCCGCAAAACGGACTTGTTTCTTGATTAGAATTGTTACGTAATCTTGCTGTAATTTTTATTGTTTGCACTTCCAGTCGTTTTAGTTACAAGGTACATTTGGTTACAAGAGTCGTTTAGTTACATGTTACAAGTCTTATTCCAACTAGAACTGCGAGTACAGTTGTCAGGGTATGCCTTTTAAGTTCAGTTATAGGTAGGTATTCGACTTGCAAGCTCCATAGATTACACTTCATGAACACACTCAGGTGGTTCTGGTAGCGCAGTTGGTTGGAGCGGTTGTCTGTGATTAGATAAGACTCTGGCTGGCTTCGTATTCCTGTATTCTCGAATACGGAGATGTTTCTCATCATTCACCGATTCACCACATTACCCACGCACAAGTCTCATGACTCTTATGGACATAATCCGACTAAATGCTGAAGGCTGTGTAGAGTTTCTAGGTTTGCTGCTTGACATCTTAAATAGACAGAGCACACTGAAAGGCTTTGTAAAAAATTGAACTCAGCGTGTTTTTCTTTAAGGCGTTTGAGGGATGCAGTAAGTTTCAAATCACTCCTCAATATATACTACGGATATTTCTTTCCTTTTTTGAAATATGGTGTCATTGTTTGGGGAGGTTTATCGGCAGCTGAAAGAGTGTTCAATGTTCAAAAGAGGGCGTTAAGAATAGTTTTTGATAAGCCACCTCAACATACTTGCCGCGAATTGTTCAAGAGGAAAACTCCTTATTACACTGCCATCTCTCATCATCCTAAAAAAATGAAAAAGTTTCAATTGTTATGGAGAGACACAAATTACAACACTCGCAACTCCAACTTAATTTCTATGGTAATGCACAGAAATGCCCTTTTTTGAAAGATCTCCTCAGTAGATTGGCCCACAAATGCATAATGTTTTGCCGATGGAGTTAATAAATATAAATAGTCATAAACAGTTGGGAGTTAAATTTAGGGATTGGCTGGTGAACAGGAATTTCTACTCGGTAAATGAGTTTTATGATTGGGCAACATGATCTATATATGTTTAAGTGGTTATATTATTATTGAATTTTTAACTCATCCTCTGTCTGGTATCTTGACCGGATGTTCTAGGGATGTAATTATATCGTTCTATCTATCTATCTATAAATAATAAAAATACCTAATTGAAAAAACTGTACCGCAACTTTCTCAAATGTTATTTATTGAAATATTTGTGCTGGTATTTTCAATATATACATAAACTTATTTCAATCAAATAGTCCAGGAACAAGTATTACAAAATAGGTATTTCGTGGGCCCTTTGATTATGCAAGTGTGGGAGTGGTGACAATCTCTTCGTTATGACTATCTGAATAAGAATGTCGATAGTGAAAAATTCAACTCGTGCTTTGGTCTCATACTTCTCCCAGAAAGCATATTTCATGAGTTATAAAATTTCAAATACAGAAAAACTGAATTACTGGAGCATGGGAATTTTGTTTTTCTCTCTATATTTTTAGTATGGGTAATTCACGAAAGGCATGAATCTTAATGTTCTAGTACTTTTCTTAAGCTTTGAAATGTTGTGGCTTGTGAGGCTGTGAGTTCATTAATGTGAGCTGTAGTGTCACCAGAAGAAGGACTTGAGTGGAGCACAGCGACTTTCTCATCACCCTCAAACCATTGGCAAGAATTAGAATTATTTTTTCTAGTGGGCCCGTGACGATAGAATCGTGAAACTGGTGTCAATCTCTTCGTTATCGCTAGCACAATAACGTTATGAATGGTGGTGATAAGTCCAAAAATGTTTGTCACCATGGAAAAATTAAGATAATTAAAAAACTTGAGAAAAGTACTAGAACATTCAGATTCATGCCCTACGTGAATTACCCATACTAAAAATATAGAGAAAAAAACAAAATTCCCATGCTCCATTAATTCAGTTTTTCTGTATTCAAAATTTTATAACTCATGAAATATGCATTCCGGGAGAAATATTATGAAAGTTGAAGATAATATTCTATAAGGGAAATTTTAGTAAAGAAAAACAAATTAATAAGTGCATCAATTACTTTATATTGAAATCGTCAAAGTGAAATTTAGCAAATTTCGGCCGCCATCTTGTTTTCTTGATGGTTACAAAGTTTTTTGGGCTCATCACCATACATATTCTTATTCTGTTAGTGATAGCGAAGAGATGAAGTCTGTATAGCGAAGCGATACAAACTCAACTTTGAGTTTGGAGCTCATTATTTCTTCTCTTTATTTATTTGTGTGCTTTTGGCAATTTGAGACAGATCGAGGCAGGATGATACAGAACTAAGAAATATGATCGACTATTCTCATTCATTTTTCTCCAGTTTTTCCCAGGATCATTCACATTTTCTAACACTCCCTATCTTTGACTTGTTGTTTTTTTTTGTTTCCCAATTTTTACGTTATTCAGTGATCCTCTTTGTCCATGTTTGTTTATTTTATGTTCATCACAATCAGCATTTAATCGGTTACAAAGCAGTAAGCAAACAGTACTTTAATGAACTGGTTTACTAGCTACTGTAAATTCTTCTTATTTATTGTTTCTAATAGATTTCTTCTGAATTTTTTAAATATATTTTTATCGTTGATTGAATATTTTTAAAGGAATAGATGCAAGTTATTTTCATTCAAATAAACACTCATTTAAAATAGAGGGAAGTGATAGCCTCGAGCCGTAGCAGATATCTGTTCAATCAGATAGAGATAAGCTGCGTTCTCGTAGATCCTGTTTGTAACGGTGACCGATTAGATTGGCCAGCAAAAAAGACACTGTTCTCTGCTGTAAAATCACTTCCCGATGGTTCGGAACCCACCTAAAACTAGGTCCAACTCATCAATCACCATCATTCAACTCATTACCCACGCACAGGTCTAAGACATATGTGAACTTCATCCTCAAAATAAAATATAAAAAGAGGGTTGTAGAAGAATTTATTTGAATTTTCAAAGCGCTCAAACATCCGGAGAAAGTAGGTGGGTGAAGTTGGGAATGCTCGAAACCACTTGTTCGGAAACAAAATCGAAAGCACAATAATATTAATAATAATTTTGATCAGCTGGTGAGTGCGTCGAGGTGAAAGAAAGCAAGTGTGACCGAAAAGGATAATGATTAATATTCTCGTAAATGACTACGACAAATTAGGCGATGGCCTTTTTCAACTGCGATGATCAATCATCATCACAATCGTCGAAATTATTACAGTAGGCACCTGAAGATTTCAATTGTAGCAGAGACGGAGATAACTAAGAGATAACTAAGCCAATTGTTTGGAACAAACGAAGACATCCAAGAAGTCCATTGAAGTGAGATGTAGAGTAAGAATAATGAGATGAATGTGAAGAGGACGACGAATGGGAGGGATAGCAAGGCTGCCTGCGTTTGTTCTGATTGAGAAATGAAGAGCAGCGACAGGCAAATACAATGGCGCCGTTACCGCATCAGAACGGTTATTTAGTGACGTTTGTTATTCTAATTTGGTGAAATACTTGCCGGTGAATGGTGAATAAATAACGAGTATGTAACGGTTACTTGTTAGAAGGCATGGTCAACCTTGGCCGCGCAAACTAAAAAGGATAGCCTGTATTGGACTGGACAATCTCCACCAACCGAACATGCTCGGCGAACAGTGTTCGCTGGAATCAGCTGATGTCGCCGAACATTTTTTGGAGTTGGTTTGGTGTGGAAGCCTTCTGGAACATTATGATCAGTGTGGTGGGTTTAGTGGCGGTAACCTGTTGTTGGTCGTCACTGTTCGCTCACAGACCGAACATTTCAATTGAACTCAGGAACATGTTCGGTGACCCATAAGTTTAATGTGTGCCCGTTTTTTGTATTCGCCAACAATGTTCGGCAAACATGTTCGGTTGGTGGAGACGCGGCTTTATATTCTTATATCCTATATAATAAACAGCTTTTCGCTGCTGTCGGCGAAACTGTAAAGATGGTGAGTAAGGGAGTGAAGAAGAAGAAGAAGAAGAATGAGGGGGAAATGAGAAAGAATAATCAGGAGAGGAAAGAGGAGAAGGAAAAAGAAGAAAGATAAGAATATTAACTTTTTATGCTAAATTCAATGACTTGCAATCAATTTTAATAGAAAAAAAATGAATATTTACTCACGTAAATTTTCAACAGCAACCTGGCTCATCAGTTAAATTTGGCTACAGGTTATGAGAAAGCAAGTTATTGTTGCAAAAAGCAGATTCATCAAACTAATTCTTAGTAACTTTTGTCAAGTTCTTGGTAGAATCACCAAGAAAAAGGAAGAGCAAGTCTTTGCAGGTATCTTGCAAAAACCTTTCGAATTTCCAACAATTTATTCCTTACACACTCAACACACACTAGTAAGTAATAGTACAATGAAATTTTATGGGGGCAACACTTATTCGGCATTTAAATGGGAGTTTTCTGATGGAACTATTTTTCTTCCGCGTATGAATATTTCTATCTGTCAAAAAGTCGAGTATATAATGATTGACTGTAGATCATATATGATTTGTAAAGAACAGAATTGATGATGAATACTAGTAGGAGTTTTTCTGGGAAATGCTATATTTTTGTATTTCCGGTGAGAGAGACAATTGTTTGAATTCATACACCACGTGAGACGTCAGTTAGTGAGTGAAGATGTTAGTGAAGATTAGTAAACTTGGTTTTTTTGTTGTTTTATGCATGAAAGTACTGAAGGTATGAGGTAATTCTGTCACATATATCCTTGTTAGCCACCCTGGGAAGGTTTGGTTAACCGCGCGGAGCGTGTACTGTGTTTGGGGTAGTATTTTGGCAATGTTATACTCACTTGATCTATGTCATGTCTATGTAAGTAAATAAACTGGATCAAACTGCATCAAAGTACTGAAGGTATGAGGTGTTCCGTCATATCTAGCCTTGTTAGCCACCCAGGGAAGGTTTTGTTAGGCCCACTGCGTTTGGGGGCGGTAGTGTTTTGGAAATATTATATTCACTTGATTTATATTATTTTTGTTTGGAGCTCGTCATATGTTCGCAAATTATGAATTTTTCAAATGAAAATATAAATTTTCATCCAAAACAAATTCTCGGAAATTTGAATTTTCTTGTGAAAAAATCGCGACCCTCAAATATTTTCAACGGTTTATTGCTTCCTGGGGTGTGTAGATATCACAAAAAAATTACGGAAAATTCGCAACGTTTGGATACTCAACATTCACCTATTACTTTTATGAACCTGTACTCTTTTCTGATGAAGCACACGTAGGTCTAAGACCTGTGCCTGGATGATGAGTTGGACGATAATAATTGATGAATTTTACTAGATCTAGATACTTGAAGATACAAGAATTGCCTTGTTTAAATTTCAATTAGTTTCTTTCCAATTCTCTCTTGATGGTTGGTAAATCTTTTGCCGACCCGAATAACCACTCTTCCCCTTCAAAAATTTCAAACTTATTTGAAAGCAGAGTTAGAAGCAAATTGTTCGTATTCAAAACAGGAATTCATCAATTATTTTAGTCACAGTGATCATTCTTGAATGCACATTCCACATGTATTCCACAAATATGTAAGCACAGATTGCTGACAGAAATCGAGCAAAGCTATTTTTTTATAATTTATCTACACAAAAAATAAATTATGACTTTAAAATATGACAAGTCCATGTACCCCTTTGAGAGGTGGTCAGTGGCCGCTTGATAAATCCAATCTGAGAATGCATCACTCAATTTCATTTCATTAGCTCTACCCATTAGATCGATGTTAATATTTTCAACAAAATGTAAATAGTATTATCCAGGTCTGCTTTCTATGTGATGTTAAAATATCGTATGTAAGCACACATTTGAAAATAAAAATTGTAATATCATGAATAAAGTAATCTAATCTAATCTAATGATCTCACGTAATGAATTGTGATGATCAATGATCATTGTGTTTGATCAATGATCTTATTTTATTAACCTAGTACAGTAACCAAAGTGTTGGTCTACAATGAGGACCTATGATGAGTGTATAACCTTTTATAACCGGCTACTGAAGTAATAGTGGTTTGTGAAAATGATTCACCTCGCGCTTATTTTGGTTTATCTGCATCTTCTTTCGTTCAACAGTTTATATGCTATAATTCTGTTCAATAATTGTAACGACATTACTTAGGCTCCATTCTACAAGCAGCATCTTAAAATCAGACTAGTTTGTTGTGATGATATGGATCACATGCTCGATACGACTTGCGTAATGTAATGCCATAACAGGACAGTGATTGAAGGTTTGACAGGGTGTGCGCTGTGTGTTATCATTAGCATAAACCTGGCTGGCATGGGAAGCTGTTGAACTCTATGCTCGTGTTGGTCTGTGCCCTATGATGGGCGATGGGCGTTATTCTATGTTGGTGTTTTCGTTTGACTCGTTATTTTTAACTTTCTTTCAAGCGCCGTTCGTTGTCAGCTTTGTCATAACGACGATAATAATGCGAGCGCACTATACTATTTAGGCGAATTGTAATAAAGGTGTGTCATTGTCTGTTTTGTTTCTGTTTCTTTTTAGGTTTGTGTTCAGTTTGAAATGTCGGAAACAATGCCTACCCTAGAATCGATTAAAAAAAGGATCCGCCCTGTGGTTCTGTTTAAAGGAATGGGTTGTGAAAATGTGATGGAAATGTCAAGTTTGTCTAGTCTAGTAGTTTACAGATGGAGCTGAAAAAGCTGGTTGCTTGCACTAGCATCTATACTCGATGGTATTCATAGATGAGAAATCAAACACATGCTACGAAATGGTGTCATTGGTGTCGCGAAAAAAGGGACCAGCAAAATAAGCGGCTATCACGAAATAGTTTTTTTTTTTTTTTTTTTTTTTTTTGTAGATTACGTCTTGGAGACTCCAGTTAAGGAGTATAAGACAAGTCAGATCAACAATATTATGCACTAGATACCATAATTACTTCAATTAGTTGAGGTGAGGCTTAATTTTCATGTGAAAGGAACTCTTGTACACTATAAAAAGCTTTATCAACTAAATATTTCTTCAATTGATTTTTAAATATTTCTATATTTTCAAGACTCTTCAAAAACTGCGGTAGCTTGTTGTAGAATTTCCTACCAATATAACTAGGTTTTTGTTTGAATAGGCTACTATTGTGACTCACCAAGTGATAATCTCCTCGGCTTCTTGTATTATAATCATGTACATCAAGATTTTGGTTAATATCATTCGTTTTTACATATAGAGTAGCTTCATACACATATAAGCAGGGTACAGTTAGGAGACCAAGTCTCTTGAACAACGGCCTACATGAATCTAATCTATTTACTCTTTCTATACACCTAACCGCTTTCTTTTGGATCTTAAACACCCTATCAAGATTTTGTTTTGATGAATTACCCCATACTAAGATAGCATACCTAATATGTGACAGTAAGAGCCCATGGTAAGCTGTAAAAAGTAACTTTTTGTCATTCAATCTAGCGAGCTGTCGCAGGACAAATACCCCAGATGAAATTTTATTACATAAAATTATGTATAGTATGTGCACCTGTGAGGTAACTACTTGAGTGAAGTTAGTGACCTGCGGAAAAAGCGACCATCATTGATTTTACCTGTGTCCTAAGAGGTTGACACTTACTCTGGCATACTGATTTCCATCACACTTTATCCAGGCTTTGGACTGGCTAAATGATAGATGGATATTTCTATCATTTAGGCGTGTTTAAAATCAGCTAGAAGATAGCGTCGTCAGTAATTTTTTTATTCTTTTTGAAATTTTTATGCTTTTTTCACATTTTATGAATAATATTTACAGATATATTAACATATATTTACAGAATGTTAGGTTAGGTTATGTTAGGTTAGGTTAGGTTAACCCCACTATAGAGTGGGACGGATTTCCACAAATTCCTTGGATATACCCTCCGACGGATTTACCCTCAATCATTTTGGCCGCTTATTTCGCGCATAAGATCGGTTGAATGACCTCGAACGGGGGGTGGGCAAGACTCAGGTAGTTTAGCCGCTTATTTCACGCATTCCATAATGGTCCCTTTTTTCGCTGGTCGCTTTTTTCCCGTATTCGGTGTCATTCACTCTTGTCATCGGGTATTGGTCCTCCACTATGGAAGCACTCGAATTTAAAATAAATCTACTTTTTTTTGAGGATGAAGCCCACATAGGCCTGAGACCTGTGCGTGGGTAATGAGTTGGATGATATGTTTTAAGTATTGAATGATAGTTTGTGATAATTTATTATAAAAAAGATGCTTTAGTCTCGTCAGTGACACCATTCTACACTATTTGAATGTGTTTATGACAACATCATGGCTATCTACCATCTACCATAGCATTACCATCATCAATTATTATAAGATGAAAAACGTACAATTCCATTGAGTAAGACTCACGTTGTAACAAATTTATTTTTAAACTGAACAACTCAATTGATATTCTGCTACTTTTTTATTTATTGTAAATGGCCACTCCTCATTTATTCATAGGAAAAGTAGAATACGTTATCAATATTTTAATTTTATAAAATTCAATAAAATTTTAGTGTAGTAGTTTATTGTGTAGACGTAGAGTTTGTTTGTAATAATTTTTGGCAAATAAATAAATTCATTCATTCAAATTGACAAAATTTTGTTTCATCCACATTAGTCCGGTAAAATTAAAACTAATAGATAAAAAATTCCAAACCGACAGGTAATCGGGATAAAATATGCTAAAAACATGCTAAATAGCATACTAAAAATTCCTAAGGAATCGCAGCTGATGTGTTTTGGCTGCCATCTTGGAAAACTGTAAAATTTAACGAAACTATTACTTTAACGGATTTGTTTTAACAAATTTAACGTATTTTTTTGAATTGGAGACCAAACTTAACGTCGCAAAGAAAAAGTTACTCTTGTCATTTTTTAAGAAAACAAAATTTTAAAGAAATTGATACCAGTAGCACACCTATACAGAACTCTTGACTGCATGATATACAGACTTAAGTATTAACCTAGTAAAATGCTTCGAAATAATCCTGTTTTACTTAGAAAAGAATAGTTGTACTTATTGGTCACGAGAGAAAATTCTAATCTGAATTTTTCTAGTCTAGTTCTTTCAAGTTTTAGTTGGATTTTAATGAGCATGCGTAAAGCCCAGTTCTATTGACAAGATTGCACTGCCTTCGACGAGATAGTGCCACTATCTCATTATCTTGTTTGATATTTTAATCTGCTGCCACAAGATCTGAATTCCCTTCACTAAATAAATTCTCGTATACATTTGTGGGAACTAGACCCCATAGAACTATGCCATATAGTCAAATCTATATTATATAGTTCTATGCTAGACTCACGTTTGCTCACTCCTTGTGCATGTCAATTTATGTCAGATGCAACAACCTTCCAGTTACCTATTCACATTTTGTTCGTTCTCCTCTATATATATTTTTATTCATTACGTTTACCTTTCACTCTAACTTCCGTAGTTACACTACAGGGGAAAGTTTTCCCTCGTCCATTATTTTCTTTGTTTGGGCTCTTAAATCGTATTAATTGTAACGTACAACTTGACAGATACATGAGTTATAAACCTTTCCATAAGCCAATCTTGAATACAATTATGTGAAGCAGACATTGGAATGGGAACTATTACCCTTTCACTTGTGTCGATGCTTCATCTAATTATCTTGAACTGGATTCCAATAACTGACAGAAGCACAATTATTCGTCATGTATTTTTTTCTACTCAGAAAGTAGAAAGGTATCCATAATGAATAATTAGACGAAATTGTCACAACCACATATTTTATTAAAAAATAAAGGCAGACAATAAATTGAACATTTTAGAAGGTTTGGAGATAACTAGGTTGGTAAAAACGATTCCAATACCAGTTTAAATGACCACATTTATTTTAACCAATTCAATACTACGAACTTGGTTTCATCATAATTCCAGCCTACTTTTAAAAAACAGTGTATTTCTCGGTTGACCTTGACTGCATTTCAGTGAGCTTCTAATTTTTTAGTTTTAATTTGATTCAATTCGAGCTTTATTACATATTTTTCTTCTTTGTTGCTTTCTAGATGCTCACAGTTTTTAGTTATTGATTGCTCGTATTTTTGCTTGTTACTCCTCCCACCAGGGAGCGTGACTTGACAACCAATCACAACGTCCGAATAAGGTCAGCCTCTTTCCCTCTTAGCCAATAGTATCATTCCATGTTCAGTATATATTAAGCTTCTCTGTACTTGAGTTTTAGTTTGATTGAGATTGATAATAGTATAACAACCGAAACTAGTTTCTCAATATTTTTTAATAAATGTGGTTGTGATAACTTCGTCTAATTATTCACAATATTTAGAGTTGAAGTTCTTTTTAACCGACTTCTAAACAGGAGGTTCTCTATTCGACCTGTTTTTATACTGAGATCCAGCAATTAATAGATTGATGGTCCTGATTAACTAGATTTGTAAATTTATTATTAGATTGCAGAGGATTATTCTGTCTACCCATATTTTAATGATTAATGATTGATTAAAAGGTCAAGTGGAAAAAGTGGCTTTTTATAGTCTCAACTTTGTCTTAATAAAATATTAATAATTATTAAATAGTGTTCTTTATAGTCGATAGTGTTCGCACAAAACTACGTTGACGATAACGATAATGCTAACCTCAACACTTCATGCATCTGCCTGCTCTGTAGCATCTATACTCTAGAGCAGGTAAAAAGCATTATCGTTATCTTTAAAGTGAGTTTGCGCTAACTCTATTGTGCTGATGTGGAGCAGCACTCACCATTCCAGAACTTATCGTCCTTTGTATCTTGTGAATAATGCATCTAAATAGAAAATAAAGTAATTAATTAAAAACACTAAAGTCTATTCTAAAAGCGTATTAAAGTCAGAATGTTGGCAACAATACTTCGCCAAGTTGGCAACAGATACAAATGGGACAAATTCATTTTAGTGACGAAATTAAAGATATCTTCTCCAGAGATTCAAAAGAATGTTCTGCACGGCCTACTGTTTAGACAAAAGGCTCCACAAACTTTATTGCCTGTGTCTGTATTGCAATTCCCTGGTTCCCAAATGGAAATATAAATAAGAGAATCGAAGCCACAGCCCACTAAAAAATTGTTCTTATACCTCATGTTACGAAAAATGAACCATCACAAAAATAGAACAATTTGTTTGAACCACCGGCTATAAAAAAGAGAAATTAATTCAGTATATTTTATCAGTAAGGACTAGAAATAGTATGTTCACAAGAACGCTTATTGTTAACATTTGTCAAAGCTAAGTACTGCTGTACTGTAGGCCTACTGCTGTCAGCTGTAACCGACACTTCTCGCCAAATCAGCCTAGCATAGAGCCGGCAAATACATAAAAATAAATTCACCAATAAATAAAATTATTGTTTGCAATAAAGCAATACTTTACTCAGTATCACTACTTTTTTACTCAGGGTTGCATTCTAAATAAAATACCCTACAGCATTATTAGACTATTTATTATACAGTATTCTAGATTGAACATTACAAAATTACAAAATTGACCACCCTCTCTACTGTTATAATTGAATTTTAAAAACTATTTGATATACGCTCTAGAAGGTTCTATATTGCTCCTATGATTCCTCCCAATATTTTAAATTTATAACTCACTCTACGTACTAGAGAGCGCGTCATAGATGGTGTTGTAAAGAGGGTCAGAGATCTTTTGATTGCTTCATTCACAAGAGACAAGTAACCAAACTACTAAAGTAGTATTCTCCTTCCATTGTATAGTAAACAGCTATACTGCTATGGATACAAATGCTAAGTCTAAGCAGCACTGTATACCTATGTCTTTGTTGGACTATAAGTATTCTTTGGTACAGCCTACAGCCAAACAAATGGGCAACGCCGGAACAATATATTAATCATGTGGAAAGAACACCATACACTGCCCTAGACGATAACGGTGCACAAATAAGATCGATCATCCGAGGAGTTGGACGTTCCTCCGCAGGGGATTCAGTTTGGGTTGATTTTATTCTTTCAATTGGATTATATAGAATTGAAACCGGTTGGTCAGAAACATGTTGCATGTTCTCTCAACCAAATACTAAACTTACAATGTGATATATTGATACGTGTTGGTGCATCAACTGCAGACAAATTCCCCATTTGTCATGTCATCTTTTACATTTACACTAATGCAATACAAGAACCGATCTCTACTTTTATTATAGACAACTGTAGTAGAGGTTTGTGAAACCGTGTGGTATTACGAAATTGTGTAATTTATTACTTAGGACAGACTCTTGTATATTTTTTATTATAATTTCAATTAGTTTTGAAGTATTTCAAAACTGATACTATCACCTCTGCCTACATTTTTTTACCCTCATCGTAGATATGGGGCTCGTCTGAACCTAAATAAAGAAAGAAAGAAATTCTCTATTTGTATATTGTTTGCTGATAGATCTAATGAAAATGTTATGTATATTCTATAAGTTTCAATGGAGAGTGAATTCAGTTGACAAATCTATAAGTTCAAATTTATTCTATTTATGGATGGTAAAAATTGATCCACTTAGGGTAAAGGTGGATTTACACATAGCCTGCCATGCCCATGCCGTGCGTTTTTGTCTGAATCACTATTTCGAATTCTCCATTTCTTTTACATAGTACAGCATGTTTGCGATTTACACATAGCCTGCCGTGTCCCTGCCATGCTGCTGCCATGCCTCTTCCGTTTTCATCTGATCGCTCTTGAGGACGATTCGAGCAGGCGACCGGTTCGCGGCAGTGGCATGGCAGCGGCACGGCAGCAGCATGGCAGGGACAGGTAGCCGGTTATAAAACTGACCGGCTGGGCGCCGAGTCGGTTATTTTGTATTTCTGATGCCATTCGGGAATCTTCGGTTCGCTACGGAAACGTCCGAAGTCTAATAATAAGCAACTAGGCAACGGCATGGCAGGGGCACGGCAGCGACCGGTTACCGGTTGTCAAAATCGCATGGCAGGGACACGGCATGGACATGGCAGGCTATGTGTAAATCCACCTTAATAAGTTGCCTCTTCAAGTCATAGAAATTATCAAATTAAATATTTTTTCTTTATCATTGGTAATATAAATCATAACATGTATAATCAGTAATTCCAGAGCCTTGTCTATCAATTCTTTCTTTAATATTATATTTTTGTTCTGTTTCAGGTGAGCTTTCCAGGCTTTCATGAAAGTAATTCCAGTTCAATTGTAAGTTCAGCTTATTGTTCAGGTCTGAAATTCTAAGCTTTCTCTGTATTATTTCAAAATTTGCTACATCTTCTACAATAATATATTATATCCAGGAAGAATTCCTTCCTAATCCTAAAGGCATGGAAGCATAACAAGGTATCGAAATCAGTATACAAGAATAGAACACTTATAACTTATAACTAGGTGCGTATCTAGCTAGCCTTGCTTTGGCAATTCGTTAACTCATCTATGTATTTTTGGGCACGCACTACAGATTCTAGTATATGAGGTGCAGTATAATAGGTATAGGGGTTTATCAACAATTAATTAATACTATCTAACTATAGAGTTTGAGAAAAATTACGCTAATGATAACTCTAATTCCAGCTTGCCCACTTTTTGTTATTTATTATACTAAAATTTGAACATATAATTTATATTTTATATTCATATTATTTCATAGATGCAGTAATTATATTCATATTATTTCATTGATAAATAATATGTTCATTCAAGTCAGCATCAATTTCACTCATCACAAGCGGTTAAAGAAAAGAATAGAACAAACATTTATTTCCAAAAAAACATCAATACAACAAAAAGTTTGCACACTGATAGAAATTTTCTCTGCACTTTAACGAACACTGTGATTTTGCGAACACTTGTGATGAGAGAATGTTATCCAATCTGTTTAAGAAGCATTTTGGTGAAAGAAACACCGGAAGTGGCTAGGTTAAGAACGAGTATGAGGTGGCGGAGGAGGAGGAGGTGGTGACTAATGAAATTGCGGTGTCCGTCCATCTTGAGTCCGGTTTAGCAGCGACCTTGACGATGGGTGATTGCCGGGTGTTGCCCGATGCAAGGTGGGTCGTGTCCTCTGTTGGTGGCCGGTTCGCAAAAGGATTTTGTCCGCAGACGTCCGTCCGTCCTTGCCTGTGTGGCGTGGCTCCCACATTTCGGCGCTGTGGTGCGGCCACCGCCCCTTCACCTTCTGTCGCACAATCAGCGAAACTCAAGAACTAAACCGGAAGCCGGCTCTTTGTTTTGGTTGTGGACTGCCTCTGAAGCGACTGTCCTATACTACAATACCATTATTCGGTTTGGGCTGTTAGAGCGTTGACCGAGATAGGAATTAGTCAAACAGTGTTTGTTCACTCCAAGATTAGCATATCAATTTTTTTTAGATTTTGAAAGGAGTGGGCAAGAACCCTATCAATGCTCACCCAGTTTGCTACAGTGCATGCAATAGTAAAAGGCGTTTTTCTTAAGCACTTTTTAGATAACACTAGCGGTACCCGGCGTGCGTTGCTACGCCAGTGGCAGCAATGAGAGGGGGCATAGTGGGCTGTGATAATGAGGAATGCGTGGGGCAGGTAGACGGGCTATGCCCAAATAAAAACACACCTAATTTTTGTACATATTTTTTAACAATATATTTTCAGGAATTTTATTAATTGTACATGTTTTAAAAAAAATATAAATTGTAAAGGGATATTGATATTGAGATTGATATTTACAAATAATGATAAATTGAGAGACAATTTCAATGATATAGAAATAATATAATATGAATACATAGGGTTAACTTCTTAGTATTTAATCAAAATGCTAATGGTATACAATATTTGTTGTTGTTTCATGTGGCATTCATATAGTGAGTATATGGCATTTTGTACATGTTTTATAAATGAAAATTTAATTTTCATTTATGAGTTCAAGTTAAGCTTGAAGTTTTAAAAATGTACAATCAATATTTTAGTTCATCTTAAAAAGATCTACCGAATAGTAAAAAAAATTATTAAAAAAGTATGACTCCCAACCCCCCCACCTCACCACCCAGAAACAATGGGGCACTTTGAACTCCGAATTTTACAGGAAATATCTCAAGACTATACTGCATTGCACCTCAAATCTACATCAAAATCATTTTTTCCAAATTGTAATATTCATAATTTCACTTCTTTGACCCCCCCCCCCTCCCCCGGTCCCATCACTCAGGGGGTGAGGAGCACTTTGATTTCTCAAACTTCAGAAACTATCTGGGACTATTGTACCAGAAAAATATCAAAGGGAACAAAAGCAGTTAGATCACAAAAATATCAAAGGGTAAGTAAGCAGCCCCTCCCCCCACTCGCGGAAAAAATTGGGGGAATTCGAACTCCCAAACTTCACAGGAACTATCTAGGGACTATTCTACATTGTGCCAGAAAATTTCATCGAAATCGCTTCAGCGGTTAGGACACAAAATATCAAAGTATAAGTATGCCCCCCTCCCACCCGGAGAAAAAAATGGTGGGCTTTCAACTGCCAAACTTCACAGAAACTATCGTGGGACTATTCTACATTGTGCCAGAAAATTTCATCGAAATCGCTTCAGCGGTTAGGACACAAAATATCAAAGTATAAGTATGCCCCCCTCCCCCCCGGAGAAAAAAATGGGGGGCTTTGAACTGCCAAACTTTACAGAAACTATCTTGGGACTATTCTACATTGTGCCAGAAAATTTCATCGAAATCGCTTCAGCGGTTAGGACACAAAATATCAAAGTATAAGTATGCCCCCCTCCCCCCCGGAGAAAAAAATGGGGGGCTTTGAACTGCCAAACTTTACAGAAACTATCTTGGGACTATTCTACATTGTGCCAGAAAATTTCATCGAAATCGCTTCAGCGGTTAGGACACAAAATATCAAAGTATAAGTATGCCCCCCTCCCCCCCCCCCGGAGAAATAAATGGGTGGCTTTGAACTGCCAAACTTTACAGAAACTATCTTGGGTCTATTCTACATTGTGTCAGAAAATTTCATCGAAATCGCTTCAGCGGTTAGGACACAAAATATCAAAGTATAAGTATGCCCCCCTCCCTCCCGGAGAAAAAAATGGGGGGTCTTTGAACTCCCAAACTTCACAGGAACCATCTCAGAACTATTCTACATCGTCACTGAAAGTTTCATTGAAATCGGTTCAGCGGATTCTGAGTTCAATTAGGACACATAAATATTAAGAGGTACAGTAGCCTACGTTTTGCCCCCCAGAAAAAAATGGGGGGCATCATGAACTCCCAAACTTCACAGGAACCATCTCAGGACTATTCTACATCGTCACTGAAAACTTCATTCAAATTGGTTCAGCGGTTTCGGAGTTTACTGGGAACATACATACAAACATACATACACACATCGCCTTTTATATATATAGATAGATTTAAAAACTAACCGATTCAATCAATCAATTTTTTATTCATCATATAGGTCTCACTAAACCGGCAGGTTTTTCAGTAGGTGCCCATACAAAATAATTATTGGTACAACAAAAACCAAAATTTTTCAATAAATACATCAAAATAGAATTAACTAATAAAAATAAGAAAATTTGTATAGTATAGAAAGTAATAAAGTATTACAGTAAACAACAGTTATTATTACAATGCTATGAAATTGATTTCATTTTTTGCCATTTTATTGAATAGAATATCAGACATGGTTGTCGCGGCTGGCTTGTATGTATTTTAGTCTAAATACTCTAAACGAAAAGTCCAGTTTTTACTCCCTTTTTGCAGCATTTGGGACTGTGTATCGGCAATAACGCGGCAAATTAATGCTGTTCTCAAAGTCGTCAATGGTGGCAAGCTTATATTTGTTTAGGTTTCGAACAGACCAGACAGATTCTTTTTATCAGGTAGTCACGATGAAAAGAAACGGGGAGCTGTCAATTTAATTAATTAAGTTTGTTGAAACAGTTGTGGGTAGAATCAGAGAATCAGGGATTCGAGAATCAGGGATTCCTATTACTTTGTAGGCTGGCGGTGATTATGTTAATTGTACTACCTGATTCAACTTATATGAAAATTGGTTGGTTGATCTGATTCACCCAATCACAAACCATTTGGTGAAATATTTAAAGGCTAGGTAATTTGGGAACTGATAGCCGAGTACCGTTGCAGGTATCTGTTCAATCAGAGATTGAAACGAAACTCTTGGGCGCTCTTTGTAAGGGTGACCGATTAGATTGGCCAGCAAAAAAGACTCTGTTCTCTGTTGTAATATCACTTCCCGGTGCTTCGGAACCCACCTAAAACTGTAGGTCCAGATCATCCATCATCCAATTCATTACCCACTTACAGGTCTCAGACCTATGTGGGCTTCATCCTCCGAAAAAAATTGAATCTACATTTTCTTGTTCAGTAAGATAAATCGGTCAACAAAGTAGTGATTTTCAGGGGTATTGAATTGGATGATGGTGATTGATGAGTTGGACCTACAGTTTTAGGTGGGCTACGAACCACCGGGAAGTGACTTTACAACAGAGAACAATGTCTTTTTGCTGGCCAATCTAATCGGTCACCCTTACAAAGAGCGCCCAGGAGAACGCAGTTTATCCCTGCTTCAGGTCAAATGAAAATTAAATGTTCTGTATTCTGTTTGCAGTCGTGTAAAACTTCTTTGAACTACCTAAAAAGCCGAAGTTCATTAGTGGAAGAGAAACGGAAACTAAGTAATGTTTCTTACACAGGTGTTTCAACCTCATCTAAAACAATGGATATACGGTACTGTACCTTTTAGTGGCTCAGGTGTGCTCAGCCATAATAGCCCAGTCTGAGTCACCACCGGCTGTTATTAGACGATCGAATATTTCAGTTCGATGTCATAATGCTATTATCTAATTAATTAGAAGCTGGTGCTAATTGGTGCTTCACAATTCCATTCCATTTACTAGATGAAAAAAAAATGATGTTGAAGATCCATCTCGTTTCCACTAATATGTAATAAAAACTTAAAAACACTCAAGTGGAAATTAACTCACGCTATGGCATGAGATTTACAAACACGCAAAACAGCAACCTGAGAACATTTTAAATGATCAACTGAACTTCTTCTCACATACCCTCTTTAAAAAAATAATCCCAATTTCAAACCTCCCGCCTACTCATCCCCCACCCCTTCACCGTTTCAACATCCATAACCCTCAAACTCATGCCTTAAATCAGTGTACTGTCGGTCGTCTGACGATGCTCTTGACAACAGAGTGAAACGGCCGTCACGCCATAACGTGTGTTGCTTTCCACTTGAAAGTATTTTTTAAGTTTTTATTAAAAATATTATTGTTGAGAGTATTTCCAAACAGTGCTTTACTTGTAACCTCTATAATTTTACTGAATCAATGTCAAAATATATAACTTATGCATATAAGTGCCAGTTTATAGGTTTTCAATGTTACCGTTTCATTAATAAATTATTTTTTAAAAAGCAATGTTTCAGAAAAAAGTTTGGTCATTGCATGGTTTTTCATTTCAGAACAGTCATTTCTATTATTTATCAGTCAAGTTTTTTCAGTTTCGAGTATTCACTGTACGGTATTTATTATTCTCCACTATTCTTGTTGCTATGCGGGTCATTCATTATAAAGTTGGCTGTAGGGATTCACAAAATTGAGATTTTATAAGTTTTTTTCTAAACTTTTATCTTCCAAAGTTAACTCATCTTGTAGTAAATAGGGTTTGATTTCTTTTCTTGATGTTTTAAATTTTGAATGCTGTTTTCCTATCCAATAATGAAACAATTCCTAATCAATGTAACCCTCCATTTCAATACATTCTATACAGTTGACTTCAGTACTGACTTTTCTAAAATATAAAGCTTCAAATTTCACATCATGAATTATAATTATTATTTAGGAACCAAAGGATCAATTATTGAAGAATTGGTTCACATTTAATAAAATTATGATTCCTGCACAATTTCTAGCACATTTCTGCTATTATATTATCAGCTTTATCTAATAGGCCACATACTTATAGCGTTTGAAGCTAACGCAGCGTCACGACATGCATTATCATATTTTTCACAGTTCAAAGCATAATACAGAATACCATTTTTTGTTATATAACATTATTTAGATGCGAATAGGAAAGAATTTATTGTGTGAGAATCGTTTGTGTAAGAGGCTCGCTTACTTGTACTGAGTATTCACTGTAGGCTACTATGGGCTATACAGTAATTCCTTAATACATGTAGTAGTACTAAACTTTTTTCTCTATTCTACTTCCATTATCAATCATTAATCTCTTCCCACCCATTATTCACACATTTTTGCCTCCTATTCCGCCTATTAGGATATAGCCTGGAACTCAATATGGAGCTACCTTCTTTACTCTGTGAATCTTCTAATTACAGAGTTTGAGTATTAATTGAGTACGTGACTACAGGTAGCGATATCGGTAATGCTTTCTCTTTAATAACTTTCATACGCTGTTCCATCACTCGGTTCTGCATTGAAGGAGAAGTTGTTGATTGCTTGCAAGTTCCAGTCATCTTTACTTTTATTTGAAATCGCTTAAAACGAATCAAACATTTGTGATTCTCATTATATCTTGGGAGAAATTACGTTGATAAATCATTTTAGGGCTAGTTTTTGTTTGTGGAGCCAGTACATAGATAGAAAAATTTCTACTAAGTGGAACAGTATAGGCTAATCAAAACTCCATAATTCATGAAAAAAGAAATAGGCTTGAAACTATATTTGGGAATAAAAATATCGCTTTTGTTTTCAGACCCAATACCACAATAATTTTACATTGTCAATGCAAAGTAGGACTACCTAAACATAGCATAGGTTTATACAAATGTTGCGATCAAATGTTTATATAAATTGATAGAATTTGGGTTTCTGATGGAAGAGGGGCTCCACCATGTTAAAATATAGATAAAATAAAATTGTCTTGAGTTTGTGATCTGGGTTCTACTCTAATCTCATGAGAAAAGGTGCGACTATTACTATGAAATATAAATATCTAATTATATACAATGAAAATAATGAATTTCTTAATCCATTTTAATTTTCACTAGAATTACTGATGGCTCAATGTATCTGGACGGGCGGCCGTTTGTTGGCTGAAGTGAGAGGTAAAACACAGACAAGAACTGCTAATATTGAAATGATTTGCGTTGTAGCTGATTACATGGTAAGTAAATGAGTAAATTGATAGGCAATGTTATTGGAAAAGAGCCCGCCCGCCTTGCTAAGCTTCTGGTGTCAAGTAACACCTAATTCAATTTTTAGCCCAGTTAATAAAGGCCTAAAACGGGCCGATGTCGGGGATAATTTTAGAAAGAAGCTGAATTTCTCACAGTTGTTGATAAACAAAAAAGAAGTATCTCCTGCCCTTCAACGCTTGCTTCTCCCCCACCCCCATAACATGGAAAATGTATCAAATCTATTCAAAAGCAATTATCTCAATAGAGAATCGTCGCAGAATCGTGAATAGTTTTCAATATAATTTTTATATTATTCTCTTTTATTGATGTTATACATCACTTTGATCCAAACTCTATATTTACAGAACCATTTGCAAAAATTACCAATTTTTCTTTAGTTTTACAAGAAAATCTTACAGCTAAAACTTTTAGCGCGTTATCTAAGCTTTAAAATGATTTTTGGTTTGATGGGTTTATACCTTATGGGCAGTAGCGGATCTAGGGGAGGGGTTGGCACTGGGGCACGTGCCCACTCAGACAGACAGAGGATACACTAGCTTCAAGTGAATATGGATAAAGAATACACAATATAATTAGAAGCGGGTCTGGGAGGGGGCACAGAAGGGACAAGTGCCCCGTCAAACGGAAAGGTGATACACTAGATTTAATATGTAGGAATATGGATGAAAAAACAATAGACATCAATGGGCCTAGGCCTAGGGAAGGGTCACTGGTGGATGTGAAATTATTTTAGTGAAAATTGGAAATGAACTAGGATTTGCATTCTTCAGTTGTGAAATTGTAAAGAAAGCTGTAGTGAGCAAGTATATATTTGCATTGGCAGTTTATTATTCATAAATAAATAATTCAATAGTGGATCTAGGAAAGAAGCACAGAGGCATG
Source organism: Conomelus anceps (assembly GCA_948455865.1). Classification (NCBI taxonomy): domain Eukaryota; kingdom Metazoa; phylum Arthropoda; class Insecta; order Hemiptera; family Delphacidae; genus Conomelus; species Conomelus anceps. The sequence continues at coordinate 25,902,019 of OX418223.1, forward strand.
TGCCCCTCCCCCTTTCCCCGAACTGATTAAGAATGTCCTACACTAGATAAGCTTATTAAAGAGAAATAATCTCAACATGTTTTACAAATTTTGAAAATTTAGATAGTTGGCTCTCATGTTCCTAAATACTAAATAGCTGTACAGGTTTCATTCCACAATAATTTAGAAACAGAAGGAATGCCCAGCGGTGTACGTGAGTGTAAGGATTTTCAAAATTTGATTGCATTTAAATGATATTTAAGTAGTGTACTAGTAGTTAGTATTCCCTCATCTGTGCATCTAACGTATTAAAAAAGGGGGCGTTTAGGTTGGGATCCAAAATCCATTGACGCTTACGAGCAAAAAGACGTGTCCTCATCTGTGGTTCGGGTATCTGGTTACAAGGTTCAAAACTCAGCTACAATACATTTTCGGCAGCTACGTATCTGATAACGCAGAGTATTCCTGTCTGTAGAGTAGTAGTTCTGTCTGTAGGAGTTTTTAGCTGGTGGGAGGCTGGGAGCATGCGTTTGCCATGCCAGACTCGCGGCACCGGGCAGCTAATATTCCGCGTCAGTCGGTTCAGCGACGTCGAGCTGTTTAGAATCAAAATTTGTAATCAAGTCTTTATCGTGCCATTCAACTCAACAATTGCGTGTTTGCCGCTTCTATGTTGTGCGTGTTCGTGTCGTGTGCGTGTATCCGTGTAGTATTTAATAAATAATTAAAGTTTGTGTGATAGTGTGCTTTTGTGTACCGGTGCTGAACCTGCAGTTATTCTTCGTTACACAAGTTACTGAATTACTGGGTTGCGAGGATTCTCGAAATTAACAACGGTGGGGAGAGCTACTATTTCAACTTTCATTATTGGATTAATATTGCAATAAATGCAGCTTGATTCGACTTATGAAATTGGTAAATTAAAATAGAAAAAATGAAAAATATAGAATGAATGGCCACCTGATAAAAATGCCGGCATCGGAAATACGATGACATTTTAGTGTTCAATTCTGATAGGTTACACAACGAAAACTACTGTACAATCATTTACGTTTTCCTAAAGCTGTAACATTTTAGTACTCATTCAGAAATTTTATCAAAATAAAATTAATAAAAATATTGAAAACAGGCTTGCTTAAATTAAAAGCCGGCTCCATAATGAATTGCTCGCAATGACTCTGATATGTTGAATTCTAATTTTTATCACAATGAGAACTATAATTTATATTTTTCCATTATTGAAAATTACGCATGGAATAAAAAATATATAATCAGGGAAAGAGTTTCCCTTCTAATCAGAGTTGATCAAAATTGAAATTATTGCAATTTTTGAAATTATTCATAAAAATTATCTCCTGATGGTTTTATTGGTTCAAAACTTTTTTCAGCGTCATAAAATTGAATCTAAAATTTATTTTTAACAGGTTTCCACGTAATTTGAACCTTAATTTATTGTAACTCTTATTCACACAATTAACTCACGCCAGACACTAAATAGTAGCCTAATTATTATTATGCAAGGTAATAAAACAGGTCATTAACTTTCAACTAACAATGAATATTTCTATAACAAAATCAGTTACTATCCAAAAGTAGTTAATAACTATCAATAGGCTGATAAATAGTTCAATAAGTGTCCAAGTGATAAGAAATTTCGAATAAACTGTTCAATAACTCAATAATAAACTTGAGCACCCACTGATATTAGTCCTTAAGAAGCTTGATAATCACTTACTATCTAATCGCGACTATTGTAACAGTTAATATCACGTTTAAAAAGCCGAATCAAACTGTTCTCTATATAGAACTGCGTTGTACTGCCACGAAAAGCATGTTGATTGCCATGAGAAGTAATATAACGATGAACTTGATATCAGATGTGAATAAAGACTCACTGATTGCTGACAAACACAGCCCCTTTTTATAGGGTTGTATTGTTCCAGAGAGTTCTATTCCAATTCTTTCTATTGACACAATATTGCCAAAACAGATAAGCTGACATCTAGGATACCCTCAAAAATACTAGAAGCACGTTTGATAAATAAGAGTAAAAGAGAGTGAAGAGACAAGGAAACAGAAACAGCAAGCGCCTCACTATTTACCCTGCCTGCTATCTAATGTAAAAAGAATTTCGAAGGCGACTGTTGACACAATGCAGCCGCTTAAAGAACGTTTTCATTTGAGTTCTGCAATATTACTGATTTTCAAATACTGTCCAATACTTTAGTTGCTTATGGCTTATTTATCATCTAATCATTCTCAGAGTGATCGACTCAATTAAATTAAAATCAATCCTCACCAATTTTATTAAGACTGAACTGGGACAACTGATCATGATGCCCTTTAATGTAGGTATTAAAAATAATCAAAATTGACATTTTCATTTGTGAATTTTCGAAGTTCTAAAACAACTTGGAAGAAAGTACCGTAGTATTTAATAAAATAGAATATATTTGATAAAAAAACTGATTTTGTTAAATTAGTTTATAGTTTATTATGCAAGCTCGAAAATGATGAAAAAAGTACAGCAACAAAGCGGAAATGGTTACGAAATAGGTTGTTGAAGAAATAGGATCGAACGGTAGAACACAAGATGCACTGGAGGTGTTCAGTTGTAGTTGTAGACACAAGGTATCGAATTCTACTACTTAGCTCACTATTTCATCAACATTGACCAAACAAGGTAGCGAATTGCAAACCAATATGCTAATGAAACATCATTTATATTCTGTATTCATCCCTCAAATCACAGGTATCCAATTGCCTATTATATAATGTAACAGATACTGGTGTTGGCTGTTAGACATAAGCCTGTAATATTCTTGTGAAGAAACAGACAGTGTCTTATGACTCACCTCATTTATTTCCAAGGTCCATTGCTTGTTTTCAAGTCGCTGAACTGTTGGAATTCCATTGGTGGTCTCGTGGTTAGTTGTCCTGACTACTGGCCGCAACGTTCCCAACTCAGTAATCAAGACATTAATTTTTCCTCCTTTTTATTTACCTTATTCACCCCATGACACACATTGATCATTCATACTAATTCTCTAAATAATGATGATTTATGATCTTCAGTAGAATCTCGATTATCCGAGTCCCGATCAACCGATCCTCCGGGTTATCCGAGCTAGTGATGACAGAAAAAATTTAAATAAAGCTCTTTTTTATTTTAAGAATAATCGGTGGGAAGATGCGTTTTATACTTTTTATGATGTAATGTCATGTCTCAGATAAAATAAGGTGTCTAAGTAGTTATTTTACGTTTTAACCTTGTTATAAAAATTACGATTTGTCACGTATTTTGACTTTTCCTGGTATTAGCACTTAACTTCCGTATTATCCGAGTTTTTTCATATCCGAGGTGGTCTTGGTCCCAATTACCTCGGATAATCGAGATGCTACTGTAAATATAAAACAGATTCTAGGTTACATTCAATAGCAAAAGCGATCTCATGAATGACTTTGTGAGCCTCTTCTTTATACCTCTTCCTCACAAAATTCCTTTTTGGGGGGGGGGTCATTACCCACCCCATTTGGTGGACCGCCCTTGTTAACTAGTTAATGTAATATTTTTTTAATCTTTCCCTCTTCTTTTACTTTTATCAGCTTTGGCTCATGTGAACCTCGCTCATGTGAAAATCATTTGCAATACCGTACAAAAAAAAAGAGACGAAAATTAGAAGAAAACAATTGATTAGCATGAATTTGAGAGCTCATTATCAAATTCATTTCTTTCACTCTTTTCTTTTTTGCATCCTTCGACTCTCAAATATTCCGGACTAATCTTATGGGATGAGTTTCATCATTTTTGTCTCATCAGCGTTTTGGTCGCTTTCTCTGTAGTTCGTATCTGCTCTATTACGACAATAATGACGATATAATTCCAAATAGTTATTAGAGTTTAAGCAAAAGTACAATAACACCAATGCTAACCCAATAATTAATGCATCTGCCTGCTGTAAAAGCATGATGCTATAGAGCAGGCAGATGCATAGAGTATTTAGGTTACCATTAGCGTAATCGTTGACGTAGTTTTATCTAAACTTTATGTTAACAATTGCAAATTGAAAATGAAATAATAAATAAAAATAGAGTTGCATTTTTAACCAGTATAGAGAGCAAAAATCTTGTAGTCTGTGGTGTGATACCAGTATACTGATTTCTGATGTGAGTGGTTGATTCTTCTGTTGCAGTCTAGTTCTAGTCTAGCTAAAAAGCTACAAGGATAACAACTTACAAAAGAACAGAGATAACGAATGTAGTAGAAATTGCTTTCTCTGGAGTATCTGACCACAATGTACAGAGAGCATAGATTCTGCACATTCCTCCTTATGTCTATGAGTCTCTTTCTCAATCTTCCTCACTCTTTTTTCATCGCTTTACTTGCTCCATGCACATCTCTCTCCTGTTCGGTGAAATGGAAACAATGAAATTTCGATTAATTGGCTCTCTTAATAATATGAGTCTCTTTCTCAATCTTCCTCACTCTTTTTTCATCGCTTTACTTGCTCCATGCACATCTCTCTCCTGTTCGGTGAAATGGAAACAATGAAATTTCGATTAATTGGCTTTGAAATGGAAGAGCTGCTACCCGAATGATGCAATGAATAGAAAAGTTTTACTTTGCTCTAGAAAACTGGAGGAATTCTAAAATAGTTTCTGCCAGTGTGTTAAACTTCCAATACAGTACTTTCCAATTATTATTATGTTGCACTGTAGTTGATTTTTTTAAATGTTTCAAATCGTTATTTTTTCTTAAACGTATCAAGGGGCAAAATTTTTTATGGTGTAGTGGATGACTAGTTGAATCACAAATGATTGTGATTTAATTATTATAGCTCCTAGCTGCCTAATATTATGATAAATTTCAGAATTATCTGTAGAATCTTCAAGAAGAATTCTTGAATAATGCTATCAAGTCATTCAGTTTAGGTTTTCTTTTTCACTAACTTCACTACTCTGCAGCTTCTTACACCTGTGTTCACATTTGTGTCTTCTATTAACGTGACTAAGCATGTATAAAATACACTAGCCTAATCAGCTAGTGATTTGTCATTTTTAATTGCTCTGGTTCGAACACCTGCCCTGCAAATTGGTCGTAAATTTTTATAACAATTATTAAATTTAATACACTGCCTTTATTTACATTGTAAATGAGTCTAACCTCCCCCAAGTGTTCAGTGGTTCCTAGTGTCGACCGTACATATTGAAGCCTATATTTCTCGGAATTAGTACATTCATACCCTTAATAATGTATACTGTCTATAAACCGTTTTCGGTAAGGGCTGTTCCCCACTCTACGGAGGAATAATCCAGTTTGATGAATTCTCACCCTACTCCTTGAAAGTGAAGGTGAAAACCCACGGCGTTCAATCCCCCGAGACTAAGGGTTGCAGTTTCCCCTTGCTTTGCGTCATCCCCTAATGTTTTTACAAGGCCAAGATCGGTGTCAGTTATTTATAAGGCAGAATTGAGACGCTCGATCGTTTGAAACAAGTTTGACAGCGATTTATCGTTCTTGTAGGTTACAGGGCGAATTATGGCTATTTCAAATCGATTCCTTGCAGCTTTTAAAAGAGAGAGAAATATGTGGGATTATCCTTGTGGAAGATGGATGAGTAGGAAAGAAATCTTGTAGACTGCTTTTTTTTTTATTTTGAAAAAGTAAAATTTATCAGTTTATTAAATTTTGGTTGTAATTGACAAGCAAATTAGAGCAATAGAAATGTAGCCTTTGTTGTGTAGAATAAATTATGGTCTCATTCTAATAATTAATAATCCATGAGCATTAAAACAATGATTTGTTTGTATAATAAAAAAGTAATTAGAATTGACCACATCTTTGTTTTTTTTCTATAATAGATACTTGAAGTATATTAGATACTTGAAGTATATTCGATACTTACGGATCCACTTGAAGAAAAGTCAACGAAAGTAAAAAGGAGAAATAGCGTCTATGAGCGTGTAGATTTGATGATTAATTTTTACTTTCTTGTACCCCAAAAGTGTCGTCCGTGTGTTGTATTTTGCAATGTGTTTCATTGATAAAAACTACCAGCAGTAACAGAATGATACAGTGTAAATTTATCAATGGAAGCTGCGCAGAGACAGATCCTCAGAGAGCAGATCCTCCTTGTAGTTAGGTAGCAATCAGTATGCAGTAGCTTAGACTACGTTAATTAAGAATGATTGCTAGGCACCTTATTTATTATGACGTTGGAAACTAGATTGAAGATTTTAATCTCAGAAATATCCGCTGGCAGTGTACTGATGAAACGTTTCATCAGTGTAAGAGGAGAAACTATTCACGTTGGGGGAAGATGTAAATTGAGGGATGAGTCTGGAAACGGAAGTCCTTCTTTTAAAGTGGAATGAGTGAAATGGAAAATAGGAATGATAGGGGAGTGGGGAATTAACACCTCACAATGTAGGGGGTAGCGTATGCTGATAATGTTCCATTGTTGCTTTGGGCATTTCTACAAGCCTGCAGGACGAACAGCAACCATTTTGTCCATCCTTGTACTCATTGTTGGTTGCTATTGTATGTTTCATCAAAGAGGAAACTTTGAGAAGTTTCTTCCATTTTGGAGATAGTGGTTCTAATAGTTAATGTTGGTAAATGTAAAATATCTGGAAGCTTTTGTCGCTAATGAACGTGTTGTGTATCTCATCTTCACAAAATTTGAAATTAGTAAAGGAGCTGCATGTCATTTAAAATGTTCAATTATTGAATATTTTTTGTCACTTGTCTTTTCTATACAATTTAATTTTAGTTTTAGTTTAATTTCTTTTAGTTTTATATTATAACTTCTTTGGAGTGTGAATTGTATTTTGTAAAGGAGGCAAAAAGGGTTTCTACCTGTTTCCTCCAGCAATAAACTATTTATTTATTTTCGCCACACTAGGACGTAATGAGCGGTTTTTCGTGCGTCATATGGAGGCCGATAGTGTTCGGTTTCCGACGAGGTCTGTAAACGCTTACCGACCTAGGGCGGAAAAGAAAATGACCTTGAATGACAGCTGATCGTGTCCGATCACCCAATAGAATACGATGATATTTTCATAACCTCAACAACATTGTATTCTTGCTTGTACCATAGCCTTAAAATTTCGCTTTCAAAATGTATTGCCAATTGTTTTGTTTGTTTTTTTTTGTGGTGTGGCGAAAAATAGCGTTCGCAACGCGGGCATAAATGTTTTGCCGGCTCTCAGACTTCGTCTCGAACTTGAAAACCGCGATCTCGAGCCGGCAAACACACATTTTCGGCCCTAGGTGCGAAATATACTATTATTCACCAGTTTTTTCTGAAAATTTCTAAGTAATTGAATATTGATCGAGAATATAGTTGAAGCTTTATTTCTGTATATAGAGATCTATACATTACATCACGTTAATCTAATTTTCTTGAAACATAATAATTATGTTCAAGTTAAGGCACATCTCTGAGCTCTAAACTTGGCCTCATATTAATCCGATTTATTCTGAAACATAGTTTTTGGGTTTGAGCAGAAGTATTATTTTATTTATTTATTGTGACAAATTTACAACGCTATTGTCGAAGTATTATTAAAATGAAGAGTAACTTTCTCTCGCACCTGTGCTCCAACCCAGATGTAAAAGCTCGGTGAATCTTCCAAAACAATCGCTTCAACAGAAAAGGATGTTGAAAGTAATACTAAAATAATGTTATTACTATGATCATTCTCAATACTTGCTCTCTCATGCACCTATGTGTAGTATAATCTGAATACAGTTTGTCTCTATTCTCTTTTACCAGAAATTTCACTTAAACGCCGCCATTCTGATCGCCCGAATTAAGTTTAGTGTCGAATGTCACATTAAGCTTATTCCATTGTTGTGGTTACCGCTCCATAGTGAATAATAATTGTCGGAGAAAGGCAATAGAATAGAATTATACATAGTTATAATTTTCTTTAATCGTCCCATAAATTATTCTTAAAATGCCTTTTTTATCTATGCATCTTGATCTTTTGCTGTAGGGGGTTCGGGATAGCTTCATTGTTAAACGGTCCGTATTAAAACACTAGAACACCACACACTACGTAATGAAATGCTCACATTCCTTCACTTGTCGCTTCTCCGTTTTCCACGCGGTACAAAATCCCGTTGTAATGGGTCAATGTCTATCCTCAACAGAAGTGGTCATCGTATGAGTAGGAGAACCTTGTAATAAAATACAGATTGCATCCCACGAATCATTATGTTTATTGCGCCCAGCTCCTGATTTTTTATTACCTTCATCAAGACTTGAAATAACTTGGCCGTTATCATCTTTTGTGATCTTCAAGAAGATATTAGGAGAGATTCTTGATTTATCTCCATGCTGCTCAATAGTTTCTACATACTGTACATAGAAGCTGAAGCTGTTACATTGTGTTTATAGGTACAATTAAATCAATGATAAATAATTATTCACCTATGAGACCTGACCTCATAGGTAGTATAATTGTCGTATTTACATGTTTAATTGTTGTATTTAGATGAAACAATCATCTAAATGTGTAAAAATTAATCTATATAAATATAATAATAAAATGGAAACTTGATAATCTTTTACGGAACTTTTAAAATGATTTTATGTTTTCATTATAATAAGAATGATGCCTTCAAATGTTGAAATTGACGACGAATTGAATTAGTTTTGTAAAACCAACTAACTCAAAAAAATTCACAGCTGTTGTATGCTTAAAAAGTGATACGAAAACAGGGTTGTAGCTGGATATTATAAATTAGTTTCTAAAACTCATGGCTTAATTATTGTTAATTTTAAAATATTATTCGTTTTCAATACATTTCACAATTACCTCAAGATACATATTTAGAACATTCAAATTTAGACTTATGAAATTCATAATTTTTGGTCGGTGTTACTAATCATCTCTCCCTTAAAAGCTCCCTCTTATATACGCTCTCATACTTTTTTGTATATTTCTATGAGAGCAATTCCTATGTTAGTTTTTCACTACCGGTACCGTATGTCATACCAGGATGTAGCCGAAGGGGAGTTTGGAGGTCCGGACCCCCCTAGGCAATGACATACACACTAGATAAAATACACTTGGAAAGTTACGGTTCCAAACTTCAAACTAAATATAAGTGTCTAAAACTTCTAGAAATGGAGTTTCAGGGGGCCTATTTTTTGAAAATTTCCTGGGGGAAGACTCCCGGACCGCTTTTCTTATGCGAGCGAAAAGGCAGATTTTTGTCAACAAATGAATGTAACATATGTGTTTGTCTGCACTGTATCAATTTTTCAGAAGGAAATAGTAGGCTCATGAGGGTTGAACTCATAATTTATATCCTAGGTGGGGATTTCGGTGAGGTGAACCGCCTCGCCTTAGAAAAAATCTGGATACACTTGCGTCCATAGTAGAGGAAAGACTATCGTTAGTATTCTGGTATCTGTCTCCAGGATATTATTGTTATCATCTGTTGTCAAAGTTGCTTATTTCAAATCACAGTACGCACATTCACATCAAGCAAGCACTACATAGTCAAGCTTGGTAGCATTTAACAAATTGAAAATCTTCCAAGATGTAAAATTTATAAAAATAATCATAGATAAATACACACCTGCTGCAACAACTTAAAAGGCATTAAAAAAGTTTTAACCATTTAATTTTTTAAATTAAAAAATAAGTTATAAAAGACCAATTGAAAATTTGAATAAAAATGCAATACTAATATATTTAATATATTTCTATACTAATATACTATATCTATATAAATAAAATTAGAGTTTTGTCTGTACATTTATCAGAATTGTATATTTTTTGGTTATTTTTACGTTTTATACTTTAAATAAGCCGAAAATAGTCTTATCTCACTTTCTGTCTGTCTGTCTGTCTGTCTGTCTGTCTGTCTGTCTGTCTGTCTGTCTGTCACGGCCGCAAAGGTATTTTTCGCGGCCTTCTCCTCAAAAACGAGAGCATCGATCGGGATTTTAGTTATTGAACAGTATTGAAAACATTATTGACAATGTCTTTAGCTATAAAAAACTAAATTAACTTTTTTTTTAACAGAGTAATAAACGTTTAAAAACCAAGTACTGTGCGATTTTGGATACATTTTACGCGGCCTTCTCCTCAAAAACGAGAGCATCGATCGGGATTTTAGTTATTGAACAGTATTGAAAACATTATTGACAATGTCTTTAGCTATAAAAAACTAAATTAACTTTTTTTTCAACAGAATAATAAACGTTTAAAAACCAAGTATTGTGCGATTTTGGATACATTTCTTCCAAGTTTTATCACCACATAAGAATAAGAACAAATCACGTAATTTATCATGATATATCAATCAGCTGTTCTCAAATATAAATGGTGGGCCCTTCGCGGCGTTATTTACGCTGTCTGCAGACTTGTGTAGTCGGAGCATTGCAGTCTTTTAGGAAACATATGTCTGGTGAATTAAAGCTCATTTTATGTTTTATCAATTATTTCTTTGTTGAAAAAAAAACAAAATTTTCTAATTTCAATTTATCAAAACAAAAATTAACATTTTAGGAAGGTGCAGTTTGTGCTAGGCTCTTGGGAATTCGCCAGGTAGCACTATTATTACCACATGAGAACAACAACAAATCACGTAATTTATGATGATTTATCAATCAGCTGTTCTCAAATATTCTCTCTGATAACTGTCACTGAATTGTTTACGTCCTAAGTTGTTAACTAAGCTGCTAACAACTTCATGATCGTTGCTATCAAAAAAGCCGAAACATATTTAGTCGTATTTCTAAACATAATCCGTACGAAGGACGGGTAGCTGCTAGTCTAATATATTTCAGTACTAAATAATACATCATCAGTTATTTAAAAAAATATAAAAAAAAACAGTTTTATAGATCTTCCCTTATTTTGGTTCTCACCCTATACTAACTCCCTCCCTCCTCCAACAGCTCTAGATATCAGTTTGTACCCCCCCCCCTTCAAAAATTCCTGGCTACGCCCCTGTGTCAGCTACTGCATCAATGCTATCATACAAATATTGCCTAAGATGCAATTGCTTGAAGGTTTGTGTTGGCCATGCGCACACCATCACACTATAGTAATCAACATATTTGTCTTATTCACCTATTTTTCAATACTGTATTTTAAAGATTGCATTTCCATTAAAAAACGTTTTCGATTGTTAGGTGTAGTGTATGTTTCCAAGCGTGGATCAATCAATGAATCTCTTCATCTTTCTCATGTCCATTTTCTATCTCTCTCCAATACAGGCAAAACTTTCCCTCTCCCACATACTTTCTGTCACTCTTAGTTTATTTTTCTCTCAAGGCCGAGTTCTCAATAAAACCTGTCTACGCTTCTGAATCTTCTTGATTGAGCACATCTCGGCCAATTATTGTCTTCACTTTTTGTTCCTTGTCGTCTTTTTCTCGCGACGTCATTTATGGCAATACAACTCTCCACTGCTTCATTCTTAACTCTCGTCGCTGGTTACTGAAATGAATAAAATGTGTTTCAAATTACTAGTATATTAGTAGACCATGTAAAATGAATTTGAGCATTGTAATTTTTATAATGAAGTTCCAATTAGTAAGTGTTTTGTTCTCAAACATGGATTATGAATACAGATACAGTATCTATTTGTATCTAATTGTACATTTGTAACAAGCTCAGTGGCGAAGTTTTCTCTACTAATCTTGCATTGGTAGTGTGTGAAAAAGATTGAAAACCCTTGCTTATAATACGGAATGGCCCAAACAATTGAAGGAAAATTGTTGCGAGTAAGTGACTTGGAAAGTTCATGGCTGGGCTTTTTATTGATAACCTGAGGAAATGACAAGTATCTTGAACATCTTTTGTAAGAGCATTGTCAATTTTCTGTTGGGAAGCAAGTGTGAAAGTGTACAATCTAGTCATCTAACTTAATACATCTTCCAATAAAGCTATCCATGCTCAATCGATTGGAATACCATCCAATATCATTTTTCTTTAAATATGTTGGACCATTATGGGAAAAGCGTTTTTATGTCATTTTTTCAAGGAATTGTCTATAGTCCTCTTTATAACAAAGATGTGTTTCAAAATAGGTCAGAAATGCACTGCTACTTAGTTTCAGCTTGTGTAGAACCTATTTTGTACTATAAAAAAGTAGAGCTGATTGTAATGAGCGTTGCAATGTATGTAGGCTGAATCCAAATTTATATTTCTGTCTTACATTTACAAGATACAATTACAATTACATTCACAATATTCAAAATAAATTTATTTATATAAGAAAATAGAATATATTTCGGGTTGGAAAAATGAGGTTTTATGAGCTCAAGGTAAAGTTGAGGATGTCTATCTCAAGAATTTGAAGAGAAACTGTTCTGCCCTAACTTTGCATGATCAATTGCTTCTAGTGCCTACTCTGAGACAATTAAGGCTGAATTGTGTTTAGTGTTAATTATAAAATTAATTCAATGCAACCAATACAAAAATCGATGAAAAAATAGATAGGAGATACCTTGCCGCAACTCTGCTTTCTTGTTGCTAATAAGCTAATTCGCTTGTCTGACGTTTTGTTACCAACTCATTGTTACCAAATTCAGTGAACTGAGAGATGATTAAGCCTGAAGATTTCACTTTCTGATACAGTACTTCCCTAGTATGAACAGAACAACGTATTTTTTGAAGGTCCATCCAAACCTAAAGCACTAATTGCCATAGAGTGAGAGAGCAGTCTCTGTCACACTCGCAACTCAAATCGCTCTTTTGCATCGTCTTCTGTTTTGGCTGAAAACGACGATAAAGGATTTTGTCTAATATCCCTCAAACAATTTAATTTTTATCTTTATAGATTTGGGATATCATTTTTTTGTTTTCTCATCTTATGACTGATATGTTGTAGTATTCATTTAATGATTAATGATTACTAAGATGATAAGGTTTTTGTCTAATACGCCTCAAATAATTTTATTTTTATCTTTATGGGTTTTGGATATCAATTTTCTTGTTTTCTCATCTTATGACTGATATGTTATAGTATTCATCACAAATGAATAGGCCGGTAATACCTAAGCCGGTATTAAATTTTTCAAATTCTAATATTCTACAAACTTGAGCGTTTCTTTCATATTAATCTTATTTATTGTTATATTTTCTTTGTCATCAGTTTTCATTCATGCTTTCTCTCCTCATTTTTTCTTTTTCCAAAAGTTCATAGTTTTCTGAATTAAAACGTTTGTTTTCGATTGTTTCACTTGGCTGTCACGCTCAACCTTCACATTAATCCACTTTCATTTTTGATATCACCCCAAGAATTAGACATTCAAATGCGGGCGTTTTACTTTCTGTCCTTCAACTGGATTACCCCTCAATCTGTATTTTACATATAAAAAAATGATAAAACATTTCAAAATATAGATGCTGCTGGTATGCTGATATATGTCTCCATGTATTCAGTGATTGCGTGTTATTCACCAGCTTCCAATGCACTCTAAATTCAATTTGGTGAAAGTTCTTCTTTGAACATATCCTGCCTTCAAGGAAGGTAGCTCTTCTGAGTTGCTGAGAACAACAGCAATAATTCTCTCATAACAACAGTCTTGGTAATTATTAAAACAGATGTTCCAAACTGTAAAATGATGAAACTTCAGAAAATTAGCCGCTTGATATGACGTTTAGTCATATACTCTCCTAGGTTTTTTTATCAGTTAAATACAAAGTGAATTATAACAGGGCCCTATTTTATGAAACTTTTGAAGCCCCCGTAAAACAAGAGAAGCTTCTTTGGTCTTCTATGCAGCTTCTGTTCTGCAGGGCCTGTAAGTTCTATGATTTAGGACCCAGTATGCATTTTTAATAAGCAAGTAGTTCCTATCTCTCTTTATTTAGGTGTTTCTTTTGTACCTTTGTGCCTTTAAGTATTTAAGTACCTTTGTAAGCTAAACTACACATTGAAATGTTTTTTTAACAATTTGATTCAAAGATATTCAGATGCTGTTAGGTAGTAGTAATGAAGTTTGTATCAAGTGAGTCATTAATTTTATGATGTAGTAATAAAAAAATAAAAAAAATTTATTTCTCACTATATATAGGCTACAACATATGAAACATGTAGGAAAAGTAGGCTAATGTAAATGTAATGATGTAAATCTATAATGTAAATGCAGTGATGCAGATGCAGTCTAGTATTATTAAAATCGAACAATTAATAGAAAATACTATAAATATGTGTCTCATGTCTCCTCCCAAATTGAACACTCCACTCATTCATAAGTTGAATCAACTGTTACTTTATTCTATTGGATGATTTTTTAACACTTCAGTAATATACAGTTCAGTATCATGGAATAAAGTTTAGGAATTCCGAGAATCCTCGCAAACGGATGTTTTTATTGATTATCATTTTTCTTGCAGGTTTTTTGCATAACTTAAATTAATATCAACAACAAAAAACAAAACTTGAATTATAAGTCAACTGAGCTCTAGGTTTGTGTATAAATTTTCGTGAAAAATTGGATTAATAATTTATTCAATATAGGAAAATCGTTTTCTAGTGTAATATGAACAGTGTAAGAAAAATATTCCTCGTATTAAAAGAATGTGTTTAAATCTACGTCAGTTTTGATCCCTCGAGGACTTTCAGAGTGTTCTCAAGTTTTTGGGAAAAAACTTAAGGATTTAAAAAAGTGTTGCTAAAAATGAGTTGCTGCTGGTTTCGACAATAAAACAAGTTGATTAAGTGGTGAGCCGGGGTCTTCTGAGTGGATCTTGGATTGTTGGAGAAGAGCAAGCACTGTTCGAGCTGGGCAAGCAGTGTGGTGCGGAGCCCGCCATCTTGGCGGGACGGTGCAGTCCCAAGTCCAAGAGGCGCCACGCAGGGAATGTCTCCACTCAAATGGTCAGTCTTACTACATTTTTAATCTATTTTATATTTTAAATAATCTGTTTGAATATACAGTGGAACACAAATTTTCCGATCTACAACTTTTCAGATTGTTGATTGTTTGAATTTTTTGGAGGATGAAGCCCACATAGGTCTGATACCTGTGCGTGGGTAATGAATTGGATGATGGTGATTGATGAGTTAGACCTATAGTTTTAGTTGGGTTCCGAACCACCGGGAAGTGATTTTACAGCAGAGAATAGAGTCGTTTTTGCTGGCCAATCCAATCGGTCACCCTTACAAAGAGCGCCCCGGAGTTTCGTAGCTTATCTCTGATTGGACAGATACCTGCTACCAGTGGCGTAGCCAGGGGGGGCCCATGGGCCCGGCCCCCCCCCCCGAAATTTCAGAAATAAAAAATTCTCAAATAACTAATAGATAAGGACTTATTAAAGCCGAAGGGTTCTATATGTTTTGTTGTATTATAACGAACAGATTACAGAAACCCTGTTTGTGTAATGGAATATAGCTACAGTTATAGTCAGATTAATGCATTTTTCAAATTTTTCCTCAATATTTACTCATATAGAAACTTGTTAGGTGCTCAAATGGATAATTTCGATTTAAAATGAGCTACGAAATCGAATAAAACATGTTAGAAAACTGTGACTACCATAATTATTTATTTATTACATTAAATAAAATGCAATTTTCAAGTTTGAAGTGGATTAACTTTGTTAATTATTGATAAATCACTTTTTTGAATAAACTCATCTTGTAGAAAATTTAGTTTTTAAGTTAAAATTCAGTATAACCCACTAGCCTGAACGCACCCAAAGTTCATAAAATCGGGATTTTATAAATGAAAACACACAAATAAATGCAAGTTCTATGCAAGTGTGAAAATCAGTGTGCTATGATAAAAAAACAAATTCCGATTTCATGAACTTTGGGTTGGGTGCGTTTTAGGCTAATGACATAAATTATATGAAACTTATAATAATTAGTATTAATTTTGAGATTCAGTACATAAGTTAAGTATGATTAGTTCCAATTCAAGGGTTTTGACTCAAAATAGTCACAGATATCGGTATATCAAACTTTATCATTTCAAACCTGGCCACCTAGGTTCTTGGGTAGTAATTTTTCAAAACTTTCTTTTGAACTTTAGAGCCTAACAAATTGTCTAGATTAGCTTTTCACACCACTAAATTTAAAAAAAATCTGGCCCTCCTATACCCCAGACCCCCCTTGGTGAGCCCCCCCCCTCGAAATTTGATCCTGGCTTAGCCAATGCCCACACCCCCCTTGGTGAGCCCCCCCCGAAATCTAATCCTGGCTACGCCACTGCCTGCTACGACACTCGGCTATCACTTCACATATTCAATTGAGTCTGCTAATAATAAGGCTATGATGCTATTCGAATAATTATCAGAATTATAAGACTTTTTGAAAAAATATGGGGGGGAGGGGGGTATTTTTGAAAAAGAAATATCGCTCGGCCTAGGAATAAGGAAGATTTATGCAAAATTTCATGACAATCGGTTCTTGCGTTTGGGCGTAATCGTGAAACATACAGGCATACAGATAGACAGACGGACAGACGAAATGCCGAGCGGTCGAGTTGAATAAAACTGAGACCTCACTACGTTCGGTCAAAAATACTCTTTTCAATTGTCATAGCTGCCAACCAACTTATTAGACACACACTTTTTATTTACGTAAGTTTCAGGACATATAATTTGAAAATTTTGATTGAGGTAATGTCCGGTTTCATTTAATGTAACTTGTCTCATTTCTCGAGAGCTGAAGTGACTTCTTCTTGTAATTGTCAGCATGATGATGCTAAATTGGAGTTATTCATCAACAAGGAATCTATAGGCCTACTAGGACATACTCACCCTTTTTCTTTCCTGTCCACTCATCATACGTATCGGTGCCTGATTGGTTGCGACAAAGTGACATATGGTTCTTATTTTCTCAACACGTGCACAGCTTGTGGATACGCATCTTCTTATCTCCTTCCAAGCTTCCATTGCTAAACCTTCATTCGCGTTCCAGACATCAACACTCAACAGTTCAAGTTGTGTTGTGGATTTTGTGCAGTGAACATAACGTGTGTCAAGTTATACTCAAGTGTGTCAAGAACTTATTGCAAGTGCATTGTGAATTTTGTAAAGTGTATCAATTGTCACTTATAATTGTTCCTTGTTGGTGATTGGTGTCATGATTGAATTCGCCGATTTCTCGGACCTCCTGCAAGTGGACAAGGTAATCCAAACAACATTCAGTCATTAGTTCAGGAGGACAATACTTCCTCAATCATCGCCATGTCTTATTTTTCTTTAACCAGTGATTAAATAATACTGGAAATTAATCTAGAAATACCGTGATGTTTGTAAGTTATATCACAGACAATATATTCCTTAAACGAAAACAATATAACCTTAACAATATACAACAATAACCTTACAATAAACAATAACCTTAACAATATATTCCTTAAACGAAAATATACTGTAGTTCCATTATCTGAGGTTATAGTCTGAAATTCATGCAGTCACGTATCCTTTTTATCGGCTTAATTTCAAGAGAATTCGATCCTGTTTATTCTTCTAGAGCTCACCTGACGTTATAAGCGGTCTCGGAGTTCATGACCCCCTACAAAATCAGCAACTGCTGTGGAAGGGATAGGATACTTTATCATTACTTTTTCATCACTGTTTTTGAAATTTTTCCACCCCGGTATCTTCGTCCCTTTTGGACCATTCCAAAGTCTCCTTGTTCAATATTTCAACATAATTTATAAAAACCATTTTAGTCTCTGAAGTGAGGTTTATTTTGATTCTAGTGGCTGGTAATCCTGATTAACGTCTGTGTGCTCTTTATATCAAGCATGAACTGAACTAAACAATAAGAATATTGATTAAAATATTAATAGAAGATTAGATTATTAATAGAGTATTGATTATTAATCTCTTAAAGAATAAATTTTTTTTATATTGATCTTTGAAGTCTTTGTAATATTTTATAGTTTGCTAAACAATTCAAATTAGCGGGATTTAAAAATGTACTCATAAACACTAACATGCACTTACTATACACATATAAACATTAATACCATCGTTTTATACGCTAAATAATTATACCATCAGTCTACGCTTTTTATTTAATTCAATTTTTTTTTCATATAAATCATTTATTTTTATGAATTTTATATTGTTGCCTTTTTATTGCGGTATTTTATATCTGTATTTTTCGTGTGAATATGGTTTGAAGATTTTACATGATAATTAGGATGATGGCAGAACTATGAGGGAATTTAACCAGGAACCAGCGGTTTAGTGAACAGGAAACCGCTAGACCACGGTATTTCTGCATTTATGGTTGTGAACAGTTATAAACGTGAATAGCTATTGTGTTTGACATTATTCTGGGACGTGGTTGATGATAGTGGTGTTATTTATCATGCTTGAATCGTTTATCATGTCGAACAGATGTTGCACTTATCTGGACCTGGACGTGAGGGTGTTATGCTTTGATTTGCGCCACGTCAATACAACATGACTCCAATAATCAATTGCATTATTCTCCTTGCTATGTTGGACGTGAGAAATACAGATTAATACCGTTAACTATTACACTTGAATCTGATAGACATTCAATTGGTATAATTTCTACACTGCAATGTTTATGCTTATTGCTTTTGTTCGATGTTATGGAACCATGACCCGTCACCCGTTACGTACGTGTTTGGTAAGATACCAGTCATTAGAATAGCCATTAGCCTTTGATTAGTTTCTTCACATATTTCATTGGGAATCACTTTGTATTACACCTGATGAGTTAGTTTCGTGGTATGTTACTACATGTAATTTTCTCATGTGAAGCTGAATTGAAAGATTCAATGAATTGGTCGATTACGTACTTTATTTGTGTTTAGTTGGTCTATGAATTATGCTTTAAATTGCACTAAATTACTTTTGAGTTGATGAGATTCGAAGTAAATGACCACTACGAGAATTAGTTCTGCTGGGCTGTGGTGGCATAAATAATGACTGCTAAATGGTAAATGAGGAGAGTAAGAAGCGTACCTGTTCTTCGAGAGATCAGACTGAATTTATACGGTATAAGACCTATAAAAATGTATTCCTTTTTTAAATTGAAAAGGGTTAGGATAAATAGGGTAAGTTTTGAGGAAGTGATAGCCGCGAAAAGTAGCAGGTATCTGTTCAATCAGATAGAGCTACGTTCTCGTAGGTCCTGTTTGTAACGGTGACCGATTAGATTGGCCAGCAAAAAAGACACTGTTCTCTGCTGTAAAATCACTTCCTGGTGGTTCGGAACCCATCTAAAACTGTAGGTTCAACTCATCAATCACCATCATCCAACTCATTGCCAACGCACAGGTCTCAGACCTATGTGGGCTTCATCCTCAAAAAAAAAAAATAATAATAATAATAAAATAAAAATAAAGGCTGAGCGAGGGAATTGATGAAACCAATAAGCAGATACAAAAATCACTGAAGCAAAATCACAAATTTACCTCCGGCGACTGCTGAGTCGGTTTGGCGGAAGTTGGTGATAAGTTGTATGGAACTATCCTTGTTTATTTTATTATTAGCGTATGGCTTTTTATGGTTAAAGATCCTTTATGGGTTCCTTAGTGAAAGAATGAATGGTTTATGAATTTTGTTTAGAAGTGTATTTATTGGTGGTTTCTAAATAATACTTCCTAAAGCTTATTGAAAATTAGGTACTCTAAGAAAGTTTTTTTTTGTACAATATGTAAAAACTAAAATTTTCTCATTTAAAATGACAGGTGTCAACATTGTGGCCTACTGCAATACTGTACTTATAAA
Source organism: Conomelus anceps (assembly GCA_948455865.1). NCBI lineage: Eukaryota > Metazoa > Arthropoda > Insecta > Hemiptera > Delphacidae > Conomelus > Conomelus anceps. Next base: position 25,921,702 of record OX418223.1, read on the forward strand.
AATTGTTTAGGATAGGCAGAGAAAGTAAAGAAGTATTTAATTCTGTAATCCCGTATATACACGGTTGCAGGAAGTTATTTGAATTGTTGAGGAGACTGACAAACTTGGACGTGAGAATAAAAAAGAATTGAGAAAGAAAATGAACTGGATTTCCAAATGACATGAGCTGAACTAGTTTTTTGTATCTTCGGAATTTACTTCCGGCGCATTTATTTGAGTGGAGAGAATCTTCAAATGTGTTCTAAAGATCAGAATATAGAGTATTTCTTCAAATTAGAATTTGATTTTCTTGACTTTTATTTAAATTTAATTGGAAAATTCTTCTGAGGTCAGGTAATGAAAAATAGAAAATTTTTTAATTTATCTCACAGGAAAAAAAGATCGTCACAATATGTTGGAAATTATATTTTTTCTTCAACTTTCATCATCTAAAAGGCTAATGTTATAACCATTTCATAACCATAGTATAAGCAATTTATTCAATACGCAGTTTGAATAATAAACTACCAATTACCTTAGACTTTACACTGCTTTTGGTAGAACTTTTGATATACCGGTAATTGAGATAAGAAACTTTAGATTGTGATATTCTTAGAAGATAATGTCCTAAACCTAAATTGTTTTAATTAATTCAAGCATCAGATTTCGGATATCTTATTCAATTTGACCTATAAATTATAATAATTACAGTTTATGTAAACCTTACCTTTTATTCTTCTTCAGTGCTCCTATTGAATTGAAGAAGTTTTCAAAGAGAAGCCATTAGCTCATAGATAAACTTTGACAGAGTTTTTGGATAGAAAATATAAAGTCTACATATGTTGCTTTTTTATTCACACAATTCCAATTTCTGAATGAGATAATCTGTTATTATAGTAACTGCTTCCAAAGTCTTTTAACGGTTTCATTTCAGTCATTGTTTGAATAATTGAGTTCATGAGTTCAAATATATTGTTGATAAAATGAAATGTAATTTATTGTCGTTCATCCGTTCGTTAAAAAGAAAGCGCGGTAATTCACTTGTCATTTTATAACAGAGGGCAAAAGGTTATCATTCAAATTTTCGTTTCAAAAATCAAATTAACCGCGACATTTTATTGAATACACTACTGTTATAGATTATAGGTATATTGAATACAATTATGTTTGATATATTGTTGTACGAGTGTGCTTTTCTTACCTTTCAATAATTCAGAAAGTTGTCATTTATCATAAACAGTACCGCACTATCTTATTCATTTCCTTCGGTTTATCCTTCCGATTGTCCCTTCCTTATTTTCATCAACCTCCCACCCAGATTCGAGTAATTTTCATCGTCGAAATTCATTAATTCTTCTCCAATAATGATTATCAATTTCATGGTACCGTACATCTCTTTGGCTCCCTCCACTTGTTTTATAAGCCGATTCATTTTAATGCACCGCTCAAATTACAACCTTAGGTCGTTTATTGTAAATTACATTGGACAGCTGTACAATAATAATTTGGTTGAAATAATACTCATCAATCGTATTCAATCATTGTTTATGCTGATTTGATTTGCAATTGTGCAGCATGGGTTGGCTCAGCTTCAGCACGTTTCCATACTAAATAATTACTATTGTGATGAACTCTCTCATATCTTTTTCTCTTGGAAGTGGTTGGTTTATTCCCATGACTTCCTTTGGGGGGGGGGGGGGGTTTAGAAGGAGGGGGAGTTACCTTCTTAGTGATTTGTTGATCATGATTGGCAGAGCGGGATGACCAATTAAATGAAACGGGGAACCTTATCCGCTAATGGATTTTATATCTAACTGCCTTACAGACTGCAATTTCTATTCCACCAAGTATCTATTTAAGTAGGGTTCCTTTCTTGGTCTGGTGAATTCACTGGAACGAACTTACAGGTTGCATCTAAACACTCCTCCACTAACTTTGGGATTAATGCTTAGAACTTCTAATCATACTCCGTAATACATCTTGTTATCTCATCAAATCAATTATAATCTAGAGATTGGGTGAACGGTAAATACTTGTTACGCATACTTGTTATGCTAGTCGTACTCTATATTTTTTTGAAATTGAAATTTTTCCCTTCACGAAACGAAGACAAATTGTCACAATATAAAAAATCAAACATTTAATAAGTTTCCTCTTATGGTCTGATAACTGATTATTTATTTCATTTTCCTTGCTGATAATGTCCATATGATTTTGAGACGAGCTGAATGATGTTTTGACTGGTGGAGCTACAGTTTTGGGTGGGTTCCAAACCACCGCGTAGGTGATAGGTAAAGCAGATAACTTCATGTTACAGTTCCTGATTCTTTCCCAGAGCTCGTGACTTTTAAACGTCACGACGGCACTCACCGACCGTCCAATCGTTTTCTATTTCTTGATCTATTTTTTTATATATATATCCCCATAACATAAATATTTGGCTATAAAATCATTTTTAATATTTTTTATAGCCAATTTCGACTGTAGGTGACACTTCAGACCTAAACATGACGTTTTGGTCCTAAGAGCCTACGCGAACGAGGAGTGAGGAAGGTTGCAATTACTTTACTCACTGAGCTAGAAGAGTTGTATTTATGCCAAGCCCACCGAAAAATATTCTGAATCTCTATGCTTATCAATCTTAATCAAACTAAAACTAAATTACAGAGTAGCTTAATATAAATACTAATCACGGAATGATATACTATTGAGGGAGGTAGTGCCTCTAATAGGCTGTCCACTCACCTTTGCACTGGGTCTGGCTCCACAGGTGAGTGTGTACACTATCTAGCACACCTCTGAGCTACTTCTCTCGTTCAATCATTCGACAGAAAAGTTTGGAAAGCAGCACAATTGATGTAGCCTTTTTTGTATGTGAGATGAATAAAACTTAATTCACCTCAAGTTGAAATAAAGCAAAAATTCTTCTTAAAATTATATTACGCCTACTCATTCATGAAATATTTTTTGAAAATACGTAACTTCCACATATTTAATTTTTTAAAGTTATACTGGCTTTTAATGTACAGGCTGCTGCTATCTCTATTTTTTTCTCAGCTTTCTCCATCTAAATCATCATCACAATCTTTCCTTTTCTCACTTTTATTCTACATTGATAATTTACATTCAATGATTGGGAAACAGGAATAAAATGCATGTGAATAATCAACTTTCTCTGAAATTAACCAATATCTAAATACAAGGAATGTGCATATAATATTGAATAATTAACAACCAGTCAATTGTTATTCATTGTCTTTGACGTGGGTAGAAACATTCCGTGACAGGAATGTGGTGTCTTTTAACGCTGTAATAACACCTCAAAACTAGTATACCTTGATTCTAATGCGTCCTTGCCTTCAGCCTACGCTGTTTTCCATGTGTGGTCGTGTGTTGCTATTTAATATTGCTGAGCAGAAGAACCATTTAAGATTTACGCCTTTGAGATTTTTTTATTGCTGATGATGCTCGCATGAGTCAGAGACTTGTGCGTGGGTAATGAGGTGAATGATAACATATAGATGCCAGACGGAGGAGCGGGATTCGAACCCACGACCGCTGAAACGACAGCAAACTGTAGTTGTGAGGCCCCAACCAACTGCGCTAAGCGGCCCGCCAATTTTGGTTCATCAAAAATCGAATTGGTTTATTGTTTTTTGATTCCAGTACTAATACATTGTTACGACTCGTCAACAGATTTTAGTAGCCTATTGCATTCATCTGTTGGGCAATATGTACTGTAATACTGTAGTGGTGACCTTGAAGAGGATCATGTTAATGTATGAAAGTGACTCTTCCAGTTTCTTCATCTTTTTTCTGTGTAGTAGGTGTGATGTAAGTCCAATAATTCCGTAAATCTTGATTTCTCTACTATTTTTCATTCAAAAAACCTCATAAATAAAACGCTTATCTATAATATTTGACCCGCACCTTTTCAATTTCAATTTTTCAATCAATTTTGAAATTCAGCTGTGTTTAAAAAGCTTCCACTAAAACTATTCCTTTATGCAACTTTCATTTTAATTTATTCTATGAAATAATTTACAATTTTTGATATTGCTGTATTTAAAATGAAAAAAAAAAAAAAATAATAAATACTGAGTAATATGATAAGAAAGGCACGAAAGGGCATAAAAATGGACAATCAGTTTCTTTATATTGACAAGAAAAAACTCACCGTGTTATTTTTGAAATTTGTTATAACTTCAACAACTTTGAAACACATGATATTCAATGCAGTTCTGTAAAATAAGAAGCTTTGTTTTGCCTATTACAAATAGCTTTCACTTACAACTTCTTGTAGCCTACCATCTTCCAGTTTAATAGAAGATTCATATTATTATCTTACTCATAGGAGGTTAAAAAAGGAAGTAGAGTAAAACTAACAATTACCAAAAATAATATTCTAGTTCTAAAACAATTTGTGTAACTAGAGTGCAAAGTGGGGTTTTTCTGAACCGAGAGAAACAGTTTCTCGGGTGCAGAAACAATACTTTGCACTCGAATTACACATTAAATTTTTCCTACAGTAACGTTTACAGTAATTTAAACAGAACAAAACAATACATAACCTGACAATTCCTCACATAACCTATCTTCGAATCAAATCTATTTCAACAACTACGACTATTTCGTAGCTGAAGCAGAGTAGCCAACCTATTTTTGAATACAGAATAGAGAACCTGCATATTAAATGCTCACTATTTTGTGTTGTAAGGTTGCAAATCTGGAGTGCGGAAAAGTACTTTCGCGCACTGGAATTTACTTTCGCGCACTGGAATTTACTTTTCCTACAACTGCTCGTTAAGTAGTTCTTTACGTACTGAAAACTAATTGTAAAATACCTCTTTACTGCTCTGCAAGCGGTAAAGTACTTTACGCTCGCCAGCGGTTTTCTTTACGCTTCTGTTTTGATTTTGATGTCTTCTCATTGGTGGATCATTGAATCCGTGAAATTCACATAACCTCAAAAAAGGCGAACGCTAACCAAATTCGCGCATGGTCTGTGATGCTACAAACTACAAGCTTTTATTGTGTTGGAATCCAGAACTGCAGTTTTTGGAAAAATATTGTATGCAATTCGCGCGTGAAGCTTCTTTATCGCTCTCGCAAAATTACTGCGCTCCGCTACGCGTCGCGTAGTAAATGTTTTGGCTCGAGCGATAAAGTCGCGCTTCACGCTCTTAATACATAAATAACTATTCCCGCACTGGTGCAGGAATAGACTATTTTGCGTGCTACAGTTAGTGCAAAAATAGACACTTTTTCGGGTCACTGTAGGAAAAGAATATTATGATCAAGTGTAGCTTATGCTAAAAACAGGTTTAACTAAAATCCGTAAAGTATGACATTTTATCTGTTGGATTATTTAATAGTAGGATTATTAGTATTTAGTAAGTTTTGATCAGTATCCAATAGCAACACTTTCTGCTAAAAAACAGGTTTAGTTTTTGCTTCAACCACAATCAGTAGAGTATGAAATTCAATCTGTTACTTTATTTGATCGTAGGATTACAGTATTTAATTAGGATTTAGTATTACATTTAATGTGTTGGGATCAGGTTCCAATAGCAACACATCTTTTGTTGCTAATCAATGTCCTCACTGAACAAATCCAAATCTTCGACGTGAGTTAAAAAAGACAGATTTTTGGATGTCATGCTAAACTTCTTGAATTACTCATTTCCATTTGCAATTAGTTAGGATGTTTCTAGATTGCATTGAAAATGTACTGCATTTGTACTTCGTTTAATCTGTAGATATTGTTTATAATAGAAGAGCACAACACACCATAGGCTACTTGAGAAACTTTTGAAACTAAACATTTCATTTTTACACTTTTTGTGCATCTAAATTACTTCGGTGTTTAAAAAACGCTCGTTTACTCCTGATGAGAACAGGAGCTCACTTAGCAGTGATTGCAACCAACAAAGCAAGCAGAAGCAGCATCCACTTGCTGGTGGAAAATGTTTGTTGATTATGCTAAGTTACGCGGTTGCTTTTAGAATTGAGTTTCTGAATTACCGCATTTTCCATCCACTAATTTCTCGTCGCTCTTGTTTTGTATGAAGAGAGAGAGAGAGAGAGAGAGAGAGAGAGAGAGAGAGAGAGAGAGAGTGAGAGTGAGTGAGAGGATTGTACACGCTGCATTTCCTCTTATAGAATATTATGCGAAAAAGAATATAAATAGAGAGAAGTAGGAGGCGATCTTGAGGAAGAAAGAAGGAAGATTTTCATTTTATTTTTTTTTTGTTTATGAGTGAATAAAGAGGGATAAGAAAAAAGAAGGAGGTAAATAACAGAAGACGATGCATATTGGTCGAAAAAAGAGAAGAAGGTGTGTAAAAGATTCATATAATGATGTTCATTATCAAGAAGACATTGAAGTGAGGAGGAAGCAGAAGAAAAAGAGAATTGTCAATTTATTGCATTTTGCAAAAGAGAACATAAATATATGATATATAGTGAAAATTTGAGTTTTCTGTGAATTTTTCTCCTTGCATGTTATACCAATGAGTAGAAGGAAGACTAGTACAAAAGAAAAACTACGATGATGATGATAGTAAAGAATGAGAAGGTAAAATAATGATGTGGAGGGGAATTGAATTATAATACAAAAGTGAAGAAGGTACGTTGAAAATAGGTAGGGAGAAGAATAAAGTTTTCTCTTTATTCCTCCATCTAGCTTATTAGACGAAGAGGAAGAAGAAAAATCAGAGGGTTGAAAGAATACAAAAATGAAGGAGAATAATAACAAATTAGAGAAGAGTTGAAGAAAAATGTTTCCCTACACTTTTCCTCTTATGCTCAAAGAAAAATTGCTTTTCTTACTCAAGAAAGAAAATTTTTTTTTCTTTAGGTTTTTGCCAAAATTGTTTTTTTTACAAAAAAAATCAGAGGGTTGAAAAAATACAAAAATGAAGGAGAATAATAACAAATTAGAGAAGAGTTGAAGAAAAATGTTTTCCCTACACTTTTCCTCTTATGCTCAAAGAAAAATTGCTTTTTTTACTCATCAAAATAAACTTAGATTCACGGTATTTAGTAGCATATTCTGAAAAATAGAGAAAACGAAAAAAGGAAGTAGTGAAAATGTACGTCAGCTCTGTTCTTATCAGCCCTCGCTCTTCCTGAAGTAGACAGCTCTTATCTGTAACAAAAATAGTCGTTTTGATGGACTTCAGAATGTAACCAGAAGGAACAATTGAAGTTGGTAGAGAGTTTTCCGCATCATATGCCAGCTTTTTACATTCATCTGCAACTTGTTTTCCGTTTGCGTTTTCCAGATTGAATGTATGCTTTTGAGCTCTGAACGTTTTCACTAGAAACCACGTCTTTACTCTAGCTACAAGGCTAGATCAATAGGACGAGTCTGATTGACTTGGAACATGTCCGCTATTGTAAACCACCCACCCTATTTCGGGAAGCCACCCTTTGTTCTGCTTATCAAAGTTGGTACGATGTTTACCTCAATGCCAACCATATGCTTCTCATATCCTCATGTCTAACTTGCAGGCAACCTCCGTGTGGTTGTATACTATCTCCTTTACCGGGGTTTGAAATATACATGGAAGCCACATTGAAAAATAATGTGATAAGAATTGCTCATATCGTCCTATCGTCATTATTATGGAACAGGTGGATACTGTTACAGGTGCGAAGTACTAAAATATTTGTTTTATTTATTGAGAGAATTATAATTTTAGTCTGGAGGAAGCTTATTAAAACCTCAATGGATTTGAATGACGCATTTTATAACTATTCATATGTATAAACTTGCTGTGCAGAACTAACCTTTTTTGAGTCACGGCGGACGCGTTTTGAACTATGTCGTTCTTCTTCGGCGCTTGGTTGCATTTTATAATTTATTCAAATATTTACTTTTTTGGTAATAATTTTTTGAAACCCTATTATTTGCTGGTTAGTTAGGCCTATGTGTCTAATGTAAGTTACAACTGCGTTTGTATTCTTTTAAAAACTGTGTTTTTATTCTACTTTTTATTCTTTTCTTTCAAAGCTGTTTGTTATTGTATGAGAGGTATTTTTATCAGGGGCGAATCCAAGGGGGGATTTGGGGATTTATTCCCCCCCCCCCACCGAAAAAAATTCTGGGGTTGCCTCTGTTACGACTACTTATACGGGTTTTGCAATAATTTGAAAAATCACTGGATAGAAGGATTTTTAAATATTTTTAGATTTAAAAATCTCCTGCAGAGATTGAAGGAAATAAACGGATGAAGATAGGATAATGTAGAGCCACTTAGTGAACTTCAATAATTAATCGTATTTATAATTGAAGGATAAAGGCTGTTGGTCGATTTTTTTAAGAGCTATCAAGAAATCTCTAATTTAGGGCGTATAGATATAGTATTAATCCTTCTAATTATATTTCATCTATAAATTCTGTATTTATTGAATGAAGTCCGCTTCTGTCTAAATTCAATTGCTGTAATTTATTGAATATCAATGTCTTTGAGATATGTTCGTAATTTTTTAATTGTTATATTGCCTTTACTCTTTACTTAATACTGTTACTATTACTTTGCTAATTATTCTTTAAATTCCGGTGTATAATTTTTCGATAAACTCATTTTTATTTCTGTTCTATTGCAGGTAAATGTAGCGGTTGTTACTTATCGATTATTTTTTTTAATTTTTGGTGAAGTATTTTTTCAATTAGTTGAAAAACAATGTGTATTTGGGCTTTCTTGTACTTCCAAATTCAAAAAATATGATGGTTCTTCCTTATCATAGGCCCCCTCTCGCATTTTTGTGTACACTACAATAATTTATTCTAAGCTTGATCTTTTCAATTAGCTTCTTTAGGCGAAAACTTATGATGTAAATTTTTCCCATTGATTATACCACCTTATAGACAAGTTTAGTATAAGCTAGTGATGAAGATACCATAATGCTATAAAAGTATAATCAAGTAAGAGCTTGAAAATTATTTTATTCCCTCAATGTGGGTGCAATTTGTAGTCCAAATAGGGACCTTTCATTATACATCTAAAATCAATAAACAAATACCTGTTCAAAATTCAGGTCACTATGTCCATTCTGAGGAGCGGATTTCCTTTCAAAATTACTCTATATATTAAAATTTACTTTCAAAATTACTTCCAATATATTTTCAAATTAGTTGCTTCAGACCGGCATTAAACATTTAGGTAGTTTGAGTGCTATTAGTATCGATTTATTGACCAGAACATAAGTAATAAATCTAGTTACTAAATAAAGAGTATAAGGAGTAATAATTAAGTTGAAGCTGATTTTTAATGGAAATGTGGAATACTCTAGGATTATTCTTTACTCTCTACGAATTATGATTTAATAACTTGAACTGGTTTGTCTTGTCCTCTTGCCCTTATAGGTTGGTCGCAATTACCGGTTCCTCTTTTTGTAACTCTTGAAGCAGGTCATTAAAATTACTTCCAACTGATTGACTTGTTGACTGATTATTTGCAGGTAATTCCATTATCCTGTGATTATCGTCATTAAAGTTTCTGACCAATAGGTTAATACTAATTTTTTTTAATCGTAAATTGAATATTTTCTTCACCTACTTCTCTGTATATCGGGAACCTTTTAGTAATTTTTTTTCTGCCATCATCGTCTGAATGAGTATCGAGTTAAATACTAGTTGATAGTTTGCACTTTCCTAATGCTTATTGACTGTGAGTTTTTGCAATCTCACTAATCAATTTGATTTTAATCAGGACTCCAGCTCAAAAGGTTCTACTTTCTTTAAAAACGTCCCTCATTTACTGCTACTTCTTTTTCAAATCGAGAAATCTTTGAGTTTCCACTGCAACATCTTATTCAGCTCTCGTGAAGAAATAGTTTGTTTTTTACCACATTCTAGATAGAAGTTGAAAAGAGTTGAAAGAATATATAAATGGAAATTAATATTTTAACTTAAGAGGCATTATTCACATAAAAACTTACATAGTTACAAGTTTACATAGTTGAAATCTCCCCACCGATAGATTTTTTTTTAAATCTAAAATACAAATGAGAAAAGGCGTTCATTAAATTTATTTAATTTAATTGTAACAAATAAAACACAATACATTTTATTAAAATCCCAAAATACGCTCACACGCTTTTTTCATGTACTCTTTCCTAGGCCTCATACTTAATACAGTTATTTGAAATATTTTTACAATATTTTATTAAATTAATATGTTTAATATTGCCTGCATTACCTGATCAACCCAGCCAGTTTATGATGCACCTGCAGGCTTTCTTCTCTCCACCTTTCTCTGGTCAACCAGTTCCTTCATTCCTTATCCCTTTCACATGTAACTGAAGAACCACAGTAAGGATCAAAGGATCATCATCCAACAATTGAACATATTAAAATTTAAAAAATCAGTGTTTGGAAAATAAATCTCATTTAAACTATCTAGATAAACGTATAGTAACGTTCAGGTATTATAAGCATTAACGTTTACCAACTGTTCCGAATGCAAATACGTGCTTTTAAAACCAATGATAGCATGTATGATTTTGGTTGGTAGAGCTCTTATGCCTTGCTTCCTAAACTATTATAATGATTTTGATGAACTATTTTGTTGAAATTTCGTGAAAGGAAGAGCTTTGGATTGAAAACGCTTGTTCGCCATTCCATTTTTTATGTATGAAAATAAATGAATAAAATATACATTATGAAAAAAAATTAAATGAGAAAAAATATATAATTGATAATCCTTCGAACTCCTTCAACTACTGCTGTATAGTATTATTTGTTGCAGACAATATTAAAATGGATCCAATGAGCCTACTCTTGGTACGGAAAACAGACAGCTCAATCTCATCGCCTATTTTTTTTTTTTTTTTAATATTGCTTATGATGCCCGCATGAGTCCGAGACTTGTGCTTGTGAAATGAGGTGTATGATTACACATGAATGCCTGACGGTTGAGCGGGATTCGAACCCACGACCACTTAAACGACAGCAAGATGAAGTTGCGACGCCCCAACCAACTGCGCTAAGCGGCCCATGTGTTTTAACCATGATTGTCATGAGTCTCACGATTCCCATTTCTAGACATTGACTACTTGATTCAAGTAAACCAAACAAACAATTACTGTGATTTTTACGCGTGCTATCAGCTATTCCAGAATAGGAGTAGTACGCAGTTAATGGCTGATGGGAATGTACCCAATTTACCTGTTTTTGCAACCGGGATGTATCTCCTACGCATAGGAATATTACAGACAGAAGGACAGAAGCCGTGCGCAGTTGTACACACAATGCTGTTATTGACGGGAGAAAGTGTCACACAATAGCTTCTTCCGTTTATGGCATCGGCAATCGCATTCAACACATTTATAAACAAACCAAATGTAAATAACGACCGACGCATGGATAACGAACCAACAATGAGCAGCGCTTGCTTTGTTGAAACATGATTTAGGTAAATAAGGCTGGATAGTTTCTACGATAAATTATTTGTTCTAAGCTACAGGTAGCTACATTCAAATTCGTATCGCTTTCTTGCATTAAAAGCGTGTAAAAAATAGAACTTTCATGTTTCTTGAAGAAACTGATGCTTTCCATCTTGATATTAACTTATGGTGCTGTTCATTGTTCAACACCTGGTGTAACTTCATAAGTAGAGTCTGGAGATTTGTTCAAGAGTTGAGGTTGTTAAATGGTGAAAGTTGAGTTCAATGTAGAGTTTATATTTCAGATGATTTAAATCGCTTTCAACTGCATTTGTTGAAAATCCTTAAAAATTAACAATTGCTTCCACGAACTGGTCATCGTAAAATGAAAGAACAAACTAATTATTGATAGTTGAGAGTTGATTTTCTCAAATTCAATGTTTTAAGAACCAGATGCACCAAATTGAAAAGTGTGGCTTTCCATGTAGATGCAGTCAATAGGAGAATTTTGGATATTAATCTAGTTTTAATGGGGTTTATTTTAATTCTAAATATTTTTCAATCAATTCAAAATTAATAAAACTTATTCAACTAATACCTTTTATATTGTTCACATACTTTACAGAAATATTCCAGACAAGTTGAGAGATTTTGATAAATTTTCTCTTGGAACTTACAAGAAGCTTGCAAACAGTTGGTTGCATGAAATGGGAAGGGGAGCTACAGAAAATATACTTTTCGCCACACTAGGACGTAATGAGCTGTTTTTCGTGCGTCATATCGAGGCCGAAAGTGTTTGGTTTCCGACGAGGTCTGTAAACGTTTACCGCCCTAGGGCAGAAAAGAAAATGACCTTGAATGACAGCTGATCGTGTCTGGATACAGCAGTCATGATTGTAAAAATGAATCCTTCCAACTTTTATGTAAAACAAAAAGATTTAAACTGTCAATAAATGTTTATTTTTTAAATTTAAAATGTACGTAGTATTTAAAATGTCAATAAATGATCACTTTTTATAACTTAATATGTATTATTTTGTAGTTTTGATATCAAACTTTTTATCCAACCTACAGAGCTCTGGGTGGGAATTTTGTCAACTACTTCAACTGTATACCAAAAGGTTAGTTGGTTAGGTTTTTTGTTTTTAGGAATTTTGTCAAATACTGCAACTGTTGGTAGAGGTTACTGTTGATATAGAAAGGTTAGTTGGTTAGGTTTTTGGATGCTTTATGCAGGTTTTGAATCATGAACAGGAATAACAACAAAAAACCTAACCAACCAACCTTTTGGTGTACAGTTGTAGTAGTTGACAAAATGCCCACCCAGAGCGCTGTAGGTTGGATAAAAAGGTGATAGCCGTTCCTTGTATTCTTGCAAGTACCATAGCCTTAAAATTTCGCTTTCAAAATTTCCAACTTAACTTAACATTGTTGTTTTTTTTTTTTTGTGGTGTGGCGAAAAATAGCGTTCGCACCGCGGGCTAAAATGTTTTGCCGGCTCTCAGACTTCGTCTCGAACTTGAAAACCGCGATCTCGAGCCGGCAAACACACATTTTCGGCCCTAGGTGCGAAATATACTATTACTCCATCTATCGTTAATTAAAGACCAAATTTTGTTACCAAAAGTGCTAAATTGCTTCGGGGGATTTGTTTGAAGGCCTACGGTTTTTATTTTTTCTTCCATTGAGCCATGTTCATAATCCAGACAAGTGAGCTCCATTTTGTTCCATATATCTTATTTTTCATGCGACACTTATCATTAATTATTATCTTATCATTTCAACCAGATTCACTCTTACACACAGGCTTTAGCCTATGTAAGGATGTAAGGTGTTTTTCTCAATGTATTTTTTTAACGTTATTCTACTCATGTAGTTATTTTATTTATACTTTTTGTTATGTTATGTTATGTAAAACTATGCAATGAAAGATGAGAATAAAAATTGAATTGTAGGTTAGGTTAGGTATTATTTTGTATACGGCCACAAGGACCACTCCCAAGTTCTAATCTGGCCAATTCTTCCGGTTCCCCCAGGCGTTCTGAAGCAATTCTGCAGTTCTTCTTGTGCTTTGCTTTTCTTTTCTTTTTCCAGTGGTTCTGCTAGGCTACAGATCTTCTAAAATTTTCTCTCCGTCCGAAATCACCATGTTTTTTTGGTTCGTATTTGCTCCTGAGAATGCACTATTATTGTATTATTACACTTGTTTTTTTTAATGGTAAATAGTTGTTAAGAATCTACATTTCAACGTTATGTTGAATGCAAAATATCCTCCTGTTATTACCACCTTTGTACATCGACAGTGTATTACAAAATCTTCAAGAGCAAAAAGATTTCTAAGAAATCCTCAAGAATATTTGCGTCCATATAATTTACTGTATTAAAAAAAAACTTGAATATTTTTTAATGTATGATTTTTCTGATTGTTATTTTTAAACTAATATAAACCCAAGCTATCACTATTTTTTTATTTTTTTGAACCTCACTAAAAATACAAATTGGAAAATTTCTAGATAGTACAAGTACAGATAGTACTAGATAGTATTTTTTTTTGTACAGTAATACGTTTCTCTCCGCCACATGTTTATTTACAACTGTTTCCTAAATTCAATTAATTGTATGCAAAAAGCGATTTGTTGAAACAAACATTTGAATTCACTTTCTTATTTTGTTTATACTTACAACCTCCAGCATAGCACGTAGTTGTCTAGCCCCATTCCGTAGCAGGTATTTTGCAATGACACAATGCATGTCTGAGGGGCTTGCCAAAGTACCTTACTCTTACTCAACTATCTTTTGAATGATGTTTGTTGATCTGATCTACAGTTCAGTTCGTTATCCAATTACATGCGTTATACATTATCAAGGCAAGATTTAAGGGACAATGCTACTTGTTAAGGTAATTTCGGGAGATACAATCTAAATGTTGTATCATATTTTGTTCTTTACTACCACGTTTTCGCGTAGGTAAGATGGAAGTAGTTCAGTGGTATTTGATTGAATAAGGTATGTTACTTCATCACTATCATAAACGGTTAAACAATTCATTTCGATTACTTAATCTGAGCCAGACCTCGAGTTCGACTTAGATTTATAATACCCGATCTGGATCGGTATGCTCCATTGTTTGTAATATGTATGCAAGAAGTATGTACTTTACTGCTTGGAAGTTTGTTGGTCTGATAAAAGCAAGTAACTTTCTCGAGAACTCAAGGATTTAATTTAATGTGTGGTCAACTTGTTAACCTTAAATTGGTCCCGCCCTGCTGCAATAATTGAACCTGGTTATTGAAGTATGGTTGCAATCCAATAAAACTAGTTCATTGTTAGTTATGCTCTGCAAGGTGCACGATCTGCAAGTTATGCTTTCTGAAGATAATTTTGTGATGTTTATTTGTTTCGCTGGTGTAATGTTCTAACCATTGTATTGTATGACTGTACTATCAGGAAAACCTACATATAGAATTGTTTAGTGTGATTTAAAATGTGTTTTCAGTGGTTCTCTTACTAAGGATATGACAGAAAAATGTGTTACCTACAATTTGAGACGAATTTTGCAATTTTGATATTATGGAAGAAGAATCAACTCTGTTTGATAGTTAGTTACAGAGATATCGAATTTCTAATAATTGGAAACATTTTCAACTTTGAGGGGGCTTGGGGGAAAAGTTGAGGGGGGATTTCTGGGGACTTTTTGGAAAATGTACTTTTAAACGTGTACTATTGATTGGCATATATAGTCTTGCTTGTCTGACAATAATTATTTATTGAATTGGGCTGGATAACCAAGCGTCATGCAATACACAGTGCTGTAGGGTTCGGCGACGCGGTGTCCGCTACTATTTCATCACTCACTATGACGCCATAACTTGAACTATAGTAATCAATAGACACATCATTTTAGAGCTTATTAAATTATCTATAAGTTTTGTAGGGTACAGTAAAACCAATAACGCAACAGTAAAAAGATATGATCAGTTGAAGTTGATTTTTGTGATTCATGGTGACATTTTTTTCTATAAACTATATTTTTACTGAAAAACTAGGCTATCTACATAGAAAATGTATATGACATATGTTTTAGAGAATAGTTTTGAGTATTAAATGAGATGAGAATCACAACGATACCCTAATTAGTTTCCGAGTTATAAGCCTTTAACTGAAGTACTGCTCTTGCAATGTTGATAGGGGTGTGGTGGGGGAAGCAAGCGGTGTGGGAGTCGGGACTTTGGTTTTTTTGAGTAAGTACTATGTATACTAACATCCTGCAAAAATTCAGCTATCCCCTAATTTGTTACGACAATGGCCATTTTTTTTTGCATTCATTGCCTGGGTTATAAATCACCATGGTTTTTTTGTTCTGTGTTGGTTCTTTCAATTTAATTGATTGTTGATTGAGTGTCCTGTAGTTTCCCGATTTGGTTCTAAGGTCAGCTATTGTGATGTTTAGTTCCTCCATATCCTTTTTGACTTCGTTTATGGTTATTTATAATAATAGGTTTCTTACCAATTTATTTTTTACGAAATTTTTTAAAAATATCTACATAAGCAACTGCAGATAAAATCAGACTATTCCTTGGTGACAATGGTGAGAGCTTCAAATACAGTATTTACTGTATTCCATTTTTGAAGCTCAAAGCTGTTCACTTTGTGAAAGCTCAGAACTTCACTGTGTTATCTTTGCTCTGAATCATTCACTGTAAGAAATGTGTGCAAAATGATCTTACTGGGAAGCGTGGTTTGGTTTGGAAAGCTGTGAACACGCATGGTGCTAAGGGTGTCGAATTTCCACAACTTACGGTACAGCATGTGAGCCTCTTCCGGACGCTCAGTCACGGGTAGAGATTTTGCTTTGTCTTACCGATAGCAGGTCTATATGGGTGCTATTTTTTATAGCTCACATGTTCACAAACATTTCACCATATTTGAACGAGCGTAGCGAGTCTTTAGTTTTGACTTGGCTCGAGGCTCGTGGCGTTTGTGTGGGTATGCATATGTATGTGTGATGGCTATATTAGAATGACTTTTTTATTTGTTGACGTGGCGAAGTTTGGACAGTAATTTCCACTCTACCACTTGACCACGAATTAATTCCAGAGATAAATGCCCCCTCCTCGTTCGCAAGCTATATCTTTCGTACGCTTGGACTAATCATCTTCAAATTTTGAACACAGCCTATTCTTCCAAACTTTATACAGATCGCTCGCTATAGCACAGTCGGACAACGGCACAATTTCAATAAGTCCCTGGTGGGTTCTTAATAATCAAATATTGAATTGAATAGGCTGAAAACCTGAATGTCGAACGAAAGCCAACGCATGCGGTCGCGTGTTTGTCCTGTTGAATGAACCAAGCATTCGGCCGTTTTTTGTTAGCGTATCTCGTAGGATGCGCTAGAAATAAGTTGCCTTTTCCAAAATTAATTGTTCGCGAGCGAGTTCTCCAGTCCGCTGGGCTCTCTAGTTCTATTGAATAGAACTCAACTAGTAGTCTATAGCCTATTTGAACCTGTTTAATGTAATTGTGTAGTCTCTAATTATTCGCTGTTTTGGTAAAATAGAATAGAAATTTAGTCACACCACTCACAATCACTAGAGAAAACGAAAACTTTTACATCTATCAATTTTTACATGTAAAGATCTTTAGGCTTATCTATAGTGTATTGAATGCAAAAATTGTATTTTTTTAAATTTAGTAAAGTATTTTTTCGAATCATAGTCCCAATACAATAATGAAATCCGATTGTAATAATTTTGCCAGCTAGAGGCTACAGAAAATAATTTTTCAAGGATCATTCCTAGATCTGGAGTAATAAGGATTACTCAGTAGTTGGCTGCAGAAATAATGGCGTTCTATGTACATTGTAGCATCTACAGCCTTTACAGCTCTACACTGCTTAAAATGTATGACTTTCTTCTTTGCCATGGGTCTGTCTGCTCCCATTAGTAATCAATCAGTAACCATCCAGTAATTCTGTGCACTCATCTACTGTAAGAGGCTCCAGAATGCGACTTCCAATCTAGGGCTCTCTTCAGGTCTATTTTGAATTGGAACACACTCTCTCATTCAACCTCAAAACACAATAATCAAGTTTTATAGGTTGTAATACTTGAATTAGTTTTGAGAGTTTGAAGAAAGTTAGTGCAAATTTCTTGCTGTATACAATAAAAAATTATTACAATATAGCTTTACGAAGTTTAGTAATTGGTCTGATTTAAGGCAATTTTTTAGGTCTTATAAACAAAGGAGATGATGAATCAGTTGAAATAAAACGAATCAAGTGAAGCATTGAATGAAAATAAAATGAAATTAGACTAAGACAAATTTCCAGTTTCCAATGGTGAATCTTTTTTCTCTCTTTTTTCGGAGGATGAAGCCCACATAGGTCTGATACCTGTAATGAATTGGATGATGGTGATTGATGAGTTGGACCTGAATTTTAGGTGGGTTCCGAACCACCGGGAAGTAATTTTACAGCAAAGAACAGTCTTTTTGCTGGCCAATCCAATCGGTCACTTTTACAAAGAGCGCCCAGGAGTTTCGTAGCTTGTCTCTGATTGAACAGATACCTGCTACGTCACTCGGCTATCACTTCCCTTATAGTAGTAATAGGGTTCACAATACATAGTAAACGACAGACAATACAAAGGATTTTCACTGACGAGGAACGACAGCGGAGATTAGAACGAATGCGAAAATACTGGGTGGTGGAAAGAAAACTTACGGATGAAGACAAGACATAATTGACTGAAGTGGTCCGTCCAATGCGGCCGTAAAAGCAAAATAAATAGGGTTCACATCACAACTCAATTACAGTAGGCTATTTTGAAAACGTTGTTGCTAACCACAGCTGAACGCAGAAAGCTTGCTTTTTTTAATAATATTTTTGTATACATGTACATGAATTTAATTATTCTTTATTTCCTCTTTAAAAATCAAGTACATAGATAATAACAATAAGTCAGAGAAAAAATATTCTTCATATGGGCCTGTGTGCAAAACCTACAATGCCTACAAAGCCTGTCTACAATGCCTGTGTGCAAAAAAGAGTCTGAATCGGTAGAATTTTACATAGAAAAAGAAAAATTAAGAGAAAAAGAAATTACAGTCAAAAAAAGAGAAAAAACGCTTAATTATTTGTGGAGGATAAATTTGGCGCATATCTATATGGATCATCTATCTATGGGAAATGCGAGGCCGGCAAGATATTTGATATTTGATATTTATTTATAACATCTTACGTTGCCAGGTCTAGTAAGACCTATGGCAAACACTAATAAATATAACCTAAAATATAAAATATTACATTACATTAAGTAATTATAGTTGAAATAAACTAAAAAGATTAATTAAAAGAAAAAAATATATATTTGCTAATGATAAAACATAACTCATGAAATGTATGTAGCAAAAAAAAGAAGTAAAAATAAAAATGAATAACTGGGAAACAAATTGTACAATGGACTTATAAAATAGAAAAGAAAAAAAAAGAAAAGAGAATGATGATGAAGTTGAGATTGATGAGATTAAAAGCATCAAAGGGCGCAATAGCAAGGAGCAAGTAATTAAATTAGTAGAAAGTGTCCAGATGAATTGAGTAGAAACAAATTGGAAGAAAGAATTAGAAAAGGGAGAAAAACATATGAATAAAGAAAGAACAAGAATACTAATTATTAAAGAAAGAAAATGAATGGGAATCTCAATCAAAGCACAACCAATAGGACAGTCATTTAGTCACCCTCAAGTAGGTACTTGAACAGATTTCTTTTGAAACCAGCTAATGAATGGGATTGTATTAGGCGGTAAGGAAGGGAGTTCCAACAACGGCAGACAGATGTAAGAAAAGATGAATTGAAAACTGCAGTACGATGAAGTGGTATTTGGAGGGTAAGCTCATGGGACCTAGTTCCTCGATCAGGCTGGACGTCAGTAAGGAGAGTGAAGGAGTTACGAAGATAGTCAGGTCCCTCGTTTTTCACTATCAGTTTGTAGACCAAAACAAGCAGAAAATACTTTCTACGCTCTACCAGCTTAAGCCACTTTAGCTCCTCAAAGAAAGGAGTGATGTGATCATCACGCCTAGCATCAATAATGAAGCGGATTGCATAATTCAGTGACCTTTGCAACCTTGTATTCTGCTCAGCAGTAATATCAATATAAGCCAAGCAGCAGTAGTCGAGCAGAGGCTGTATTAGTGATCTTACCAATAGAATTCGGATGCTCCTAGGAAGAAAATTTTTGAGCTTTTTGAACTGGTGCATTCCTGCAAAAACACGATTGCATACATGAGTTGTTTGATTTTTCCAGCTAAGAGTCCGGTCAAGAAGAACTCCCACTATCATGATTGGTGATAGGCTATTCGCCTATCACCAATCATGATAGTGGGAAGTGTCTCCAACTCAATACGGTTAAGAAGTCTTGAAAAGCCAAAGATAGCACTTTTGGTCTTCAAGGGATTGAGAACCAGCTGATGATCAGAAGCCCATAGGAGAAGAGAAGAGACATTACTATTCATATTCTCTATACAATCAGTAATATTTTCAACAGATGAATGAGAATAGATGATGAGGTCATCAGCAAATAGATGATATGAACAGTTTTGAAAGACTAGTGGGGCATTATTTATGAAAATTGAGAAGAGCAATGGCCCAAGCACAGAGCCCTGTGGTACACCACGCAAAACTGGGGACCATGCTGACATATTTCCCAAGCCATCAACAACTGCTTGAAAGCGACCAGACAAATATGATAGAAACCAAGCAACAACCGAATTAGAGAAGTGACATTGATGCTTCAGTTTCTGCAAGAGAAGGAAATGTGAGACATTGTCAAATGCCTTGCTAAAATCAAATTGCACAAGGACTGTGACCTGTCGTTTGTCCATGGCTGCCCGCAAGTCATCAGTGATGCGCACCAGTGCAGTACCAGTACTATAGTTGGGGCGAAATCCAGATTGGTACTTGGAAAATAAATTAAAATCACATAAATGAGTATTGACATGTACATCTCTCTCCAAGGCTTTAGAAATAGAACACAAAATATGAATTGCTCTCCAGTCGCTAGGTTCAGTAGGGTTGTGAGTTTTAGGGATGGGCCTGACAATAGAATATTTCCACAATTCAGGGAACACGCCGCTCTGTAGAGAAAAATTAAAAATGTGAGTCAGAGAGGGAAGAATAATAGGAAGGAGTTTTTTATAGAAGAGGATAGGAATGCCATCAATGCCCTTGGAATTTTTACAGATTGATAGTATTAAATGAGATATAGTGGAAGGAAGAACATAAGAGAAATAGAACTGATTTTCAGGTGGAACATGGCTGAGATGTGTTGATAATTATGCATAATCTCCAACAGAGCATACTCAAGCATATGTAAACGTCCCGCTTTTGGGGGTCGATAGACAACACCAATTAGAACTTTTTCACTCTCAACGGCAACCTCAATAAAAATGAATTCGGGGGAATTAGAATAAGGCTGGGGAGACAAAAGAATAAGCCGAGGGGACAGTGAAGAGCGAGCATAAATCGCCACCCCACCCCTCGCCCTACCAATTCTGTCATTACGTAGAAGACAGTAGCCAGGCATCTCAAATGAATTGGAATGCAGCGATGGTTTGAGCCAAGATTCGCTTATACCAACAATATCAAGCTTCAATACGTTATTGAATAATTCCTTGAAGTCATCAAAGTGAGCCGGTAAAGACTCAGCGTTAATATGAGACAGCTTAAGCGAAGATGGATGACTGTCCATTAAATGTGTCAACTCGGATAAGTTCATGACACAAACTCGGTCAAGACAAAAATTTATCAAGCTCCAATACTTTGAAAGGAAATTAGGGTGATAATTTTGATCAATCAGTGAGAAAGACATAAAATAAATTATCATAATTGTATGGAAGAACCATGTAAACATTTTACAACTTATACTCAACTTTGATGAGAAAAAAAAATCAAATAAATCATATTTTAATAGACAGCTAACTTGAAACTTCCAAGTAGCGGAAAAGTTGTGTGATTAGAATATCAGAGTTTTTACTATTATAGAACAAAGGATGGATTATAAAAATAAATTAGAATTATGCATTTAAACTATTGCATAATATAAACAACAATATAGTATAACTGTAAGAGACACCAGAGAGAAAAAAACGTATACAAATAAGGTTTCTGTGGGATGAGCACTAGTTGTAGCAAGAAAACAAATGAAACTATGGCTTACAATTTCATGGAACCAGTTCAATCAAATAGGTTCTCTGCATCCACAATAGAAGAATTTTGTCAATCAATGTTACAAACAATAACGATGAACAGTGAAAAAGCCAAAGATATCAACCCTATAGGCATAGTGTGGAAAAACGAGAAGCTAAAATCAGCAGAATACAAGAGATCAAAATCGCCTCAGCTTAGCTTGTAATTTGTCGGTGAAGATCAGTGTGTGCGTTTCATATGCGGCGCACATTATGTTTGTGAAAAGTGCGTGAACACACAACCGCTCAAATCCCATGCATGCGTGTGCGCGCGTGTGATTCCCGTTTCGTTTTATGTGAGAGTCACGCCAAACTGAAGAACACACGTTAAGCAAACCGAAAATACTGTAATCGGCTGTCTTCGTACACAAAAACGGTATTTTAATTGCAGTTTCCCTTTCTGAGTGTCTTCTTTTTTCTGGTCTCAGGTACAGTAGTATCTGTTCGTATTGCTGTTGTCCAGTTCAATAATCATTCTTATGAAATACCTGTTTCATGCTAACCATTCATCTATTCCGGCGTTTCACTTGATTAATTCGATGATTTTCTTCTCTAATTTGAGAAGATTCAGACGATTTCCTTGTAGATTCAGATGATTTCTCATCTTCATTCATACATTTTCAAATCTTGAACAACTTTGACTCTATGTCAGAAACTATGACTAGTAGACTCTTTAATAACGTTTGAAATTAAAGTAAACCTAATAAACTATAGATTCAAACAGGGGCGCACCCAGATATTTTCCAGATATCAATTAGGAAAATATTTCGAGGGTATACCATTTTGAAAAAGGTTTTCACTTTGTAACAAATTAACAATCACAAATACAGCTTTTTAAGTGCTTGGAAATTTTGGGGGGATCATCCTCTGTATCCCTCTCGGTTTACGCCTGGATTCCAATAATTTTCAGCAATGTTTAGATTAGAATAACTTTATTCGTGAAAAGTAACAAAATATCCACTGAATGATATGACAAGAATATACTAATGGAAGTTCATGAGTGATTGTTTGAGAGAAATTGAACGAAGTTTGAGATAAGATGATAGTCTCGTTGGAGATGGCAATCGAAGAGCCAGAGATGTTTTTACATGAGAGGCTGAAGTTAGCGATTGAAGAGACACTGAATTGCACTTATACAATTATATATTCAATTCTACAATAGTTTTTTTGTATCCAATATTTTGTTTCTTTTTATTCGTTGAATAAAAATGAAGATATTTATAACCACTTACACTTTTGATGAATTTGAATGCTACATTAAATCGATTAAAAGAGTAATAATTGTAATTTATCAATTTGGTTGTAAATATGCCTTTGAAACTTACAATCCCTAATATTTATAATATTACAAGTGATGTGAGAGTGTTTGTAAAGTCAAATCAATTCATTTTCATTTTTAATCTAAACATTTATAAATATAATTCTAGTCTGAAATAATATGCTATTACATTATCTAAATATCAAGTATTTTTAAATACGTAATTCTTGCAGAGCGTATTATCTAAAATAAATAAATTTCGTGAAAAATAAAATAAATAAGTGATAAGAAATGAACTGGTTTGGCCAGCAAAAAAATCTGTTCTCTGCGCGGAGTTTCGGAACCCACCTTAAACTTTAGGTCCAACTCATCAATCACCATCATTCAATTCATTACCGACGCACATGAATACTTAAACACTAAAGACATAGTATAGTAGCCCAGTAAAGTAACTATTGGCCTAGGTGGCTGTCATTTGGAGCGCTTGTCTCTGATTAGATAAGACTCTGGCTGGCTGCTGTTCCTGTGGTCTCGAGCTCGAATCTCGTTCAGGCTTGAATGTTTTCACTATGACATCATTCAGCGTATTACCCCGCACAAGTCTCAAGACTCAATTAGGCAGGCATCATCCAATAAAAAACTGTTCTGCAGCTTTAATTCTTTTTCATTCAGTACTCGGGGTATACTGTGGATTTCGTTTCTGGTAACACTTGTCAGTATCTTTTTCTCTATCTAAATTATGATTGTTGTTTCGATGAGCATAAACTTTTAATTAGTAGAAGATTAATTGAATCATGGGTCAATGACATATTATCACTTGTGTTATTTGTAGCTATCATGATATTAATTGTAATTCAGATTTATAAGCAACATAATAACTTCTTACTCCATCTCGTTTATATTACCTTGGTTACATAATTTTGCGGTAGAATTTCTCAACTAGAAACAACAAATTGCTATCCCTTAATTTATTCAACAATTTCCAAATGAATACTTTCAATTTTCTCTGTCCTTTGAAGTAGCCTTACCTAATTTGATTGAATTTAACACAGCTTAGTTTCTTTCTGGCAATTTATTCTCAGATTTGAAACAATAAAAAATAAATCCTAAATACGTTATTAACAACACTGTTAAATAAAGGGAATGTATTTTTAATGAATATTCACTAAAAAGATTGAAAGATCTTTATTAATCATCTTTACTATCACAGTCAAAGATAAGTAGACTAGAGAAATTGTGAAAAATATATTTTTATTTGTGACTTAGATTTAAGTCTAATTAAATACTGTAATATGTATTATGTACATGTATTATGCTTACTAAACTTGGTGTTTCTATGTCAAGAGGTATACTACACACCTTTTATATTGCACAATTTCAAAAACTTGTTTATTTGTAAATAAGACCCAGTTAATTTAGTAAGAACCATGTTACAGTATTTGGTAATACATTTCGGCCTTATTGTCTACAAGTTCAGTTATTGAAAAAGAGGGTTGGGCTTCCTGTTTACAAGCTTTGCCGGAATGATTACATCTTCATTCGAATCCGAAGTGGTTTTGGGTATTGCTCTAGTTTTTCTTATCGTAATTCAATTGAAAAACTATTTTTTGAAGATTTAAGCTATTTAAATTTGTTGTTGCAGGAAGTATTCAAAATTGTTATGTTTCTTGAACGTTGGATTTCAGCCGCACAGATAAAGAAGTGTCTTTTTCCGCTTTTTTTGCTGAGACAATTTATGTTTTTGAGTGTCCAATGTTTGCCGGAAATAATAGCCCAATATAGGCCCTAGTTTGTGGATTTTAGAAATGCCAAGTTAGGTGGTAGGACACCAACTTTTTACGCACTCACCACTCATTCCTATCTTAAGCTTTCTTAAGATTGATGAGTTGGACCTACAGTTTTAGGTGGGTTCCGAACCACCGGGAAGTGATTTTACAGCAGAGAACCAGCTGTTTTGCTGGCCAATCCAATCGGTCTCCCTTACAAAAAGCGCCCAGGAGTTTCGTAGCTTATCTCTGATTGAACAGATACCTGCTACGGCACTCGGCTATCACTTTCTCTCATATAAGTCTTATTCATCTAGCCTATCAGTCCCTCGGTTTTTTCTTCTACATTTTATATCAAATTTTCCAGTTGAAATATTCACGGTTAACATGTGTAAACTGGCTTACATTCATGTCTTACGTTTACGTTAAATCCAATGTTGCATTTGCAGGCTATGATTGATTGATAAGGAATTTCAATCAGTTCATAGCTTATTTTTTGAACTCCTAACCAGTAACTTAAAAATTTTAAAATAATCGTAAATTTATCTAGAATTTCGAAAGTTAAGAGGCCTTAATACCTTTGGCAAAACTCGGTGGTGGAGTCCGATTCTTGTAATCGACCTCAGTAGAGTCAGAGTCATAGTCGGTAGGCGAGAGGTGGAGAACGGGGCAGCAACCGTGCCGTTCTGAAAACTACAGTCTTTCCCCCACCTCTCCGCCTTGCCATACTACACTCCTCTCCTACAGTCTCAACTCTTCTCACTTACTCACAGCTTCGGTCTCTCTTCTTCGTTTTCGCCTTTCCGTAGAGGTAGAGAATAGAATAAGCTGTGTTTATGATTCCCAACCGGTGGGTAGTAGTGGTATAGTGGTCACTAGTATCAGTACCATCACTTACAATTCCAAGAAAGACTTGAATAAATTACGCTTGCAGTTATAATATTTGAATGGTGACTTTCAATAAAAGTGCTATAATATTCAACAATAATGAACAATGAGCATGAATTATTTTCTTTAAAATGGATTAATTTTAACTTTTCATGTGAAATTTAACGACTTGCAGTCAAATATTTGTTAAGAATAAGTATAATAACTCACTTAATCTGACCGAGTACTTTCGAATCTATGAGATCCATCTTCAGAGGCGTGGGTTCCTAGATCATCATGTCAGTTTTTTGGTTAGAAGTGTTGTGGTTTTTGTAACACCAACACCACTGACAAAAAATACATCACAATGACATACATTAATCCACAATCACACAGACTAGCAAAAATCTTCAAAAACGCCGGCCACACCATCTCATTCAGAACAAAAAACAAAATAAAAAATGCACTTACACTCAAAACCACACTGAACACAAACAAATACGATCTCCCAGGGATCTACAAACTAAACTGCTCTGATTGTAACAAATTCTACATAGGACAAACAGGCCGCACATTCAATCAACGTTACAAGGAACATTTTCAAGCCCTGACATCCAAAGCTGAATCGAATTTTGCCGACCATATCATTCAAACTGGACACACTTTTACTGACATCAGTACCAACCTACACATTCTACACATAAAATCTAAAGGACACGAACTCAACACCTTGGAACAAAACTGTAGGTCCAACTCATCATCATCATCATCATCATCCAACTCATTACCCCCATGCACTGGTCTCAGAACTATCTGTGCTTCAACCTCCAAAACATTACATTATTACTGTAACGTTAAATTTATTACAGGTTCAGGAGGATCTAGAGGCTAGATAATTATCGTGTATTACATTACATGATTGTCAGATCGATAAATGAGTGAAGCGAATTATTTTTGTTATCTAAACCGAGCCACTTAGTCTAATTCAATTCTGCCATGCTACAAGCTCTATTTCCACCTATGGTACTCATAATATACCTCTCACTAATGTAGCGGTATTGTTATAACCGCTATCATATTTAAACAAGTGTAAAATGTACAGCCTGGAATCCATATTACACAGTTAATTCGTTTGAAAATTATCAACCTTTTGATAAGGATTTCAGGGCCTGAAGGTAAGGCTTGAGCCCCAAAGCCCCCCATGTCAAGCCACTAGTTATGAACTTTATTCTACTTTAAAAGTGTGAACACATAAAATGCACCAACACTAATCAGCCTGGAGCACATACTACCTACATTGAACTTTCTTGAAAATTATTAACAGTTTTTTTAAGGACCTCGGGTTCTTGGGGGGGGGGGGGGGGGGGGGCTTAAACAACCCAAGCCCCCCTGGGTGCGCCACTGGACACCGTTATTGATTGTATTGGCCAACTCCAGCTCCGAATTAAAAAGACTATTAACGTGTTATGTGAATTTAACGACTTTCAGTCAAATATTCATTGAGAATAAGTAAAATTTACTTACTCTGTAGGCCGAGCGCTTTCGAATCTTTGAGATCCGTTTTCAGAGGCGTTTTTGAAAGCGCTCAGCCTACAGAGTAAGTAAATCTTACTTATTCTTAATGAATATTTGACTGCAAGTCGTTAAATTCACATAACAAGTTAATATTAACAACGCAGTTCGTCATGGAACAAGAAATCCAGGAATTTAAAAAGACTACTTCAGGTTTGTTTGTAAATTCAATCAAAGAACATTACATTTGTGAACATATTTGTTTTTGTTACTTTCCTCATGTGCAATTAACACTCTATGATTATTATATTCCAGAACACCTCCCCCCCCCCCCCCCCCCCGTAATTAGTCCTCCCACTGCATTGTGCTGGCGCCCTCTGGCCATGGCCGTCCACCGCCCTAACAAGGGGTCCAGCACGGGCCTGGTTTTGACTACATACCTATGTTAAAGAGGGTTGTCGAGCTCAATACATTTAAAAGTAAGTACAGAAACAAGGTTAATGTTGAGGACGATTTAAGGTTGTACCTAACAAAACTTGAGCTGAACATTGAGGAACTCAACGAACCTCAACAAACCCCTCCCCGGCACACGATAACTAGGGGGTACGCAAAATTTTAATTTTTCATAAAGGGGTACAGTCTTTGAAAAAGATTGAGAACCTCTGATGTAGCCTATTAAAATTTTTGTAATGCTGCCATGTACACTACTATATCCAATTATCATAATATTTAAAAGTTGTTCAACAAATTCAATTTGTTGTAATGCTAATTTTTGTAATGCTTCAATGTACACTTCTATATCCAATTATCAAAATATTTAAAAGTTGTTAAACAATTCCAAATTCCACAAATTACAATTTCGCCTACTTGAATTTCATCACCTCCAACTCAAAAAAGGGATGATTTTTAAAAAACTAGAATACTCTGTAGTCCATTCTTTTTATTGTTCATTTGCTCCAAAAACAAATTATGCAAAGCATTACGGTATGTCGAAATTGTAAACTTTTTGTTTCCTTTTATCTAGGCCATCCACTGAACAAATTGGTTGTAATTATTTTCCACCATCAGCAACACTGTCACCTTCGAGGATAGAAAATGGAATTTATTGATAATAAAGTTTTTCAATATAATTTTAGAGCTCCATATTTTGGTCTAATCACAGTTTTGCCTGTCCCTCTCCTAAAGGGAGGACTTTGAAAACTGTGATCAACGTTTAAAAATTATTCAAGCTAGCCTGCTCCTATCCCATGTTTTTTTTAGTTACAACTTTTGTCAAATAGAACTGTCTCTTGCTTCTGACAGAAAGTCCTTGAAATTGCCACCAAAAACATTATTTTGACAAAATTAAAAAATCCCATTTCACCTGCCCTTTACTCCCATAGAGGTGATTTTTTGGAAATTTATAATAGATGATCATATTCAATTCAAAAATCTTTATCAATCAGAGGAGAGAATTTCTCAAGATGTCAACTACGTTGAACATTTTGAGTAACTCCTAAAACATAAAAAAATGGGTTGGTAAGCTTTTCTCCCAAGAACGTCTGCATAATCACCTCAACTACATCTCACAAAAAATATAATTTTGAATAAAATATTTCAGCTGTAGAGTGAATATCCAACTAATATTTCTGTCTCACTGTTGTTATAATGACAATAAGGAAATAATTGCCGAGATAACATTGTCTGGCGCCTAAATGCGTGCATGCGCTTGTGTGTGTTTATGCAACGGCCGGCAAGGCAGTGTGTGAGTGCAATATTCGGTTTTCGATGGAATGGTTAGTAGCAGCATTAGGTCTTGCAATGAAGAGTCTCCTCTAGAGTCAAAAACAGCACTTCGTAGTTTTCTGTTTCGGTCGCTATTTTCAATCCAATATAGATGAAAATGGTACCAAATTGTGCAGAAAGATCTAAAGAATGGTCGTATAACCTCCGAATTTCGAATTTTTAACTCTATTACAGCCCTATGAGCCGTTAAACTTTTATGAACTTCGACATGTAATTATGAAAAAATGGTAAGTGATATTCAAATTCCGAGGTTATACGACCATTCTAGCAATATTTATCTACAATTTGACACCATTCACGTATCTCTAGCTTCAAAAATAGCGTCCGAAACAGAAAACTACGAAGTGCTTATTTTAGTGTTTTTTCCAAAGGTATTAAGGCCTCTTAAGGATTTCTGATGAAGTATCCAGATCATTATAATTCCTGTACAATTGCTAAAACATACATATCTTGGAAAAATTGCTGTAAACTTTATTATTATTTGCGTGGTAGCGAGCCGCATATAATTTCAACCGTTGTGATAATGCATTTTTATAATTTCCTAGAAACATTACAGTCTATTGAGCTAAAAAGCGATCATAATAAGTTATTATCGCTCGTTTCAAAGTTGTACAAAATGCTATTGGAAATCGCCAATTCGTGTATAGCTAACACACGATGTAGAAGTCTGGTGCACAGTTTATTAAGAGCTTCCATTGACTGTTGTAGAATCTTCTAAAGTTCATCTCGATGCTAAATCACTGATCAACAAGGAATTTCCAATTATTATCTGTCCTTATCACCTTATATATAGCCTTTACCGTTTTTCTGAAATGTGTAGATCGTTTTTGTTATGTTTGGCGTGTGTAATATATTTGCCTGAATGGCGTGTTAACCACGGTTGCACATTGACCATGCAGTCTGGGTTCAATCGATTTTCATCTCCAGTCTGAATTTCACTCACGATCTGGAAACTATTTATATGTAAACTGCTTGTGGAAAGTAGACGTCTTTATATTTTATAGAGCTCTAAACTGCAGAAACTTAAATTAAGATTTTTGAAATAAAAAATGCCTAGAATAGGGTGAGCTTATTCTTTAAATATAGTCTATGATGGATGTAACTGGAATTATTCTATGTGGCGTAATGTGAGATTTTTTAAAAATCGGGATATCTAGAATAAGGGTACATTTTTTTATTAATTCATTTCTTTGTACTGTAATTGTAGTTGATATCTAACGATGTAATACATCATTTAGTTTCATATTACTTCTTCACTTGACATTTAAACGTAAAAAATTATTGAAAATAAACTTTACAGTGAATTTGACATTTACTTAGTCGTATGATGGCAATTTCGTATTGTTTTAATGTTGTAATGCTACCTTAGTCACGGCTGGAGGCTTCCTCTACTACATTTTGTATAGCTTCATTTTTAAAACTTTATTTACTTTTCTTTTTTTTCAAAAAACATGACTTTGAATAATTTTGTAGCTATAAATTTACTGTTTAATAAATAATTGATACCTCTAACTTATTTTTCTCATTTTGTTTCAGGTAAATGATTAGCTTATGCTTGGACTAGACATTGACTATACTACTGTCATAAGGTAACGGAAGTGACACTTTCAAT
Organism: Conomelus anceps; assembly: GCA_948455865.1. Taxonomy (NCBI): domain Eukaryota; kingdom Metazoa; phylum Arthropoda; class Insecta; order Hemiptera; family Delphacidae; genus Conomelus; species Conomelus anceps. The sequence goes on from OX418223.1 coordinate 25,952,121, forward strand.
TTTCTTTGTATTTGTGATTGGGCTTAGTTATCACTATTGGTGACCACGTGACCACAATATGCTAGTCCTAGTCATGCTCTCGTCGGTGTTTGTGCCTGGCTAAAAGTAAAGTTTTAATAGAGAGTTTAGGAAAAACTTTGTTAATAATATTCTAACGTAACCACTCATGTCTCAACTTAATCTATGGCATCTTGCATTTAGAGCAGGCAGATGCATAGAGTAATCAGGTTAGTATTAGCGTTATCGTTTCCTTGTTTTGTCCAAATTCGTATTATGTATGAGATATCGTCGTCTAATGTACTAAGCAGCCCAAGGCAATGGTTCTGAGGATGAGAAGCAAGCCTATTGGCTGCACCGGTGTCTAATTTGCATACCAGGTTGTTGGAGACCTAGGTTCTACGTTGCTTGTGTGGCTGTTGGCCCCGTACTGTCGTCTAATTGCACAAGGACGTTGCCCTCCAACCAGAGACCAGACAATTAAAGGAATTTCCAGGCAACCTGTTTAGGCATCGTCTACAATAGGTGCCTGACCACGTGTTCAGTTAGTACTTCGTCTTTTTTATTGGTTTCTGCACACTTCTTGCTAAACTTGTGAGCATTATAAAGGATGCAATAGATTTCAATAGATGTTCGTGGTATTCCAACTAAACTTTTCATTGGTTCTTGTACATTTTATTTATTTATTGTGACAAATTTACAACGAATGTGAAGGCGCAACAGACTCAAGTCCAAAACTGTTCCCCTCACAAATTTTAAATATGTTACATTGTCCAAAACATTGAGGTTAACACAGACTAAAAATTTAAGATTTGCTAAAAACTTTAACTCAAAAAATAAAATGAATCTTCTTACTCAACTTCTATTAATTTAAAAGTTCACTTGAGACGAAACACTAAAAACTGCTAAAAATAGTTTATAGTATTAAATTTGTATAAAAACCTTTGAGCCGAAAAATATTATCTTGTTGCTATGGTGAGTAGTAAGTCTTGAAAAGCATGTAAAACGGCTTTTAAAAGGTAATCATTTTCTAAAAATAGTAGAAGAGTTTTCCAAATTAATAAATTTATGAGGATGTGTGGAAACTTATGAGGTGTTGGTGTTGCTATTTCTTTTCATATAATTCTGTTTTTTTTTCAGTGCCCATTTTCTCTTCATGTTCGTCGTCCAATCGTATATTTTTTTCTACATCTCAAACTATTTAATTGTTGAATTGGCTTCAATTCATTAAGCCAATTCATATATTTGGATAATTCAAAAAGAATATCATTCTTTTTAATGATATTTAACCTTGTTCTTGCTCTCGTTGAATTGTCAACTTCCTTTTTTCTAATAAGGTAGAGGTGTCATGATAAAGCAGACAGATGTTTCCACTGCTTATTTTAGTATGTCATCATGTATTTTTAAATGATGAAAAATACGTTTTCCTCCACCTACTATCAAAAGTCGCATTTTACTCCCTGGAATCGAATACTAAAGTACTACTTTTTCTCCCTAGGGACTAAAAGTAATCACTTTTACTCCCTAGGGAGTAAAAGTGATTCCATAAGAATAACCTGGGAAGAAGTCCGACAACGCCGCGATTGAAGAGAAAGGAATGTGGCAACACTGTCGTGGTCGGTAGAGGAAAATTCAAGAGAGCTGTATTTCGATCTTTGGAATATTTAGATCTAGGAAATAAGTAGCTGTATTTCGATTGTGAGGTTATGTTCAACCGTGAGGTTATGTTTTTAAAAAATAGTGTGAAAGCGTGAAGGTAAAGTAAAATTATACATTGTTATAGGTATTGGTGTAGGTGGAGGAAAAATGTTGTGTGCATCACGGGACTAAAGTACTTTTTCTCCCTCAGGGAAATTGTCCCTCAGGGAGAAGAAGTTGCACTTTAGTCCCTAGATGCACAAATAACTATTGATTCTGTTATTAGATCTCATACCTGACAAAATAGTTGAACATTTCAATTAATAGGCGTATTCAAAATGACAACCAAAGAAATATTTTTAAACCAACAATTATTCAATATTCTATGATTGAATTAATTGAAAGCTCGTTTATTCACTGGGAACAGTGGCGCACTAAGGGGGAGCTTTAGGGGCTTAAGCCCCCCCCCCCCCCCTGGACCTAATCAAAAAGTTAATATTTTTCAAGCAAATAGTGTTTCACACCATTTTATGCTTGTTCAAATAGCTATACAGTATAATAACAACATTGCTAAAACTCATCTTAGGAGTACCAAGGATGCAAGTAGACTGAGTCATCTAGCAGCCCTAAAACCTTTTTAAGTGTATCAGAACTAGTCCGACTTGAGTAAATATTTTTTATTAAAAAAGTAAAAAATATAGACCTACAATTAATTGATAGGTATCTGGGGAATCTGAACATTGAAATCAGTTATTTCTTTCTCTAGTAATAAGATGACAGTTGGGTCAGGACTGTTACGTCTTCTACTGTTTGTTTTCAATTCATACACCAATTAATTATTGATGTGTCGATATGTGACTTGTTTCTTCTTGATTGGTTCGCCTCGAATGTGATTCGTTATTTGAATTTATTTGTAGGCTTTCATCTGAATGTTTCTCCTAATGAATAATATTAAAATTTTGCAACCCCTTTGAAATGGAATTCAATTCTATGACACTTCTTGTCATTCATCGAGAATATTTCAATTTTAATGAATTATCTTATTATGGACATCCTACTTTACACATACAAAACCTCCAAATTTCACTCCCTAGATGGTTTGATATTCTACTTTGCCCTTTCACTTTTTAATATTGCCAACCTTTTGGCGGTATTAGGTACTAGTCTTTTTAATGCTTTCTGCACACTTCTTGCCACACTTGTGAGCGTTATAAAGTACAGTAAATCCTCGATTATACGTCACTCTTAACCGTTACTTTCTGTTATCCGTCATCATAAAAGTTTAGAATGTTACGATTTATTAGCATAAATTATACAACAGCTCGGTACTCTGAGGGCCGTATTTATGAACGTTCCTTTAGTCTTGACTCGAGGGACTCTTGAAATGTGATGTATTTATATCGACATTTCAAGAGTCCCTTGAGTTGAGAGAAACTGAAGGAACCTTCACAAATACGGCCCTATATGCTTATTAAGGACCCAACAGGACCATATTGAAATCGTGCCATTGTCCGTCCGTCCGTTTGTGCCGTAGCGCTTGAAAGAAAAATTTTAGACGTATTTTTTCTCATATTTCTGATGACATAAATGTTTATTCGTGATTTAAACTATCCTTTTGTACGCTATCTTTTTTCCCCATCTTTCTCCAAATCATTTTAAATTTAGAGACTGTACTGTGTGCATTTATGTAATGTTATTTCTTTTATCAGTCTTTTTTACTTTTTATTTAAGTCTATTCAGTTATCTGTCAAGGCCCCGGTCCCAAAGGTGATGGATAAGAGAGGTTTCACTGTATTTAAAAGAGATACAAGTAGATTATTGTGCTACTTCGACTTTTTCGTCTGGGTTTGGTTTCTCTTAATTACAATAAGTTAATTTTAAATTTAAATCTAAGAAATTTTAGGAGTGAGTCCTGCTGTCCCTATTCATCTATTTCTGTTCTTTATTAATATTTTTCGCTGTCCCTTTCCTTTTAGGGATGAAAGCCAATTGCCGCCTTTATAGCAGTCTTTAGCAATTCTATTATCAATGGGAAGATCCAATTTTTTGGCAATGATAATGATGAAGTTTTCAAATGTTGAAGATGAGTCCATATAATAGGTATGAAACGCTCTTCCAACCATACAAAGAACTTGTCTTGGACAATGATCAGTGACAAGACTGCTTCAGGAAGTTGGAAGTTGATAAACTGGCCAACCGGTTTCTGCTTCTAAAAATAACTGGCTATACTGAAATGAACGATAAGTTTTACCTTTACGTCGTGTATTTCTCAAACCTAGAGAGGGGTTCTCGTCTTCCACCATGAAATTGAAACTGTAATTGCAATCTCATCTCTCTCCTTATAGACATATTACCTCTTATTCTGATACAAGGCACCCATATTCATTGCACTTGACTCTTATTTTCTCACAAATTATTTTGCAAATTAGCCGGCCTTTATTATTCGAAAATCTAATTTACTATTTAAAGCCTACTGTACAAACTCTAGCATTGATTCATAATTTACCTTATTCCGGTTTAGATGGTCCATCTACTGTGCGAGACTAAGCTCTGTGTCCCTGACGGCTGAAGAGGAGAGACGAAGAAATACTATACTGGGCAGCGCGTACGCACGCACAGAGACGCAGAATTGCATTGCTTTTGCGATGACACAGTGACGTAGTGCATTCATCCGAGGGACACGGAGCTCAGTCTCGCACTGTAACTGCTATTTATTTTCTTGTCTTCTGGCAATTAAAACGAATGAAATTCTTAATTTTCATTTAGTTCTTAGTTGTACAGTACAATATAGTGTGGATAATTCGGTTCATTTGACATATACTGCCTACTGTACAATGTTCAGTAATGTCTTCATTTTATTTTTACGGGATTTTACTCTAAAATAATACTGGCATCGCATGAAAGTAATACACAAAACTTTATTTACACAATTAACTCAACAGCAGACACTAATTAGCAATTGTCACTCAAGAAATCAATAAAAGAAATAGTTCAATAACTTTCAACTAACATAGAATATTCCAATAACAAGATCGATTACTTTTTTTAAACTAATAAATCAATATCAGGTTGGCTGATTAATAAAAATTAATAAGTGCCCAATAAACTGTTCAATAACTCAATAATAAACTACTGAATCACGTACTAACTCTAGTCCATAAGAAATTTTGTCATCTCTAATAATCACAATTACTGTCACAGTATACTCTCACACTAAAACGCTGAAACGAAATTGTACTGTGTATAGCTCTGCGTTGTATTGTCACAAATGAATAATGTCCAACTGTCACAATGAAGAAGAACTGTCACATTATGAACTTGTTATCAGGAGATCTGAATAAAGTATGACTCACTACAAGCTGTAATCCTCAGATTTGCACAGACATTGTCTCCAGAAAATTCCAGACTGTCCTTGATGGATCCTTTGTTTATGCAATAAATTCTTGAACATAGTAGAATTAAATAGAGTTATCTAGATTCACATTTAATTCATGAGAGGTAGCAAGAGCGAGGAGACAAAGAGAGAAACAACAAGCTTCTCAAGAGTTTATACAATCATAGGAGTCGCTTGAAGGACGTTCTCCTCTTTATTTGAGTTCTGTAACACTATCTAACTCTGGTTCATTTCTTGTCAAATGATCGTATTCTCTTGTCTTCTGGCAATTGAAAAGAATAAATTTCACAATAATTCTTACTTGAAAAGACAGGTTTAAAATATTCTATTCATTGACGGTCAATCCATTAAAAAAATAATTTGATGTAAATTAATTTTGAGGAATGAATTATATAAATAATATACATTGATTTATGACTGCTACTCATCTCTTATGTCTAAACCAAAATTGTTTTCGTCACACACTTGATAAAAGAAGTACAGCGTACCCACAGTACAGTGATAACATCCAAAAACCATCTAAACTTAAAATGAATTAAGAACGCTGCCAAAAAAACAATTATTGATTTTCGTTGATAATAATAATAATGCAATTTTCGTTAATAATGGTTAGGAAAATCCTTGGACCAAGGCGTACCGAAAACGGATATAGATGAAAGAGAACGTCTAAAGTTGAAGAATATTCTAATATAGGGACAGATATGAGGAAAAGACGCCTTAAATTGTATGCTCATATCATGAGGCTTCCAGACAATAGACTAACAATAAGAATTGTTAACTATGTAGCATCACTTGTCAATGGAGGAGAATGGGTACGAAATGTTAAAAAAGACCTAGTACTGGCCAAAATAACCAACAAAGAAATTTACATTAGAAAAAACTTCAGAATAAAACTTTATAAATGGGAAGTTATACCAGAGACAAAACCTCCAAGAGTTGGAACAAAATGGAGTGAAGAGAAAAAAGCTGAATTCGCACAAAAAATGAAAAGCTGGTGGGCAAACGAGAAGAACAAGTCCAAAAAATGAACTATCTATACTCAGCGTCTTCCACTTTGGGAGTTTTACGTCTAATAATAATAATAATGATAACAATAATAATAATGAAAATGCAATTATCTGAAGGATGTATGAAATGTTTTGGTCAAATGGTCAAATAAGTTCCATAAAATGGAAAAACGTACTTTACCATCTAGCGTCAAAATGAGCAACTATATTTAGCTTTTCACTAATAAAAATTTCAGTTTTAGCAGTTTTTAACCGCTGTTATTGAAATGCTTCTAATTGTAACTCATTTTTAATTCAGCTCTAGCCTCATTGGTTCAGTGCTGTACACAGCGGCCCTCGTTTCGAATCTGTGAAAGGTGATCTGTGAATTGGTTTTTTGTTCACAAATCCAAATTCTAAAGAATAATATTTTATTTTTAAAGGCAAATTGGGATGAAATAATTTCATTTCCTATATTTTACCCCCAATCTGGTACGGTATTAAAGAACAATTTTGTCTGTGTATTCCCAGCAGCTCTGCCCGACCGTATACTTATTGTCGTCGTAAGTATTATTAATTTTTTCTTCCTCTGTGTGGAAATATATATCTTTTGACATGTTCATGGCTTTGTTGAGGCAGTTTTTTGCGTCGCAGGGGTGTACTAAATCACGTTGTCTCACGCATTCACCCCCTCCTTCAACATGAACGTGCAACGCTTGCCCGTTATTCTGGCGTTTTTCTTGTGACTTTCGTCAAGAGACAGAAAGAAAAAGAGAGAAGAATGTAATGAGAGATAGAATTTCAAAGAGTCTGGTGAAGAGAAAAGGTTTGTTTTGGGCTTGAGAGGTTTTTTACCTGATGATGTTGAAACCCACGCCTTTTCGGCTTTTCCCTCCATTTCCCAGAGGCATACTTTCCATTCACTTTACTAAACTCGCTTACTGTAAATTTTCAAAATTACCGGTCGCTCTTACCACCTCTCCTTTGGTGATTAATATTTAAAAACAGAGTACAAGGGAGTAGTAGAGAGGGTAAGGAGGAGAATGGAAGTAAATTAGGGATATTTTATCGTTTGTGTTGAACGAACAAGAAAAATTGTATAGGCTACTGGTGAAAATTCTGCGATCGTGCAATTAAGAACATAAAGTGTTCCTCCTACTTATTGCATTATAAGTAGTTATCCTAATTGAAAAACATAAAAATAGTTTTCCTCCGATTTATTTCAAAATTGTTGTCTAATAATTACTTGGAATTCTGTACTTGAAAATTGGTCCAGATCACTTTTGTCTCAACAGAGTATTTAGACTAAAGGTTTTGTCTTGTATTCATACACTTTCTCTATGCTCTATATTTATTTTATTCATTCATTCAGTAAGACGGTTACAATTAATTGAATTTGAAGATACAACAGGCTTCAAGTCCAAAAGTAAAACTATACTTTCTGCAGTCGAAATCTTCTACAGCGGTTATCGCTATAATTATATGAAGGTTAAAAAAAGTATTTAAATTCAACCACTATACTACTATTTTTGTGACAGATTTATTTTTATAGCTAGTAAAAGTTGCGTGTAATTTTTTTCGTCTTTTTGTTGCACTGCTAAGTTGCCTAATGTGAAGTCACACGTGAAGAAATAGTCAAACAAATCATAAACTCATTTTTCTTCTACAGAACATCCCAATTCAATCCAACGTTTGATGTCTTTTTGTATGCATCATGAGTCATGTTTAGTTAGAATGGAAAATAGTGTACAAAAGAGTAGTGTCGTCGAGGAAGAAGTGTAGAATTACGACACTCACGCTCCAAATAATCTAGTTAGAAGAAGTGTAGCTATGAAAGTAATAGTGTTATGGAACTCAAACAAACTATGAAGAGAAAAACGTCTTTCAAGCGCCTGCATTGTGTCAACAGACGCCTTTGCAATTCTGTTTACATTAGATACCAGACAGGTTCTTGCCTATGTAAATAGTTGAGGTGCTTGTTGTTTCTTTCTCCTTGTCTCGTCGCTCTCTTTTACTCTTATATGTTGAATGTAATTCTCGGTTGTTCCGAGTTGTTCAAGTAAATTCTCGATCTTTCTGTGTAAACAGAACACCATTCAAATAGAAGGCACTGGAACAATACAAACACATTGCTATACACAGTACAATTGTGATTCAGTGTTTTAAGTGTGATAATAACTGTGGCAGTAATTGTGATAAGATTGTTAGTGATAAAGAAACTTCTTTTGGAGTAAGTGCTTGGTTTACTATTGAGTTTTTTTTTTAATTTTTTTATTTACTAGTTAGGACAGTATTAATTTTGTTATAGAAATATTCATTTTATATTGAATTCTCTGGCTTCCAGATACCAGTTGATATAAATAAAGGTTTAAATATTCATTGCTAGTTGAAAATTATTGAACTGTTATTTTTTCTTATTGATTTTCTTGGGTGAAGTGTATGAAAACTAGAGAGAGACTTGAGTTAATATTTACTTAGGTAATTATTTTTCATGGAAAAAAAATTTAGGAATATTTAATTAATTAATAGTGTTACCGGTTCTAAGTCTAAAATAACGCTGGCAACACTTAAATTTATCATTCGCACTTTATTTACACAAATAATCACAAAACTCACTGATCTGTAACGTCTTACACAAAAATAAGCAATTGAAAACAGATAAATCGATATTGTTCAACTAATAACGAGATTTCAATAAACTGTACAAAAATCAATCACTAAAAGTTAAAAGGCCGATCTAATATTAAATAACAATAATTGTACAATAAACTGTCCAATAATATTCAAAAGGAAACGTCGAAAAAGAACAATTAACTTACTTAGCACTAGTCCTTAATACAATAAAAACTATTTAGTAGCTCACTGGTATGAATTAAACAGGAATAAGAGTTATCACTATAGGCACAGAGAAAGAATTATCACTATATAGGCACAATATATAGAACTGTCACAACTTGTTTATCATGACGAATTTCAAACAAGACTGAACTAATTTACAAAAGTCTACCTCTATTTATATAATTTTTCATAATTGAGATATCTCTAGATTTTTCTTCAACTTCTAAATAAACAATCAAGGAAGCTCGAACTTTCCACAATATTCGATAAGACTCCGTTAATCTCTAATCAAACAATTAGAACATTCAACAATGATCCAAGTAAACACCATAGTAAGCAGAGTAATTAATTGCTTAAAAGTAAACATAGATATTACATAGTAGATAACACCGAGAACCACTGTTCCTTCTTCCTCTCTATTCTCGCTACAATAGGTATCTGGGAAACTGAATTTCTAAACCAGTTATTCCTTTCTGTGGAACAATTTATTTATTTGTGGAGCAGTTTTTGATGATTGTTTAAAATTCTAATTTATACACTTTTCCAATCAGTGTTGATCATTACAATCCTAGTATCAACTAGTAAAAACATGTAGAAATTTGGGGTTTTTTCCATGACGAAATAATTACGAACAATTTAATATTAAAACTGACACTGTATTTCACTTTTATTTAACTTTTTAAAAATAAATTCACCATTTAAAAATTTCTGAAACAATTTAAACTTATTGTTTAACTCACTTATATTGGAGATGCTTGAGGGATGCATGTCCATAATATTGGAAATGCATCCTTCTTCAATATAAGTGAGTAAAACAATATATAAAAGTGAAATACAGTGCCAGTTTTAATATTAGACATGTAGAAATGCTCAATTTTCACTATTCCAGAATTAGATGCATCCCTAAAGTCGTTCTGTTTTAAAAACTGGCCAAGCAGGACAACTTTCTACCCAGTAGTAAGCCTATACTCTTATATTTCTTTGTAGCTCAGTGAATAGCGATCACAAAAATGCGTTCAAATTAATGTAGTGAGTAAAATGATCTACTATTCCAATCTAATATAGGCTAATATTGTAGTTACTCTCCCAGCAACTAAGATGATGCTAGATTGTAAAACGAGTATGATAATGAACAATCAAAATGGTGTTTAATCCACATTGTTACCGCTCATTTCAACCCTTCAGTTAACGACAACACTGATTTATGATGGAACCTCTGGTACCCATCCTAAAACCAGCGTTGCCGTTAACTACCTGATGCTCCGATTCGGTAAGACACCTGGAGGAATCCTCTCCTCGATAATGCACTCAAGAGTGTGTACAATGAATGCAGCTGGGTTACTCGTCTGTGACGTCTTCTCAATTTCCGAAGGTGGTCTCGACAATTCGTGATCACGTTTCCGGAGTTGGGAGTTCTTTGACCTGCTGTTGAAGAGGAAGGAAAAAATGTTGACTGGGATGGTACATGAGTGTTGCGTGGTGCTGACGAGTGAGGCGGTGGAGGTGGAGGCGCAAGATGTTGAGGAAGAGGAGGATGAGGATGTGGAGTAAAATGCGTGCCCTGCGTACACATCACATCACAGTCTTGGTAATGTAATAGTAATCACCGGCAGCATTATAACCACAACAAATATCCATCCAGCACCCTTGGGTCCGACTGGTAGTTCCTATTCCAATGCCTACCAATGAAAGGTGTTTCTGTTTTGATTTTTTACACGTTGTCCTATCTCTTTTCTTTCTTTTTTATTCTGTATTTCGTCATGTTCCCTCGAACTTCGTCTCCTACTGGCATCATCTTTTGAAAAAATGGAATTGATAGCCGTGAGCCGTAGCAGGTATCTGTTCAATCAAATTAGATTAGATTTCTTTATTCATGTAAGTTTACAAATTTCGCATAATATGAGTAGTTAGAACAAAATTTTCAACTTCACATAGATACTATAGTAGACTTAGATTATGATTTTTATAGTGCTAGAAATTATGTACAATGATGTTTGTGTGTTATTAATGATATAAGCTCTGGTGATGACAATCTAAGTGATGGAATAACATGAAATGGCGAAGTTTGGACAAAGATTCGTCCATTCTTGACACTTAACCAGTATAAATTAAGAGAGAGTTATTCTATTTGCATTTAGTTCCTCTTATTTTTCAGTATGAAAGGAGTTTATTATAAAAATAGCAGGTATTTAATTAAAATAAAAACAGAGAATATAAATTATGAATTGTTCAACGTTAATTGTGATAATGATAATGGTGGATGATGGAAAGAGGAGATGGGGTGATTATTCAAGATAGTTGGTTTCAGTTAGAGATAAGCTGCATTCCCCTGGGCACTTTTTGTAAGGGTGACCGATTAGATTAGCCAGCAAAAAATACACTGTTCTCTGCTATAAAATCACTTAGGTGGTTCGGAACCCACCTTAAACTGTAGGTCCAGCTCATCAATCATTCAACTCATTACCCACGCACAGGTCTCAGACCTATGTGGACTTCATCCTCGTAAGATCCTCTTACTTCACCCAAGTTAGAGGGAGCAGAATTGGCCAGCAAAAAAGATACGTTCTCTGCTGTAAAATCACTTCCCGGTGGTTCGGAACCCACCTAAAACTGTAGGTCCAACTCATTACTCACGCACTGGTCTCAGACCTATGTGGGCTTCATCCTCCAAAAAAAAAGAAGTAGTAGAGAAAGTGATGAGAGAAGGAAAAGAGTAAGAGGAAAAGAGTAAGAGGAAGTATAAAAAGAAGAGTAACAAGAATGAAGAGGGGAAGAAAGTGAACAAGAAGAAGAAGAGGACGTAGAAAAAGAAAAAGAAGTAAAAGCAGAAGGTGAACTAGAAGAAGAAGGAAAAGAAGAGGAAGAGGAACAGGAGGACGAAAAATATGAAGAGGAACAACAAAAAGATGAGAAAAGGAGGTAGAAGAAGTAGAAAATGAGGTAGGGGAAGAAGAAATGATTGAAAAAAGGTGGAGGGAAAGATTAGGACGACTAAGAGAAGAAATATAAATATGGTGAAGAAAAAGTAGAATAGCCATAATAGTGGTGCACGACTTTTCAAGGTTGAGGTCTTCTGTCACGGCGGCTCGGCTGTACTAACCATGTTATCACCTGTTGTTTGGCGTGACGTCACTGCCCAAATGTCATTGCATCCTCGTGGAGTGCCAAGTGATGTCGAAAGTGAATTTGTGGTGTGGATGATTTTGAGTGTGGCTTCGGCATAACAACTATCATACTGTAACTGTGGTACTATATCAAGTGTTGTGGAGTTTTTTGTGATTGAATACGAAATTGCTAGGTTGTGAAGATTTTGAGTGTGGACTTGGCGTAAGAGTTTAGTTGGGAAGTTTTTTTTATTGAAAACGAAGTTGGTGCAGTTAAATATCTTATTCTATTCCTGCAGTCAGCATGTAATTTGATGAGTACAATATACATCATTTCCATGTAATTCCAAGTTTGTGGTTGAGTGAGTAGTGATGTTTGTCCGGGTAAATACCCAGTGGGTAGGTATTTATAAATTGGGTATTTACCCCAGGCCCGGGTAAATACCCCCAAAACTGGGTATTTATAATTTTTATTGAATTTAGAGAAAATTGAATTGTTTTTTTGCATGTAAAATGGACAGTAAAATTATGATAAAATGTGCTTGAAAAATTTTTCATATGGTCCCCATTAGCATTTTACTTCTGAGCATGATAGAAAATCATAAATACCCAAGTCCTGGGTATTTATGATTTTCTTCGTTTTTTGTGGGGATTTTATTAAAAATGGCAAAACGAGTTTATAAAAGTAATAATTATTATTTAGAGAGAGGAAAATTTGACCTAGTGTGTGTAAACTAGCCCAAGGAAAGAGTAAAAACTCAGTCTGTAGGATGGTAAGATTCAATAATAACTTATTATTGTGAATTTAACGACTTTCAATCAATTTTAATTGTGAATAAATAATATACCTACTTACATAGGCCAACATTATGTGAGTACGAATATTATTTATTCACAATTAAAATTGACTGCAAGTCGTTAAATTCACAATAATAAGTTAATATTAAAAATGCAGATCGTTATGGAACAAGAAATCCAAGAATTCAATTATAGTTTTAAAAGGATTTTTTTCAAGATCTTTTGTTTAGTAATAAAATAAAACATACTTGAACTGATACAAAACATAACTTAAAAAAACATGACACAAAGCTTTAAAATTAAAATTTGACCAAAAGACTGAAGGATTTGATTTTTTCTGTATCGATTGGAGCTAAGTAGCAGCGCTGAATACCTGCATATTTATCTACATTGTAAATGTTTATTACTTTTAATATTAACCCTACATGTTAGTTAGGCCTACGTCCAATCCATTTTATAAAATAAAAATCATAACATAACTTAATAACAGTAGAAGTATGTTCGCTATTTTTCTAAATGTGATGCTGTCTTGATTTCATATCATAGGGGATTTTTAGTTTTGGGCATTCCAGGGTTGCATCACTGCACACCTGCTCCCACCCCTGCCTACCAGCCTACAAGTCTTCTGTTGTGTGTCACAGTCTCACCAGTAAAGTCCATTGAAGTTTTAGATTTACTCTTATATACCTATTCTCTTATGACGATAAAACACGTCTCTTTAGACATGAAAAAATCCGGTTTAATTACAAACTTTGGGTAATATTGAAAAATAATTACTAAGTCATTGAAAAAATGGCAAATAAGTTGTTATAGACTAACTCAATATCATACAATGATAATAACATATTTAGGGGTAAATATCAATTAATCTTGCTCGATTTCATAAATACCCAAAATACCCTGGTATTTATGAACTTTGGGTATTTACTCCGAGTTTTAAATACCCGGGTATTTTACATCGCTATGTGTGAGTAATTTGAATTTGTATGATATTGAAGTAATCAGTGCTTTTAAACTTGGCTTCTCAACTACGACTCTACCTACCACCATCATTGTTACTTCGATTCCTAGCTCTGACATTTTCGTATCATCCCCCGGCTTATATTTTGATGGGTAAACGGCTACATAAAATGGGGAAATTTACACTTGTCTTCAAAATTGTAGCCAGATTAATCATCAGCTTGCATAATTAATTATTACTTTTGCATGTGAATAAGCAGTCCATGAGCGTGAATCTGGAACACTAAAGGAATAAATCATAATATAGCCTGTTGTTTTGTTATTTCCTGATGGCTGTTTTGTAAAGTAGTAGATTTTTAATGAACAACTGGCATACACCTATCATAGATAGATTCTGTGATAGCAATCGTATCAAACGAGAGATACCCTGTAGTAATGAATATAGCATAGCTATCCTGTAGACACAAATAACAGTTCAGGCAGGTAAACAGGTACAGGTAATACGTATGTTATTCTGTACACATGGTGTGAATTCCAAGACGTAGTGAATCACCTCTTCAATATTCCACTTACGCCCTGGAGGTCAAAATGTGTCAGTATTTGTATTGGAAATACAATAGAAGATTCCGTAGCATAACCAATGAGCCATTCCCCAATGCTAAAATCCTACACAAGTGAATTATAGAGTTGAGTAGAGTTGTGTGTTGGAGTTGACTGCAGTGAAGAAGCTGACTGATATTGTGGAGCAATTTAAAAAAGAAATTACCAAACGATAAAAGACTTAATTGTTTGATGCTGATAGTCCTTATGGAATAATGCATGAATTTCGGAATTTTATCCTGTTTTGGTTTTCTTCCGCAGTAGTTCTTGGTTATTAGAATGGGTTATTTCGTTGTCAGTACCCATTCATTTTTACCGAGGTAGTCTAAAGCATTCGTTTCAATATCCTATAATAGACTTATTGATTTGTCTTTAAAAGACGTTAAAAGACTTGCTCTCCAGAATTTCAATGCAATGGATAATAAAAACTTAAAAAACACTTTCAAGTGGAAGTTATGACAAGTGGATCTTCATCATCATAATTTCGCAATGGATAAGTTACAAAACATTAAGCTACGACGTCTATGAAGTATAAGACCCTTATAAAACTTAGTTAATAATGAAATTCGGATACGCGAAGTACCTTTTATACTTCTTTAATTCATATATTTCTATAATTTTTATAATTCTATATTTCCATACCAATACTTTGTGACACCCATAGCTAGAATTTTAAAGAGGCGACTTATTTAGCATCTTGGAATCACAATGTGTTGAAAGAATAAAATAATGGCAGGTTGATTGCGTTCACTTGGATGTACTGTTATTTATAGTTTTTTTTATTTTATTTTTCTGTAGATTACGTCTTGGAGACTCCAGTTAAGGAGTATAAGACAAGTCAGATTAATAATATTATACACTAGTTAACATAATTACTATATCAATTAGTTTGAGATGAGGCTTAATTTTGATATGAAAGGAACTCTTGTACACTATAAAAAGTTTTATCATCTAATTTTTTTTTTCAATTTTTTAAATATTTCTATATTTTCAAGACTCTTTAAAAACTGCGGTAGCTTGTTGTAAAGTTTCTTGAAAATCATCCTTTATATGACTTACATAGCTTATTGATTTGTCTACGAAAGACTGCTCTCCCGAATTTCAATGCAATGTATACGTAAGATCACCCACCACTTGCCAGGTTTATTGAACCGTTCACAGATTATAGTGATAATGAATTACTCCAATCTATAATAAGATACCATTGATCTTCTCTGTACCTGTACGTAACAATTTGGATTCTATTGATAGTTAGTGGAGATGCAGCAGCAATTGAATTAATTGGGTATGATGCAGAACAGTCTGAACGTAACTGGAGTCGTAATAACAGTTTATACAATCAATGCCTTCTGTCTTGATGGATGGAGATGTACATTATTCTCAGTTAGGGCAACGCTCCCTATTTTCAAGGCTAGCTCCCTTGGGCAACAAATTTCAACGTTTTTCACTTCTAGGCGCCCAACATTGGTCAGTTATATTTTATACAGGGTCAGGATCGTGGCAGACATCTTGATGATAATGCATTTTTTGATGTCGGTGAGTCATTTTCATCCTTTTCAATATCTCTGTCTGTTTCTATTTCTGTAGTTGTTTTCTATTAACTTTTTTTAACATCAGTCTGTAGGTAATGAGATATGCTAGATGAAAGGATGAGTTGAAGATGGGCTACCAGTATCATTCAATTCTTTCACTATCAATTTCATTTATCGTTGTTCATGACAATGTACTTTTCTCCACTACAATTCCTTTCCCCACCCACCATGATTCTTTCATTTTTTATTTTTTTACGATATAGTAATTAGTTGTGTCTGAGGTGTGTTGGCTAACTCTTGGCTAACCTCTGTTGATAATCTACGATTACCAGAAAAAGTTGATGAATAATGAATGTATTGATAAAAAAGAAATGGTGGCGATCATAAACAGTGATTCTATATAAAAATTATTATGATATCTTAATATAAACATATATTTAAATGGGATGTAAAGTGTCTCAAGAATTATTGAAAAAGGGCTTTGACTTTTATAGAAATTAAGGCTCTGAAGGACCTTGAAAGGTTTGTAAAATTGATAGAACAAAATCAGCAGTTCTTGAAAAATATTTGTTTCTTCTTCTTGTTCAACACATCTCATAATATATCATGCCTCAATATTTCCTCTGTTTTTTTTAATTCGACGGTTCAAAATAATTTAAGAAAAGATTTCAACACAATAAAAAATTAAAACGTCAACACTCGCACTGTAAAAAAATTGAGTGGATCATTGGGCTAAGCATCAGCCAACAATGTCCATTGTTTTGATTTTCACTAGCCAAAACTAACCTAATAGTGGAAATCTATTTTACATCTTTTTTTTAAATATTTGATCCCCGAATTCCAAAATCAATAACGATCTCCCTTGGATTATGAGGAAGCGATATATATACCAAGCTTCAAGAGTCTAGAAAGTCTAGAATTTTACTTTCAAGAGCTAGGGCACAGACGGACGGACGGACATACAACGAAACGATTTCAATAAGGTCCTGTCGGTCAGTGATAGCCGAGTGCCGTAGCAGGTATCTGTTCATTCAGAGATGAGCTACGAAACTCCTGGGCGCTCTTTCTAAGGGTGACCGATTGGATTGGCCAGCAAAAAAAGACTGTTCTCTGCTGTAAAATCACTTCCCGGTGGTTCGGAACCCACCTAAAATTGTAGGTCCTACTCATCTATCACTATCATCCAATTCACTACCCACGCACAGGTCTCAGACCCATGTGGGCTTCATCTTCCGAAAAAAGTTTGTTTTGAAAATCAAATCAAAAGGTCGTTTATAAATAATTGTATACTTTCAATACAAAAATATAATTATTGAAAATCCGTTTGTTTCATGTTTAATTGGCAGTGTATGGGAGGCTGTATTCTTAAGCTGTTTCAAAATCGTATATTTTTAATATCCAAGCATAAATAAAAAAATATTAAAAATAAAAATTTCTACAATGATTTTATGAATATTTGAGGTAATTGATTTTCTTTTTGTCGAAATCGGTAGTATATTTCAACAGCGATGCATAATAAAAAAGCAGATTAATAACAGGAGTTTTCCAGGTACATTGGTGTTCAAAAAGCCATGCCATACCGTTTTGTATAGACTGACTGGGATTCTTCATTAGCAAGATTATATTAAAATTGAAAGTGCACTCACTCATAGATTAAACTTTCTCAGCCGTATTCCAATTTACTAGCCTAATAAATTGATCTACTGGGCCGCATCTGGGCAGAGCTGGCCAATTAATACAATTTATGAAACATGAAGAGTGTCTTTTTCATATGAGTAAGCACCAACATACCGAATTGACTCTCCTCACTAATAAATAGGGTGCATATAGGTAGTATTTGGCATTCCGTTTTAATGGTGAAAGTAGATAATTTATACCCTCTGAATTCATTCCTACTGTCAGTCCCAAGTTGTAACATTCTAGCACTTCGAAAAGATTAAATTCTTGTTAGCATATATTTTATTAATTTTAAATTAAAAGCATTTTTTATTCCCTTCTAATTTTTAGATTACCATCTATCCAATGATATTGGTGCAACTGAAATATATACTACAGTGTCGGCCATTACCATTTAGCCGTAATTGGAAACATGCTGAGTTGAAGTGACTTAGAACAATAATTATTTAGTTCGTATTTCAAATAGCTAATTACAAGTTCTTAACGTTCACTGCTAGTGAGCTTATTTATAGTATTGTTGAATTTTCTCCATGTCTGAATATTTCAATGTTTATTGGGATGTAAAAATTGGTTTTAATTTTTGCAGAAATATTCTATGTGATTAGTCTTTAAAATGAAAATGAATGGATAAAATGAAGGAGTTTCCCTGGGACATGTTGATTGGCAAAATTGAATGTAGAGGGAGGCAAACTGCATTTTGAGTTGAAGTTAGTTTGGAGGAAAGTATTTTCTTTTTTTTTTAATTGAATGTTGTAGGCAGAAATAAAATATATCTACTGTATGGGTTATTAGGCAGCAGTGGTGGATCTGCGGGGGGGGGGGGGGTTTCGGGCTTAAGCCCCCCAAAACCTCCAAAAGGTTTTTTGGAAGAATGTAATTTTTTTACCAATACAACCAGTTTGAAGCTCGTAAAATATTGATTAGCAAGAATTACCTAGTTCCACCACTAAGTCTTTAATTGTATGAAATCCATTAACGTTTTAATACTGTATAATGTCTTAGTTACATTTACATTGCCTGCAACCAATCAACTCAAAGTGTTTAGATTTTTGTACTTTCTGAATAGAAACAGTACTTGCTGAATAGAAAAAGTAGTGCAACATAAAATTGCAGTAATTGAATCACGATAGTTCCAACTTTCTTTTAATGAAAAGTAATGGGAAACTACATTAACATATCAAGCAATGTTTTTTTTTTAACATTATATCACAGTGATTGGCAAAGCATCAGTGATCACCAGCTACTGATATAGGTTATATCATGGAAAAATACCAGATACAACGCTTGCATTGGGTTTACTTATATATAATATGGATCTAATACCATTTTAAACGATTTCTCAAAGAGATTATACAAAAATTTTCTGGGGGAGTAACTTCAGATCCCATTTTTCTATAAGAGAATAACTAATCGTCAGATAAAAACTTTAGAAAAACGTCTCTCTTTACAGTGAAGAATTCACAAAAAGTTTATCTATTAAAAATAGATGAAACATTAGTTAATTGAAAAATGTTTAACTAATTAAAGCTCTCACACCGATTTTCATTCTTAAAAATGGAATAATATGATCGGAATAATACTATGTTCCTTGACAAACTTGATTCTTGACTGCCATAATTCAATCAAAATTTTCCAATATACTTTAAATTTAAATTAATTTTTTTAATAAATGTGGTTGTGACAATTTCGACTTATTATTCATTATGGATACCTTCCTCAACATCACCTTCGCCACTACAATGAAAGTTGAGTTAAAATTAATTTTATCGTTGATACGGTTCAAAGCACTAGTAAAGCTAGTTTTTAAAGCTAGTTTTTAAAGCTAGTTATAGTTCGGGTGTGATTGATTATGAAAAATTTAAAAGCTTTCACAATACTACTTGTATTCAGTACACCTCTACTCCCCTCCCCAATCACCAGTAGCTACCAGCCCACAACCAAACAAATTTTCTGGATCCGCCACTGTTAGACAGGACTATGGAGTAAAGTTTAAATTTGCTAAAGTAAGTCTTCTTGGTACATAAATTTATGGAAGATAGTTGAAAGTGCAAATGATTATCATAAATCAGCATTAATAATGTTTTGAGTCTTTTCTGTTGGTTTCGTCCAACTTATCGAATTGCATAGAACAAAAATAATAACGATTATTTAATTTAAAAATGCTGTAAAATATTTTGTTCCTATAGATGTTGATTTCCATTTTGGGTTTGATTTATTGAGAATAATCAGAATTCTATTTTTGGAGGAACGCGTGGTTGTCGTCTGTCTCCCAAGTTGTAGGCTCAAACTTTGTACTCTTTACCTTTTTTTAAGAATCATTTCTTTGTGTGTATACTACGTGGGTTGTCTGGTAGGAGTCTTCAGTCTTCTGTGCACTCCATCATTCGATAATTCACAATGCCTTTCTTTTCAGTACCAAGTAGTTTCCTTTATTCTATTTTACAGAATTATACAGTGTTGGTTTACATTATAGCTACGTAGATTAAAAAAAAATGGAAAATTTAACATATTGAATTTTTTTATATCAATTTTGCTCTCCAGAGTATTCATAAACATGATACAGATTTTTTTTGTAGATTACGTCTTGGAGACTCCAGTTAAGGAGTAGAAGACAAGTCAGATTAACAATTATACTATCTTATACACTAGTTACCATAATTACTATACCAATTAGTTGAGGTCAGGCTTAATTTTGATATGAAAGGAACTCTTGTACACTATAAAAAGCTTTATCTACTAAATATTTTTTCAACTGTTTTTTTAATATTTCTATATTTTCAAGACTTTAAAAACTGCGGTAGCTTATTGTAGAGTTTCCTACCAATATAACTAGGGTTTTGTTTGAATAAGCTACTATTGTGACTCACCAAGTGTTAATCTCCTCGGCTTCTTGTATTATAATCGTGTGCATCAAGATTTTGCTTAATATCATTCTTTTTTACATATAAAGTAGCTTCATACACATATAAACAGGGTACAGTTAGGAGACCAAGTTTCTTGAACAACGGCCACATGAATCTAATCTATTTACTCTTTCCATACACCTAACAGCTTTCTTTTAGATCTTAAACACCCTATCAAGGTTTTGTTTTGATGAATTACCCCATACTAAGATAGCATATATGTGACAGTAAGAGCCCATGGTAAGCTGTAAAAGTAACTAAAACTTAGATGGAAATAATGGGTAGCAATCAATTGATATATGTGTGCGCAAGCCATTACCATTGTTATTAGGAATTAATCATTATATTAGCAAATAATATTAATTATCAGACTAATAAAATTAGTAGATATAAGCACTGAGTGAAGTTGAAATACTGTAGCTCTCAGCCAACAATAGTCATATCCAATTCCAATTCCATTTAAATATAGTCTTTACTCAGCCTTCATATATATACGACGTTAATTGAATGAAAATAATTCCAATCTCACGGTTCAGAACTAGAGTAGGAAGTTGATAATTAGACATGTTATGTCCCAATTTTCATTCTCATTATAAAAACATTGTTCTGCATGTCTTCCAACTCTTCCTCTATAATATACACTGGGAAATCTGGGAATGCAGATGCACAACCACTTATATAGTAGCCGCGCAGTAATTAGACTGACATAGATCATCTGCTATTTTTCTCATCGCTACATGGATGCCATCACATGAGTTTTGCTCAACAAGATTGGCAAGTGCATGTTGTGCATGGCTCTTGATGTCTTGATAGGAGTTTTATGAGGCAACCTGGCTGAGAATGCATCCGTCATTTTAATATTCATTAGCCGCCATCTTGTCTGCTGGTCAAGTACCTAGTTCAACTACCGTGCATTTTGTTCTTTTCGTTTTGTGCTCCTACTTCATCTCGGCTCGTTTTGTGATGCTGAGAAGTGCGTGAGAAAATTCCTTGTGTAAGACAATAGGAAGACCGTAATGAAGTAAGGCTTGTTTTCGATTGAAGTGCTCCTGCCTGAGTGCCCGAATGCCTTCCTACATGGCAATGGTGGTGCTTCATCATCCATCTATCCTCCGGTTTTCGATTCGGAAGTTGAATAACCTTTTGTTGTCCGCTCACAATAATGTCGTCCCCTGTTATAACAGATGAAGGAGGAATTCAAATAGAAAAGTGCTGCTCTTTATTCCTGTGGTATGTTGTCAGAGATTTGCATTCAAATAGATTGCAATCTGCACTACTCGTTTATCATTGTGAATTTAATATGGACTAGTATATCGTTTCACTCATTCATTGAGATATTCAATGATTCAACTAGCGTAGCAGGTAGCTGTTCAATGAGAGATGAGCTACGAAACTCCTGGGTCATCTGGGTTGCTGGATTAGACAGCAAAAAAACTGTTCTCCGCTGTAAAATCACCTCCCGGTGTTTCGGAGGACACGTTAAGCTGTCGGTCCCGGTTGCATATAAAAAAATCAGTCGTTAAAAAAAAACGGCGAGGTGGAACTACCCGTAAGGGTCTCTCCACCACGAAAAGCCATACGAATTTACTTCCCGGTGGTTTGGAACCCATCTAAAACTGCAGCTCCAACTCATCAATCACCATCATCCAATTCATTACCCACGCACAGGTCTCAGACCTATGTGGGCTTCATTCTCCGAAAAAACTATAGAGCGGTTATGCTATAGAAGAAAACCTTGTTCGCTATCAGATACCTTGTTCGCTCTTTCTAATAATATTTTTTCATTTTTCATTGTATTCTCTTTTTTCTTCACAACATTACTAAAATTACTAACTAATCTTACTTTATTTGCATTTAATTTAACTTCAACTGCTATTTTATTTTATTACAACTGGTGTTTAGTTTTATTTCAAATAGTGTTTAGTGTCTTTTCAGTTTCTTTTGTTAATTGTTACTTGTCAGGAGGCATATTTGGGTATTTACCTGTTGCTTCCATTTGTACTACAAAATATTCAAATAATTCTCTTATTTTTATGTTACCATTCAAACTTCAACTTTCATGCCACTCTTCAATTTGCATGTAATTCATCTTTTTGCAATTTCACCTTTTTATCCCGATAAAATAGATTAACTTGTGTCCGGTCATCAGTTGGCTAGATTTCCTCTTTTACAGCTCAGATGAATTTCTTATCATTGGATAACTTGATTTACAACCGTTCTAGATGGAAGAAATGTAATATAAAATAGTGATGGGAGAGAGAGATAGAGAGAAACGGCGAGAGAGTTCTAGGAATAGTGAGTTGAATTGATAAAGAACGAGAGAGAGAGTGAGCGAGTGTGCGAGAGAATGAATGAGTTGTAGGTGAGATTGAAGAGGAAACAGCTTCCTCAATCATTCATTTTGCGCTCTTCCGTAGTTCTGTACAGCTAATTGACGTAACCTCCCAATTTATGTATCGTGTTACCTGTTGGCCAGTATCTACCATAGAGCTGTTGGTCACCATTCGCAGGTAACTGCTACACCCGGAGGGTAACTGTTACATTTATAGAGAAAGTATCTGTTACATAGTTCTGCTCCCAGGATGTTGGGTACACGAAGTGGGCACCAGAGTTTGTAGGATACTGTCAAGTCTTGAACAAATGATTCTCTCAATTGTTTCTATTCTTTTAATGACCAGCATTGACTGTGTAATGTCATCTAACCAGAATTAATCTTATCTAAAGTGGAATCGCCTTTATTCAGTTCATATGCTCGTTAATTAACGATTTTTTGCTAGTTTTATATGTTAAATTGGTTCACTGGATAACAATTGTACAAATTAATGTCGATTATGTAATAAAGATATGAAAGCTTGATGTACAGGCTATGGAAATGTTAGATTTCTCCAATATGTTCAGGTTTTATGTATGAAACACAGATAAACCATTCGGGCCAGTTTGAAATGGTTCATCTACGATATGTAGGTAAAGTAGGCTACTTCAGTTCTTAGACATTAATTTAAAAGTTGACTAGAATTGTTTCTGTCTTGTCTATACATCACGAAAAGGACTGTAAAAAAGTGTTCATATCTTACGAATTTAGATCGCCTTTTTTTACCTGAACGATAATAGCATATTCATTTCAATAAGCTATCAAATATCAGGTTAGTTTTAGTTTTTGGCCTCTTATTTAGTTTTAGTCGTTCTCTTATTTTTCTGTTATGTGCAGTCTTGAGTCTGAATGCTCTTGTTAGTCTCTTTCCACGTCAACCCAGAACCGAACCCATCATCTCTGTTTTGTTCTAAAGTCTTGTGTTGTCAATCCCTATCAATGCTGCTCAAAATAATATCCTTTCCACAGGAGCAAACAAAGAAGCATAAGAATGCATCAGCTTCGATATTACTAGCTGTCAGTTGTTTTCTTATTTAGTTCTCTAACTAATGTTTTTGTTTCAGGTGAGTTGAATTACTATGTTTTCAAAATGAAGAGTTGCTTTACTATTTTGGTAAGTGATCAATTAGGTAAATTAAATTTTATATATTCAATAAATTGAAATTTCAGTAAAAAGTAGAATATTTTTATTGTAATGATTAGTAAGCAATTTAGTGCAGACTCTACAAAATTAGGTAACTATTGAGGAAGTTCATTCATACTTTTCCTCATTTCAAAGTAGAAATAAATTGAAGCTTACTAGTTAGTTATTAGGTAAAATTCATATTTTTCTGCTACAATACTGAAATAAATGTTAGAGTTTTTAATATGTGGTCGTCTAGCACTGTAGCTTGTGTTAAAACTGTTCTTAATTCATGCCAAACTTACATTAAAATGTCAAATTATTCTGAAGTACTTTAAAGTAAAGAAACTAGAGAATGATAAGCCGAAATTGTCATAACCACATTTATTAATAAAATATATTTTGAAACAAAAAAAGAAACCGACTTCAGTGAAACGATACTCAAACATTAAATAATACTCACGTCCTAAAAAGTTGAAAATAAAGTATTTACTTTAAACTGAGAAAATTTTAAATTTCATACAAGTAATCTTTTGAAGTCGGCGCCAAATATTTTATGAAGATGATAAGATATTCTATCTAATATCAAAACTAACACTGTATTTCAATTAAATATGTGATTTACACTCACTTTTACTGAAATTCAGTAATTGATAGAAATTCTATCTAATATCAAAACTAACACTGTATTTCAATCAAATTATTTCGTCATGGAAGACATCACAGAGTAATTCTGTTATATTTTAAAAGTTTATGGGAAATTTGGCGCCGACTTCAAAAGATTACTTGTATGAAATTAAAAAATTTCTCAGTTTAAAGTAAATACTTTATTTTAAACTTTTTAGTACGTGAGTATTATTTAATGTTTGAGTATCATTTCACTGAAGTCGGTTTCTTTTTTTGTTTTAAAATATGTTTTATTTTAAGCATTTTAGTTGAGTTTTCAAACTTTGAAAACATGAGAAATTTCTTAAAGCCTACATTATGAAATATTTATCACATTAGCAAGCCAATAATTAATTTATAACATTCAAACTTAAGTAACTAAAAATCCACTTATAAGAAAAAATAAACTAAGGAAAATCCTACAACGTTTTATTTAATGTGGAATATTGTATTTAGAAAAATTATAATAACGAAAGGCTTCTTAAAAGTGAAATGGCTTTTGATTCATTTTGATGTGGTCCCTTTCAAAATATACCTATACTGAAATAGTAGGCATATATTACGTTACAAGTGTGGAAAATTGTGTTTACTGAAAATATGATGAGTTAACGCAGGAGATGAAGTTCAGTGCGGTATTATCATACGAGTATGGTGAACATCTTCCCGAACGAGTTATGTACGATATTTTTCGTGATATTAGTCATATATATTTTTTATATAAAAAACATAAACTTCGAGCTAGTACAAAAGGATCATCAAACATAACCTCAAAATAGCCTATTGTACGGACAAGTATTTAATGGCGAATAAATATTCTTAATCCATCACAGCAGCGAAACTAAAAATACTTCTGAGATCAGCTGTTTTTCCAAATTGTCCAACTTATGATTGAAACTAAAACCTTATTCTTAACCTTATGACTCAATAACATCAACTAGATTATTTACAATTTTCATATTAACATATGGACAGAAATATTCTCGATTCAAATTAAGTTCACGTGATTGGTCAAAACGGGACATTACAGGCCTGTTTCACACTGAACCAGCTTTGGGTAACCGATGTCGTTTACCCGGCATAATTGAATTGCATCATATGATTTCGAAAACCGTCTAGATGTGAAGCGATATGATACAATGATCAGCCTGGTAAACGACACCGGTTATCCGATTGGCGGTTATGTGTGGAACTATCCTATTCAAACTTGATTGAAATGAAGACATCGAAGAATGCTCCTTTTTGTTTAATATTGGGCTAAGTATTGGGCCGATCCTTGCGAAACTTGGATGGGACCACCTCTGAGCGATGCTCTTTCATTTAAAAAAAAAATTCATCGAAATCGGTTCAATATTGTTCGAATGATTGATGTACAAACATAAAAAAAAGGTCGAATATAGTAACCTTGGAAGTCGGTTAAAAACTAGCTATTGTGCCCCTCCTTCGTATGGATTATGTTTAGAAATAAGTCTAAATATGTTTCGGCTTTTTTATAGCAACGGTCATGAAGTTGTTAGCAGCTTAGTAAACAACTTAGAACGTAAACAATTCAGTGACAGTTATCAGAGAGAATATTTGAGAACAGCTGATTGATATATCATGATTAATTACGTGATTTGTTCTTTGTGGTAATAAAACTTGGAAGAAATGTATTCAAAATCGCACAATATTTGGTTTTAAACGTTTATTATTCTGTTAAAAAAAAGTTAATTTAGTTTTTTATAGCTAAAGACATTGTCAAAACGGTTTTCAATACTGATAAATAACTTAAATCCCGATCGATGCTCTCGTTTTTCAGGAGAAGGCCGCGTAAAATGCCTTCGGGGCCGTGACAGACAGACAGAAAGTGAGATAAGACTTGTTTCGGCTTCTTTAATGTATAAAACGTAAAAATATCCAAAAAATATACAATTCTGATAAATGTAGACAAAACTCTAATTTTATTTATATAGATATAGAGACACTAGTTCAGGTGTTACTCAATTGTCAATCTCAGACAAACTAAAACTAAAGTACAGAGTAGCTTATTATTATATACTATACACGGAATGATTCTATTGGCTAAGGGATAGGCCTCATTGACGGTTTGTGATTGGTTGAAGGCCATAACAGGTCACGCCCTCTGGTGGGAGGAGCAACAAGCAAAAATAGGAACCAAGGTTTCTCTTGATTTGATTCTATTATTCATTATGGATATCTTCCGCAATATCACCATCACAAAGAAAGTTAAACTAAAGAAATTCAAAATTATTTATTTGAATCCAGAAGTATCTTGAATTTATTAATCTTGAGCAACTTTCTTCTCAATACTATGCTGCTAATTCTGACAGTTGAATATTATCTAATACGTACTTCTAATTCATTCCACTTGTTTGACCAACCAAGCAATACAAAGTATTTCCTACGTTATAATGGAGTTGTCATCCTCAAACAATCTTCTAAACAAACAATGCCGGTGATGCTACCTGTGAGCCTGTAATGCACTTGCTGTTTCACGACCATGGTCTGTGTTTTCGCATTCTGGCTTGCCTTTCACTTTTGTCAACACTGTTAGTCAAATATTGTCCCAAGTCTCTTCACTTGGAGAAAACGGACAAGAAAATCCTCTCACTTGATATTCAAGATTTCTGGATCTAGCTTTATGGTGTCTCTTCACGTTATGCAATTATGTGTGAGGTTTATTCCCGGATGTTGATTCTCAGCCAAGTTGTATTGATATGCTGACTAGCAATTCTACGCAATAATCTTCTAATAAAATTAGCATGGCTCAAGCTACAAGACAAAATTGAAATCAATTTTGGTCAAAAAAAAAATGTTTTAATTTCCAAACTCGAATAGTTAAATATATAGAAATATTCGAATAACTTTTTTCTTGCTGATGAAGCCTACATGAGTCTGAGACTTGACACTTAAATATGATTTACTGAGGTAAATGAGGATACAATGATGTTATGAATGAATGGCAATGGTCTCAGTGGGTTCCGTGATAATAAAGCTGTCAGTCACAGTCATCGATATATAAGAACACATTATCGATGATGTTCACAGTCACCTTCAAAGCGCTGTCTCGAGCGCCGCCCCTGAAAGGCCCCAATCGCCCTGACCCCGAGCTCAGCTTTAAAGTTTATGGTTTAGGTTTTTTTTTTATTAAGAATGCAACCCTGATTGTAGAAAATAGAACAAATTTGCATCCTTAATACAACACTTTTTAAAATATATCAAAGCATTATTAGTTTTTTACATGAAAGCATACAAATAAAATACATACGGCCGGTTGCACGAAAGCCTATTAAATTAAGGAGTTTCATGTCAGTCAACTAAATGTCGTAAGTGTAATGTGTTTATTTCTGTTGCACAAATATCCATTAGTTATTTTTCGTTAACTGAACAGGCACAATCTGGCAACACTGTAATTTGATAAACAGGTGATTCTGAAGTTGAGAAAAAAGATGAATTAGAATCATTTCATTGTGAATTATTTGAATCATTATTCAACTATCTCAATATTATTGTATTCTTAATAGATTTTATTCATTTTGAAAGGTTTTCAACACCTACGACCTAATTTGCAGCTCCGTGTTTTGGTCAAGTTTATCCTTGGTTCTGGTACAAAAACATTTAAACATAACCTATAAAATGTAACTTGAGTGAGATTTAATCCTTGGTTAGCGGGTGGTTAAACATCTATTACGCCGGTTAGCTTAATTATTGGCGTTATATTTTGTAATTTGCCCTTTGTGCAACCAAATTGTCTCCATTAAGTTTAATCTCTGTAGAATGACGTCATTCTACGGGGATTAAATTTAATTTGCTTTCGTACAACCGGCCGCTAACATAAAAAAAACTAAGAAGATAGAACAAAGGTTGCATCCTCAATAAAACACTTTTTAAAATATATCAAAGCATTATAAGTCTTTTACATGAAAGCACGCAAGTAAAATACATACCACCGGTGCTGACATTTTCAAGAAAGATTGTATTCAACTAACTTTCTGGTTGACCCTCAGAATTGGGATATGGTCATGCGGTTCTGGATTGTTAATAAATAATAATGTAATCTCGTGTGGGTCTGTTCCATCAATGTCACATATCTTGTAAGTAGTTTTTTTTGTTCTGTTACTCTTGTTTCGCTTGTTAGTCTTTACTATTTTGTTAGTTATGGATATACAAGTGTTTTTTTTTCTTTATGTACATTGAATGCTTATTCTTAATTTGAATGGTTATGTATTCTTTACTTATATGAAATAATTTTTCGTTAATTATTATTTGTATTTTATTACTCTTCAAGTTCAGTGTTAATTAGAAAGATAAAAATGTATGTATTATTCACTGTAGCCTGCCATAGTAAGGTGGGCCCTTCCCCAAGCTCGAGCTTGCTCTTTTGGGGGAGTAATTTGTACATTACCAGTTTTTTTTATATGACAGTGTTTATGTTTATTTTCTTGTATTGTATTTTATTTTGTTTTTCTATAAGGAATAAACGATTTTTAAAAAAACTATATTTTTTAGCAATCTTTTTTTGCAAAAGACTACAATAATTATTATCAGGATATTCATGCGCTCCATCTTTTGTTGTTTACTAATAATGTACATTTTGCCATTTATAAGAATTCAATTAATATAATTATTGTTCCGGAAGCTATAATCAATCTTTTTTAATTCATGCTTTATTCAATTACCATCATTGTCTAGTCTATTATATTTTTTACATAAATGATCTTTAATATTTATAATCTCCAATAACTCCAATGTCCAATTCATACTGTATAATCTGACATGATAAACATGAAAAATATTGTTAAAACAAGCAAGTCAGTCGGGCTAAATAATGTAGTAGGTATTTTTGGAGTGCGTTTCTATATTTTACCACCTCATAGTCGAATTTCCAGTCTGTCTCCCAAGTAGTTGTTGTGTCTGTCACTCTACTACATGTATTGTAGGAAATCTTAATTCAGTACTTCCGCTTCACTTGTGCTTTCATTCACAGTATATCCTTGAATCTCTTAATCCCCCAATATTATATGGACTGGAAAAAAAGAATAGAAGGCTTCTGGAATAGAATAGAAGGTTGAACTATATTGAATTGCTTACAACATGCAAACTCATTCCAAAATTGAAAAATTAATCGATTCTAGTGACACTTTTTTGACAATAATTCCTTTTAATTATTCTGTTGTGGATTCTTCCTGTGTTACCTTTATCAGATCAAAAAATTAGTTCATTTATTTAAAAATTGAGTATATAAGTTGACTATCATTTTTTCAATAATAAATAGTAATTAATTTAAAATTTTGAAAAAATCAAACGAATCAAAATAGCAAATGAAAATAAAAAACCTTACTTGTCGCTTATCATTATGAATATACTATAATAATCATAAAAACTATTCGATTTTTTGGTCTTTTTTGCCGATGAAGTCGATATAAAAAATCAAAATTCGCTTTATTCCAGAAATCAATAAAAGAAATTACAATAGCACAGAAAAAATACTTTAAAATAACAATAGCTTTTCAACATAATAAAGTGAACATAGTTAAACATAATGGAATGAGCCATGGGCAACTATGGCCTGTGCGTAGACTCGAGTTGAAATAGTTTGGATCGTGTACTGTAAATCGGAATTGGACAGAAAGTGAAGTTCAGTGGATTCAAGACAGATGAAGAGAATGGTGTAAGATAATTCTATTAGAATAAAGTTCTTATTGATAATAAGAGCAATTGCCACACCGAAAATGTTGAATTAAAACATGGTAAATGAAAAAAATCAGTTGAAACAAAGAAGGAATAATAAATGTAAGCGAGAAAGGAAGTTACCTACATGTTGTGATATGAGGCTTGGGCTTTGGTAATAAGGGTTGTTGATTAGTTGATTAGAATGATGTAATATCATTTCATTTTGAATAAACATTCCAGCAAGTGAATAATGAACCTACAATCTTAGGTTGATTCCAAACCACCCGGTAAGTGGTAATAAAGCTGATAACATCATGTCATATTTGCCGGTCACTCTTTATGTTTAAACTTTAAACATATTGTGATTACCATCTCCCCATGAGAGCATGTAATCAGTTTCTCTATAATTGGTTTCCCCTAATAAGTGTCTCATAATATTTCGTCATCTGAAATCTGTACAGCTTTTGAATCAAGAATGTTTTGTTTATAGGTGTATTCCCTTTTTAAAAAAACCTTCGTACTTAATTTATTAACATTGTATCTAATGCCGTAAATTATAGTAATGACTAGATTTCCCATGATTTACGACCTGCGTTTCTAGTGATCGATTACTAAATTGATTCTGGCATGTTGGAGATCTATTTTTTCTCACCCAGATCTCGAAGAGAATCCTTGGAATAGTGCGTCGTTCACATTCTTCACACTACTATAACTATTACAAGTGTTATAAGTACAATATGATGTTAAGCAAGTTCCAGATGAACCTTGAATGGAATCCACTAAACCAACGCCCTCAGCCCTCACTAACTGAACTAAAATTTGTGAGCTATCAACTAGCAAGTGATTTATGGATGAGTCTTATCTCTCACACGTCTAGTTATTTTACTGCCCATTAAGTCTGCTATGCACCGACTGGTCAATGACTAGCGTTGCTTCTTTTTTATGTATCATGATAGTAATTAGTTTTGTATCTTTAGAGAGATGCCTGTTATGTGGGGAGATAACTCTTATTAACTGGACGAGCACTTGGGTTGTGAGCCTTCATGAGGTTTTCAAGAATAGTTTTGAGTGGTTTGTGGTTTCATCAAACTTCCTGAAGGCGGGATCTTTTTTATGTTTGTCGGTATAGCATCAGAATAATAGTATCATGATGATGAGTACAGTACTTCTACTCATCTGTCCTTTGTTTGTGAAGTTTTTGATGTGTACTTCATGAACTTTTTTTCGAGGGTGAAGCCCACATAGGTCTGAAAGCTGTGCGTCGGTAATGAATTGGATGATTGTGATTGATGAGCTGGACCTACAGTTTTAGGTGGGTTCCGAACCACCGGGAAGTGATTTTATAGCAGAGAACAGTGTATTTTTTGCTGGTCAATCTAAACGGTTACCCTTACAAAGAATGCCTAGGAGAACGCAGCTTATCTCTATCTGATTGAATAGATACCTGCTACGGCTTACTATCACTTCCCTTTGGTCCTAAAAGTTGTATTGTCTCGCCCAATGAATTGCTATTGAAACTGATGAAATTTCTGTGCTATCAAATCCATTGCATCGAAGAAATTCTATTGGCATTTGTTTTTTGAAAAATGGACGTTCAAAGTTGCTACTTAAATTTTTTTCCTGAAGGGATAATCTTCTCTATAAGTTGATTAACATTGTTTTTTTCACAAGTTAGTTTGAAGTG
Organism: Conomelus anceps; assembly: GCA_948455865.1. NCBI lineage: Eukaryota > Metazoa > Arthropoda > Insecta > Hemiptera > Delphacidae > Conomelus > Conomelus anceps. The sequence continues at coordinate 25,984,062 of OX418223.1, forward strand.
ACTGACAATTGAATAAACTGACAAATATACATAAACAGAATTTATTAATTTCACAATATTAATTTAGCATTCATCGATTCCCATCAGCTGTTCAATGCTGTTGTCAATATCCGCCATTGCGGAAGTCTTCAGTATAAAGTAATAGCAATTAAAGGAATTCGAAATTAATAAATATTGTTTTTTTCTTTTATCTTGATTGTGATCATAAATTCTTATTGAATTATAATGTTTATGATTGTGACCACAAACCCTATTAATATTGTAACAAAAGCAAACAAGCAGTTATTCACGCACTTGTTCTATTTATATCATTCCATTGTTTTCATGGACAAACGTGATTTGCAATCCAATTCCTCTTGTTCTCTCTCATTAGATGTCTTTCTCACTCCTATTATTTATATCTGTATCCCTTGCACTCAATTATACTTCTCGAGATTTCTACAGACTTCTTGAACAATCGAGTTCCATGGCCTTCTTGAAGCTTCTGGTGGACTCCAGTTCTTGGAATTATTGACAACTATCTCGTATGTAAAGGAGCTCACGTGAACCATTGAGTTGAGTCTTACAAAAGCTTTTGTGACAGTGAGTTTTACAAACCTGCGTGACAGATTGTGTTGCAGATCTCGTGAGAGAGACAATCCAGTGCTAGTGGAGTAAACAGTGCTCGATTCCAGTGCCAAGTGCAGAGACAAGTGTTTACTTTTTGTGCAGCTTACTAATAGTCTAAAGACGTTTTGTCAAGTGATATTATTTGGGACTGTCAAATAACGAATTGGACTGTGTTTTGTGATTAGTTGCTCTTTTTATCATTTGTACAGTTTGTTGGACTCTATAGTTTCTTTTGTTATTGATCAGCCTGTAATTAATTATTCATTAATTCTTGTAAATAAGTACTAAAAATAAGTATTAGCTTGTCATTTGATGATCTGTTTTTGTTTATTAATTGAACTTACAATTAGTGTGTAAATAGTGAATAGTGAATAGTTAGCAAGTGTGAACTTTAGTGTTGCCAGCCTTATTTTAGCCATTAGAACCCGTAACAATATTGCCCACATTCCATTCAATCGTTTGGCTTTTTTGTAAATTTCAAAAACCATTTATTTTTTATTACACTAGTACAAATAAATATTACTATTTAAATATTTATTGTTTATTTACAAATACAGCAAATACAAAACATCCAAGCAGTACAATAATTGAATATTTGAAATTAAAAATTATATTACGAATACAAATAATTAGAAGAAATCATAGCATTAATTCAAGATTGGAATGCCCTGGTTAAATGTACAATTATAACATTGAAAGTCATTTCCCGCTCAAAAATATAAACTTCGTCATGAAAATGAAAAATAAGGAAGAAAAAGTGGACAATTATAGTGGAATGTATAAAATGAGTGAACATCCTTAACAGATGAATGGATATTGGAATTGGAAAACGTTTATAACAGAAAATGTATAATTTCCTATTGATTTTTCTCTTTCATAGTTTCCTCTATTCCCTGTCCGACTCTGCAAATTCCTTCTTTCTTCGTCTTTTGAATTTCAACATCCTGAATTTGATTGCGCTTCGATTAGAAGTAAAAGGTAGAGAGAGACTTGTGACTTCGTGCTTATCGAAAGTGGAGCAATGCGCAGGCGCAGGTGAAAATTGCTCTTGAAATGATTTGCTTTCTGCATCTGAACAGCGTTGAATGTGAACTTATCAACAGGCTTGATCTTATGAGGTGTTGGCGGCGAATTCCTATAGGAATTATAGTACTGGACTTCCAGGATTTGATTAATTGATTTGGAATAGTCAACCCAAAAGTATTTTTTCAAAGTAGTAATAGTGATCTTAGCTCACCAGTTTTCCATTAGAGTTGCGGATTTAGTTTTGGCTTTTTTTTTCTATATGTTTTGTTTTGTTATTTAGACGTATCACAAATAATCTGGCGTATTACTTAGATGAAATGCAGAATCTGAGCGTTTCTGTTGTCTAATTTACCTCTATTAATTTAAACTTTTCTTGCTCTATTAATTTAACTCCCAAAAAGAATTATCTCGGGAGTACCTAATTTCTCTTGTCTTGAAAAAATCAAGTTTAGTATTTGAATTGTACTTTATTCTTAGAAGAGAAATAAAACATTTATTTATTGAATGCTATTTATTGCATTTTATTTGCAATTTATTGCATTCAGAATTGCTACAAGTATCACTTATAATATGGTAAGGTTTCATACATTGTTTCATTTTAATTAGATATTAATCTTCTTAAAATCATGAAGTGAACTTAACTATCATCCTTCAAAGATTAAAGTATTGTTACGGGTTCTATGTCTAAAATAACGCTCGCAACACTCAAATTTATCACTGGCACTTTATTTACACAAATAATCACAACACTCACTGTTCAGTAATGTCTTACAGAAAAATAAGCAATTAAAAACAGATAACACGATATTGTTCAACTGATAATGAGTTTTCAATAAACTGTACAAAAATCAATCACTAAAAGTTGAAAGGCCGATCTAATATTAATTAATAACTGTCCAATAATATTAAAAAGGAAACGTCGAAAAAGAACAATTAACTTACGTAGCACTAGTCCGTAATACAATAAAAACTATTCAGTAGCTCACTGGTATGAATTTAATAGGAAAAAGAATATCTCTATAGGCACAGAGAAAGAATTATCACTATATAGGCACAAAATATAGAACTGACACAACTTGTTTATCACAACGAATTTCTAACAAAACTGAACTAATTTACAAATGCGTTCGCCTTGAATAGGTTTTTCAACAATCGAGCAATTTCTACATTTTTCTATCATCTTCTAAATAAATAAATCAAGGAAACAAGAACTTTCCACAATATTCGATAAGACTCCATTAATGTCTAATCAAACAACTAGAACATTCTACAAATTACCAAGTAAACACTATAAAAGTGTCAAAAGCAGAGTAATTAATTGCTTAAAAGTAAACATTTACATAGCAGATAACACCGAGAACCACTGTTTCTTCTTTCTTTCTATTCTCTCCAATTTCATTTTCGCTACTGTATGTTTTAATACTTTAAACTTAAAACTTCAAATTACAGTGGGATACATTGTTTTTTTTTTATGAAAATAATTATTAGTGAGAAAGTAAAATGTGATGATAACTTGCAAATATTTTAATTCTCTTGTTGTAATTTTGTATAGGAAGCAGTGTTTGGCTGAAAAGCCACCTTATCTTATTTTCATTTGATAGCATGTATATTGCAGATGAGTTACTAGATAAGGAATAGATCATTTTTCTTTTGTCTAGTTGGAGACAGGCCGTGCTTCTTTTTAGCGATGATGTTTACACTAAACTAGGTTACTCCTTTGAAATCAATGGTGAAACAAATCAGTGCCCGCCGGCAAATAATGGGCAAGTGTATAATAGGATGGGACTTTTATACGAGCTGTCCTAAGTAGGTTATTTACTGTTCTAAAAAACAGTGAGTACATTGTATCAGGGAGCCGTCTGTTTGCAAAGCAGGTTTGAAATCGAGCTACTATACCGTTTGTTTTCAGCTGCTGGGTACCTGAATGTGGGCTCGCGCTCGCCAAAGAACACACATTAGAATTCAACAGACATTGTAGACAACATATATATGGCAACATATATAGATTGCCATCGCACATCGATGAGCACCTATTCCAATAAAATTCATTATACTTTCAAAATAAATGCTCACAAGCCTTCTGCAATCTTGGCTGGTGATCGCAAGCACCACGGTGGATGGCTGTGGCCAAGGTGGTGGCTGGCAGTGGCAGGATGAATGGGAATGGGAACCATCTTGGGTGACCACTTGGTATTGAGGTTAGCCCGACTACTTCCTGACCACAAGACTCGGCTAAGGTGTCGTTGTTTGGTCATGTCGCAGGTCTCACACACGTAGCTTATGCAGATTAGAATCCAGGAAAAAAAAACCTTTATATTGAAAAACATGTATCCAATCTCGAAATAAATTGAAAGTTTTTGGGTTTTAAGATTGCTTTAGTCATGAACATAACTAAACAGTAATCATTTTGTTCACTTCAATTATTATATTGGCTAGTTAATTGCTTTCTTTTCAAGTACTACCTACAGTAGTACAATTTTTGTACTTGATTACTTTTGTATGAACACCTGGAAAACGTACGGCTTTAGAAGGACCCTTCGTTCAATTTTGCTTACAAAGTGATTGAAATAAAAAATATTCGATTGGAGAACGTTCTTGCCAAAACAGTTGATTTTACTGTAGTAGATAAATTCATTCTGTATAGGCTATTAATACTACAAACTACAAATTGAACTGAAATAAGCAATATGCCACATTTTATTCTTAAATTTTAACAGGTATTTAATCCTGCTGTAGTAGGTAATACTTAGTTGTATGTAAGGTATGCGACCAATAATAAAATAATATAATTAAAATTCATTACAAGAACAGTTATGTAAAACAACCAGATGTACTGTACTGTACTGTGTACTCTGCACTCGGGTAGTAACTCAATAAACTTGAATGGCTTTTCAATCTTGACTTGGTCATTGAGAAGAGTTGATTCATTATTCTTATTGTTTATTCATCAATACTGTATTTCTTCTTCACATAATTGAGAAAAATTAGGATTCAATACAACAACAGCAGTTAGTTATTTTATTACTTTTCTATTTGGAAACTCTATTAGTTCCAGGCTTTCATGAAAATTAATTTATATTTGAATAATCCTCATTGTTCATTTTAGATTGAATTTCCCTTCCACATAATTCAGATACTTCTCGGTTCAATTATTATAGTTGAAGTTTTACATTAAAAAAAAAAAAACTATTTGATTCATAGGCTTGACATTTTCCATATTTTCCAAGTTTTTAATAGGCGGTTACAATTTCATTCAGGCTATATTTATAATTTCTGGCATACATCAGTATGCTTGTCACTGTTATAATCTAATTAAAAAAATTGAAGCATTACGTATCAATGCAGTGGAATGTTTTCAGTAGGTCAGGACCCTGATGTGTAACAATTTACAAACTTTCTATTATACTTGTATTTGTAGTTGCTGCCAAATTCTATGGTAGTTTGTAAACTTGTGAATTGGAAATGTGACGTGTAAATTCTTATGCCCCAGGCTTTAATAATATTGAAATTCATGAAATTTTAACCTTTGTGCTTCTCTTATTACTTTTGTAAACTTACCTGATTATGATGAATTAAAAAATAATAATTGAAATTTTCAAATTAAAAAATTTTTTTTTACAAATTGAACTGAAATCACCAAGTTAAGCATGTTGAAGGTTGGCACAGTACGTTACCTAAATAAAGTAGAGTTTCTTGAATCCTATTGTTGTGGACATGGAATGAAAGAAAGAACAGTGATTTTCAGTGTTATCTGCCAATATTAACTTCCGTTTACCTTTAAGCAGCATTTTGAACTATCCCCACACTCTCTTTGCTTTGCAGTTTATTTAAATATCATTAGAATGTTTGATTAGAACTTCGTAGAATTTATCGAAAGTTGTAGAATGTCTTATCTGTTTTTTTAGAATTCGATAGAAGTTGATAGAAAAATAGAGAGATATCTAGTTCATATCTAGTTCTTTATAGATTATTGAAAAATGTATAAATAGGAGAAACTCTTGTAAAAATACAGTAGTTCAGTTGTGATTCGATCGTTCATGTGATGAGTGGCAGAAGTGACACTACTTCCTGTTCACCAGTGAGCGCTTATACAGACCGTGTTAAATAAACGTCTGTTGTTAAAGTGTTAATTGAAGTATTTTGTGACAGATTATTATTCAGGCTTACTTGACAGTTTATACAGTGACTTGTAAGTGCTTAGTTTCAACTGTTATGTATTAGACGCTTCTCCTTGAATTATTGAACAGTTATTATTTAATATTAGATCGGCCTTTTGACATTTAGTGATTGATTTTTGTACAGTAATATTGCAAATTCTTTATTAGCTGAACATTATCGATTTATCTGTTCTGATTTCATTATTTTCTGTAAGAATAACAACTGAACAGTGCAAGTTGTGGATAATTTTTGTAAATAGAGTGCGAGTGTTAAATTTGAGTGTTGCCAGCGTTATTTTAGAGATAGAACCCGTAACACTATTATTTAGGAACCCTACAATTTTGTTAGAGTCAATTGAACTACTTTGTATGGACATAGTAAACAATTTGATTTTTATTGAAACAAAAGGAATAAAACTCCTAGAAAGCGTCCAGTGCCTGAGGCATTGAGTGGCGGAATAAAATTTGAATGAACAATCGAAAGTACTCCCATAAATCAAGTCTATTGTCTGTGCGTTTTGAATAAATTTGACAGTATTCAGTGGCAAGGTGGTTGCGGTTTTGGCAGGCCTTCAATAATTCTTCCCATCATAACCAATATTGTCGGAAATAATCGATGGATCTTTAGAATGTTTTTTTTTTTCTCTTAGAAATAGGAAGAAGTTCTCAGAATACAATAACTTTCTCCTGTATTTTCCTGTTGGTTGGTGTCCTGCTTGATTTATGGGTTTCCATGGCATTAGTAAAACCGTTTCCAAATTTGATTTTCATCCGTTTTTTATTCAGAAAATATTATTTCCATTTATTACTGTAATATGAATTGTAACAATCACATCCATATTACACCAGTCATTTATTATAGTGTATTAATTATTCATTTAATACTGATATTATACTTCATCAATAACTTGAGAATTCTTTAATATTTTTTTTTATTTGATCTATGTTCTAATGTATTCTTTATTGTTGTTGCAGGTGAGTTTTGAGTGGTGACAATTATTATGAGAGTCAGTCATCATTTAGTAAGTAATAGCTTCTAATAACAATATTATTGAAACAATAGTACCCCAAAACCAACGAAGAAAACAAGTTGTAGTAAGTCCTTCCCAATACTAAGTATAGGGATCAATCTATCGTCACAAAGATAGATAATATTGCCTTTAAAAATTCCCTTGAATTATTTATGTATCAATACGTGAATAGGAACAATGAATCTTGAAATGAAGCCAGGATAATGAATTTTGTTCATAGAAATTACTTGAAAATTATTGAGATATTAATCTCTAAATGATATGAGCATATGACCTTCAATTATAATAGAAAGTAGCTATTGGAGATGGAAAATAATAGCTTAAAATTTCGATCCTAAAATCATGACAAATATTTTATCAAAATTAATTTTTGAATATTGAACTTGATTTTAATTGTAATAATTATAATAATGGTATTATATGGTGATTTAATTACCGAATAAAACAAAATTAGTTGATATCAATAATAATTAAATCAGAGTTTATTCTCATGCTACACCATTGATTTTGTGTTTCTTGTCAGCCCAACTCAGCTCCAAAATAATTTATAATGCACTTTAAAAAATGGATTCATCACTCATAGGCATTGAATTTGTTCTAGGTCTATCTGATACAGTGTTGATACAGGTGCACAGTAGATGGATAGAAAATTCTCATTCACCTTCTCTATCACACTACTCCCCCCTCTTCTGTCTCTCTCTCTCATTCTCTCCCCCCCCCCCCGTTTCTCTCATTATTTATGCAAGCGTAGGCGATCGTTTTTGTTGTTGAAACTATTATATGACTCATTCCAAATGAGTTCAAAGTTCAGAGACAGTTTTCACAGCTTCCAATTTTTATTACAATAATTATAATATTGTGCTAGAAAACTTGTAAAGCTAGATCTAGAATCTATACTGGTTTTTTATATTCGTGTGTAAACAAGAGTCTGGATAGATGAATGAATACATAGGGCTTTTATTATTGGCGAGTATGAGGAGACCTGTTTGGTAGTTACGCCTCACCATTTGAGCAATGCTAGATTAGATTATTTACTTTATTCATGCAGATTACCTAATGCACAGTCTTAGATTCTAGATTATGATAGTTAAAAATATATAAGTACTGTAATTATTGTTCTATGAATTTTACATTATGAATAGGATGTAGTTGTCGTCTAGTCAGTTGTCATTTGTCAGTTGTCAATCGTCCATTGTTGCTTGTTCATCCATCAAAGGCTTCAAAATTATTATTGTAATCGCTATCACATACGAATTCACTTTGTTTTTTCAAGTAAATAACGAAACATCATACTTCTCAAACGATTCCACAATTTAATTTTTGCTTTTATGGTGAATAACATTTTCACATATTCCTCACAATTTACGTTGTCATGGTGTAATCTTTCTTCAAATGAAATACAAAGATTGGTTGGTTAGGTTTTTCATTCGCAATAACAATAATTTCATAATAAAAACTTAAAAAACACTTGAGTGGAAATTAACTAAAGTTATGGCGTGACGGCCGTTTCTCTCTGTAATCAAGAGCATCGTCAGACGACTCACAGTACAATAATTTCATTGTATTAAGTCATGAACTTATTATTAGACCCCTCATCTCAATCAGAAGGAGCCTTTACAGTGCTCGAAGTGAACTCCATCAATTTTCATTTTCCTTTTCACAAAAATTTCACCATCAATGTTGACAAAAAATGTGAACTATTTTTACAAATGAAATATTGGTTAAGAAATTGTTGCATCCACGAATTTAGACAAATATGTTAATATTTCATTCAGAAGGAGCCTTTGCCGGGCTTAATATATGGAATGAAATGCATAACTTTTCATTTCCCTTTCACATACTGCATCTCACACACAAAGTTTAGTACATAATATGCAGGTGGCGACGCAGGGTTGCAACTTGTGCTTATTAAATGCAGCCGTGATATTAAAGTCGTGCTACTGAAATACTCTTGAGAAAGCAGTAGCTATATATTGCTTTATATATCTATAATATTGCAGTTGAACTAACTAGCAGATTTGTTGACTCTGTAGGTCTGTAGGCAGTTAGCAGCATTGCTCTGATATCACAACCAAGGTGTGCAGCTCCAGCTCCAGAAAAGGCTTCGAATTGTCGACCATGTGTTGTTACTGCTTACGCCAAGAATCGGCATTCATTTGGTCTCCTGAATTATGCATCGCACCTTCAATCGATAGTAACGCACAACATCCCCCAACAGAGTTCTTCAGAAGATTCTATTTGGTCCTTAGGTTATACTTGTCAGCTGTTGCTCCTTAGCTAGGTTGGGTGTGTTCCTTATCCCAGATTAGAACTTTACAACATGCCTTCTCTTTGGTTATTTATATCCCTATTAATTTCCAGTTACAGTTTTCTATGCAATTTCACATTAATTTGTATACAGATGTTTAGTAGTACTACGGTGTATAATATTATTCTAATAATTGTGGCTGCTCACCAATGATATGTAGTTTCTATTCTTGTATGAATTATATTATTAGAATTTATGTTTAATAATTCTAATAATTGAATATATGTCAAAAACATATCAAGTAATATACAAAAACAATTGAACGAAATATAAACACCAAAGATGAAGTGATTGATAAATTAACGAAATTCAGTCTCATGAATTGATATACAAAAAAAATTAAACGAAGTATATAACACTAACGATCAAACAATTTCTTAATTAATGGAATTCAGTCCAATAAACTCTAAACTTTATGAAGTATTTAATGATATTTAATAATAGAATGTTGCAAATGTCAATTTCTTCTTAAGACAGTACCATATTATTTGCTTTCAGGAATAGGAATAGTTTGCATAGAATAGGGTAATGAACAACATGCTCTTTTCCTTACTTGTATTCGTGTACTCTTTTTCCATATTATAGTAACTCTTTTTCATAGTTTATCAACTATTTATGATTCATTAAATGAGATTTGCTAACTAAAAAAATTTAACAAAAGTAATTGTCTTTAAAAACCAGAAAAATGTCAATACCCTTTATTTTCTGCCTAGATTATGGCAGGTAGAAGCAATGACATCCGATTTTACGCGCATTGAATAAATTATGGGACAGATCCGATGTGGAAAAACCAGAACAATGTCAACAATACCCTGACATTTTTCATTTTTCTGGCTAAATGAATGAGAGGAGTTTAAGGGAAGTGGTAGCCGTGAGTCCAGCAGGTATTTGATCAGTCAGATGAAGATAAGTTACGAACTCCTGGGCTTTCTTTTTAAGGGTGACCGATTGGATTGGCCAGCAAAAAAGACTGTTCTCTGCTGTAAAATAACTTTCCTGTGGTTCGGAACCCACCTAAAAGTAGGTACAACTTATCAATCTCCATCATACAACTTATTATCGACGCACAGGTCTAAGATCTACGTGGGCTTCATCCTAAATAAATTAGGAGTATAGAAGGGTGATGAATGGAGGATGTAGAAACGAATGCTGTGAATAGGATTGGATATCAGGAATTGCTGTAGATGGAATGGAATAAAAGAATTTTGGCCTCAACACGGTTGTAGTGTTATAAAAATCAGAAAATGTCATATATCAGTTATGAAGATCTACAATATTGCTACCAGGGATGCATTTCAGCTATGCTTTCTTCATCAATGTTCATCTCATTAAAAATTATTCAAAATTTAATTAATCTTCCTACACTTTCCTATTGTGATGGTGATCGCGTGGACTCCTGCTTGAGGCGGTGTTGAATTGAAATTTAAAAATTGATCAGTGAGAGTTCCAATTTCGCTTTTTCATTGATAGCGAATGAAAAACAATGTGAGTAATGAAATGAGAGGAAATCGTGACGTCCGGCGGTCGTTGAAGGTCAGGATACACGGGCGATTCGTGTGTAGTGTGTAGTGTGTAGGCGTCCCTTCAGTCGGTGCGCTTTTGCTGCCCTTACATCACGATATCATCTTTATTTCATGCTGGATTATTCATGTCTCACACAGTGAGTAGGGAAACATCGTATATTCAATTCTCAATGGTCTCTCATGAACGAAACTATAAAGAGATTGATGAAGTTATGACACTTGATTAATAGTGCAGGTGTCGAGGGCCGCATTTTAATTTTGGTACTGTTAGGTTAGACAATATTTTCAAATATTCTGTTTCTAATCTACCGTTTCCTTATCATGTCTCTGTTTTCATCTCAGTTTTCCTATAATCTTAAATTTCACTTTTGGGCTCTATGACTTGTAAAATGTGTTAAAATTAGGATAGCTCATAGAAGAACTGTTACATGATACGTAACTATGAAGCTAAAAAGCGTCTAGTCACAAGCCAAAGCAACACATTAGTCCTTGCTTCTGATACTATAGAAGCTCCCAATTCCCTTTTTTGGAATTGTTTTGGTATTGGCAGTTGAAAACCATATCACATGTTTAATTTGAACATTCCGTTGCAAAGCACGTGTAAACTACTAGTTGTTACTAAATGTTTTAGTTGATTTGTTGAAATGTTTAGACCTTTAGATTTCCCAGTTGCTCCTGCCCATTGTCATTCAACTCGTGGTCAAGTCAGAGAAAATGTGGAGGAGCCTCGATGTTTGACAATGATGCTGCTGCTGCCAATCATTCTGCCTTTAGGGGTCCCCGGCTATTTAATGCTCTGCCATTTGACATATCTAGGCAGTCTTCTGGTCATGTATTTGTCAAAAGACTACAGCAGTACCTCCTAACAACTTAATGTAATGTATATCCTTCCAAGTTATCAAAATCCAAATTAATGTAATGTCTATTTTTTTTTCAATATATTTTAAGTATATAATAATATCACTAATGTTTCAAATATTTTTTTCTTTATAATTATATTTTTGTATAATATGTATAACTATCAATAGTTCATAGCAGCAGTATTTTAGTTCTATTTTATAATATATTGTTATTGTCTTTTCTTATTTACTGTATAATTTCTGATGCTAGAGAGACAAACCATTCCTCCACACAGGCTATAGCCTAATGAGGAATGCACTTAAAATTGTTATTGTATTCTATGTTTTTATTATTTTCATTTAAGTGAATAAAGTATTTGAATTGAATTGAATTATTTGAATTCTCAAAACATTCTCCTTCAACTTGGGCTGTAGTAAGTTTACCATAGACATGTTTTATCACTTGTGCTGCGAATCGTAAATCTGTCTGGAAGAATCTTCTGGGTTCAATTAAATTTCAGTCAATTTTTTTCATTCTTGCCCTCATTTATGTGTCATGAATGTTTCACGGTTCCAGACACAGGAGTTACGAAGAGCAGGTAAAAAATATTCTGGTTTGTTGTAACTGACACTCTAATAATACGTTCAGATCGATCCAGTATCTATTTTGATGTCTGCAGCCTAATTATAAGAATTGGTTTGCTTGATATTTAGTCTTTGAACTAAAAGTGTCGTTTGGACCCTCCTTCTAGTTACATTCTTGACGCCTGAATTAATATTTTTTGCCACCTTCCCTTCAATTTTCTTCTTCAGTTTATTTCTTTTTTCTTAGTTATTTTCAGTTTTTCTTTTTTCAAACAATACGGGAAGTAATACCCGTGAGCCGTGCAGGAATCTGCTCAATATAAGCTGCTGATAGAGATGAGCTGCGTTCTCCTTGAACATCTTTGTAAGAGTGACCGATTAGATTAGCCAGCAAAAAAAAAAAACAATGTTCTCTGCTGTAAAATCACCTCCCGGTGGTTCGGAACCCACATAAAACTGTAGGTCCATCTCATCAATCACCCTCATCCTACTCATTACCCACGCACAGGTCTCAGACCTATTTGGGCTACATGCTCTCCAAAAAAAATCAAGCTGACTTATTATCTTCTCTTCTCATTCGTTTTATGTTTCTTCGTCCATTTTTTTCTTTTTTCAATCAATATGGGAAGTGATAGCCGAGTGCTGTAGCAGGTATCTGAGGTATCAGGTATAAGAGATAAGCTAAGAAACTCCTGGGCGCTCTTTGTAAGAGTGACCGATTAGAATGGCCAGCAAAAAATACACTGTTCTCTGCTTTAAAATCACCTCCCGGTGGTTCGGAACCCGCCTAAAACTGTAGGTCCAACTCATCAATCACCATCATCCAACTCATTACCCACGCACAGGTCTCAAACCTATTTGGGCTTCATCCTCCAAAAAAAGAAAAAGATAATTTCTCCTCTCCTTGAGAACCATAGAAAATACTACAAGAGTATCCTGCATATATTCTATTATTTCCCACCTCCCATCCTGTATATCTTCAGAAGTAATAGGACTTATATCTTGAGGGTTCCTCTTTTGCATCACAGGAGGACACATGCAAAAGTATTTAAATGAAAAAATACAGAATTCTTGAAGAAAATGCTCGTAGTATTCTCTCCAGGCAAATACTATTTTTCTCTGATGGTCATGGATCAAGTCGTAGAAGTGTGTGTTTTTATTTCGATGGATTTTATCAATCTTCTGTTTCCCAGAAAATATTTTTTATAGTCAACTTTTTAAATTTATTTAATCTTAGCCACCTTCTTATTATGTTTTGAAGAAATAGAATTTTAAACTTGGTAGTTTCAAGTTTTAACAACTCAGTAAATTGCGATCATCTTTCAGGGTTTCTTTAGAGACCTTCTAATACCTACTCATTTTAATTTGCCTTCTTCTTTCTAGATCTTGGTACGGTTAAACAACTCCATGGCAACTTTTTGTTACCGATGGTTGCTCCTTTCCAATCCACTAGTGACCTGTCTTCTCCATTATTTACTAGTTTAAAAGACTTGCTCAAAATTCTCTTTAATTAGCTACACTTTGACTAAACTCTCGTTTGCCTGAGAGGCTAAAGGTTTGAGACCTTTTATCCCACATTTTACCGCTATTTTGTTCCATAGATCACCTTTCTCCCCGTCCTAGGGTGTTGTAAATTGCAAATTGAATAAAATTATGATGGCAATAATAAATTATTCCAGTTTTTTAATATGCATAATACCTATGTTCCGTTGCTTATTTCCAAAGAAAGTACCTTATTAAGAAAATGAATTACAAGTTTAATAGTGTATAAATTAGAATATCACTTTTGGGCCTATTCAAATTTCAAGTTTTATAGCTCATGCTTTAGAGATTTTAAGATTTTTTCTTTATTTATTATTGTGTTTTAAACTAAATCCTATTGATGTTATCAGCTCTACTACTTTCATTCCACTAATCTAAAATCTGCTTCATTCGTTATCTATAATTAGTTCCAAAAATTCATATTATCAATTGAAATTGATCTTTTCACTTTCTTTTTCGAGCAGTGGAATTGACATTTGTAATCGATATTCTACGTTGATTTCCGTCCCACAGATTGAACTTTTCGTCGGCACTCTCTTCCGTATGTAGCCGATGATAGAGCCCAGTGTGTGTGAGCACGCGTCGTAAATTTTGCAAATTTATTATCGAGCCGCCAATTTTTTTATCGATGCGCGGGCGCGCGCACGCACCCGCTCACCGCATGCTCGCTCCGTTTTAATCGTTCGACGGCCAAGAAGAGACTATTATAGAGATGGCGCGCTACGTTTTTAATGGAATGAAAGTGCGACCAGATCGTATACAATGTTGGCGTTGTCGTGATCTCTGGTTTGTTCCCCTTGAGACTGGGTTTTTGTCCCGTAATTTCTTCTCCACGGTTGCCAAGGGAAAGTGCCCCGAAGAATTCCTGCTCTTGATTGGGCTTTCGATCGAAATAAATTAATGGTCGAAGGTTTAGCGATGAAATACGTACTTCAATAACAACCTGTTCTGTTGCAAAACTTATGTGTCTCCCCAGGGGTGCCCACCCCCCCAATGAAATATGCTTAGTTTTGTATCATTATTCAATTTTGAAATTTCCAATAATTTCCCATTGCTCTGAGATACCTTTTTGACAGGTATCTATTCAGTTGTAATTTGTCAAATATTATGCTCTTAAAAATGGTGAATGTTGTTTATTCTATTGAAATTTCAGTAATTGGTGTAATGCCCTTATAAGTTATGTTCTATTGACAATATTCAGGAAGGAATACTATTTCAAAAAAAAAAAATTTTATTTGTTTTGTTCAACATTTATTTTATTAACCTGAATCGGTGCTAAACCAGTTGAGCCCCCTTACAATGAAATCGGTCAAATTTTTACATTTATTTACTTCAGATGTAGTTCTTATTAAAAACTCAAAATAATTTTTTTAGTTGGTGTTCAAAAACAATTCAATATTTGGAATTTATGTCGAAATTAGAACCAAATAACACCTTAAGTATTGTCTTTATAATTTAATGTTTCACTTGAAACAGTAGTTGAATTTACAATACTTGATGTGTTTTGAAATAGATTTTATCCACGACCACGTTATAAAGTAGATATTAGATGTGATGAAAATACAGCTCACTTTATTCACGCCTTAACAAACCCCTTGCATGATGAAGCTGTTATGCAATCGAAATCAGTTTAGACCACGAGCTCTAGACCAATGAGAATTTAGGAACTCTACATTTTAGTGTCAAAATGAATAACATTCAAAAGTCACATCAGCTGATAGGAACGTTCAAATTTGCTTTCAATTCTATTTCAATCCCATTACTGTTTGATTGATTGTTAAGTTAAATTAAACTTGATTTATTGGTAGTCGTGGATAAAATATCTTATGCAACGATTGTATTTTGCCTTTGAGCCTCTCGTGAGATGTTAAGAACACGAGCGGTTTAATTTAGATATCACTAGTGACAAAAAAGGCAAAGATGATTCAAACGTTGCATAAACTACAATTTTTGAAGAATTCCATCAAAGTTGGGATTTTCGTGCTCCTTCAATAATGCTTTTCCAGTTTATGTGAAGCTCCTTGACATTTCACTCTTTTGTGATAAATGGTGATTGGGATTCAAGTGTCTATGTTTTTCCATCTCTATGTTTGTGATAGACAAGCTTAGATACTCTTGTGTACTGAATTTGAAAATACAGTCGAATTTTCATTTAGCTAAATTAACTATTTTAGAAAGGAATATGTGATAGAAATTAAGATTGGCCAGCAAAAAAGACACTGTTCTCTGCTGTAAAATCACTTCCCGGTGGTTCGGAACCCACCTAAAACTGAAGGTCCAACTCATCACCCACCATCATCCAAGTCATTACCCACGCACAGGTCTCAGACCTATGTGGGCTTCATCCTCAAAAAAAAATCAGGCTTGTAAGGAATGCCAAAGGGCACTAGGGACATCCTAAAATCCGTCATGTAGATTTTGCTGTTTAAAAGTTTGTTATGTAGGAGTTTTTTTAACCGACTTCAAAACAGGAGGAGGTTCTCAATTCGATCTGTTTTTCTAGTTTTTATAAGCAGTTTAATATTTTTTATAGGAATATTTACTGAGACCATAAATAATACTGTTTATGATAAGCTGTTGAGTAGAGTTGGACATCTTGTTTGAAGAATACATTTTTGTCGAAATTCAGTGGCTTACACCACTAAATGTAATTTTAAATTTATCAATAGGTTTTCCATGGATATGGATGAATAACATGGTTATCATGGTCTTTTTTATCGTTATCGTCACCAGCCACATCAGTGATACACCGATTGAAATTATTCTAAACATTCCGCATAAATAACAGATATTTTGGTGTAGAACCAGTAGTTAGGAGATTGGAAAATTGGAACTGCATTCCTGAAAAAGGTGGTACAGTAGCCATTTTAAGTTGTTAAACTTGTGCAATTTCATTTCTAGTTAGCACACTTTCTAGCTTCAGTGTGAACAAGATGAGCACACCAGTCACGAAGTTATTTACCTGGATAGCCTATTAGTATAGGTTTGTGACCAATTAGTTACTGAGTCTGAAGAAATTCACTTGAAAAACTAGGCATAGGCATAGGCCTAAAGGCGCCCCGAGGATTGGTCTGTGAGCTAAAATGCTACTTGCTTTGAAAGCTACTAGTAGTTCTGTGAAGAGTATAGACCTCACTCACTCAAAAGGAGACATTTTCGAAAAAGTTCAACAGCACTTTTGACTCAATTATCATTGATGATAGAAACTGCAAAAATAAATATTTGAAAATTTTTGTCACTTCCTAGACCTTACTGCCCATTGTAGGCCATCTAATAAAGAATTACTGTGCATTTTCGGCAGCAATCATCAGAACTAAAAATTATATATTAAGAAAATAGTTCAAAATAGTTTATCTACTCACCTCCACCAAAAGCATTTTTCCATTGAAATTTAGTTTTCCGCTGCAACTATGAAGGAGTTTTCCCAAAATCTTTCAAATGAAAGCTATTAGAGTATTTATGCTTTGCCTGATGAGAAGAATTTCCCAATTATGTCAATAATTGGGGTTTTGAAATTTTCTCAACCCCCTGCCAATCTTACAATCAATATTTTTAGAGAGTAGTTCATTGTCAACCTTTTTCTTAGTTACATTCCACTTCAATCGGAAAAACAGAAATTATTCATGAAATAAGTTTTTTTGAAAAAGTCAATTCCCTCTTTCTCACCCACAAATGATCAATCTATTAAGAACTTAGTATAGGCCTATATTTAATTTCACTTAGCTCAAGAAGCTATACCAAAACACGTGCAGACAGCCAGAATGCCAAACGGTCGAACTGAGAGCTCACTACATTCGGGCAACTAGTTCTTAAATTGCAAATAGTGGGAAGTGATAGTCATGAGGCGTAGCAGGTATTTGTTCAATCAGATAGAGATAAGATGCTTTCTCCTGGGCACTCTATGTAAGGGTGACTGTTTACATTGGCCAGCAAAAAATACACTGTTTTCTGATGTAAAATCACTTCCCGGTGGTTCGGAAAACTGTAGGTCCAGCTCATCACCCACCATCATTCAACTCATTACCCACGCACAGGTCTCAGACCTATGTGAGCTCCATTCTCCAAAAAACCATAGAGCATACTCTATGCTCTGTGTTGCAGATACTTGTAAAATTCATATTGTTATTTGAGGTGAGTAGAAGCTATTGATCTACCGTTTTAGGAACGTATACAGGTAGACATAGGAGCTCGTAGCTCTCTTGATTGCTTGGATATTCTATCAAAATTTGTAATGGACTACTGTTGTAACACATCCCTTTTTGACCAAGGCCAAAATGGGAAGGCACAAAAGAAGGTGTTGCGCCTAGAGGCGGCGAATCATAAGGTATTGATAATATGCTAGTTAAGAGCAGGTAATCCAAAATAAAAAGAAGGTTTTCGAATGACAAAGTCACCAGTACTCGAAATATATTAGAAAAAGAAATACAAAGATGTGAAAATTATTAATAAATTTTAGTTACAAAGTTTAAAGTCATGACTATTAGTTTTATCGACGAAGTATAGCTTAGTAGGCCTACTAGCAAATAAATCAGGTTTTTCGGAGTTAATTATTTTGAGCGAAGTAACGAAGAAAATTGTAGATCAGCTTACCATATTGTAGAAAAGTAATAAGTGAGTGTCCATGTTAATACATACTGAATCCTGTTAGGTTTTGAACATAGCTTTGTAATCGTGATTTTTTCAGTTCATTTTTCGTCCAACTTATGCAGCAAATTTGATATTTTGATTATCGAGTACATGGTTTAAAAAAAACCTGTTGAAAGAATAAAATACAATATTATCTAAATCGACTTACAATTAGAATCATAGTTGACCTAGACGAGAATCAACCCAAATTGCCTAGATTTCATAAGAAAGGTTACAATTTTCAGTTCAAGAAAGAATGAAATTAAAATCAAGAAAGTTAAACATGAGAAACAAGTATTACAACCATTAAAAGGAATAAATTATGGAAGATGAAAATTAATAAGAAAGTTATAAGAGAACTTGGCTATCCAGAAATAAAATTAATCTGAGTTAGGTTAAGTAAATTAAAAAATGACTAAAAGAAAATTATATCAGAAGGATCAGAACTTTTACAGAAATAATTAATTAAAAGAAAGGCAAAATTAACAATAAATTGAAAGAAACTATTACAGACATTCACGAGGTTGAACAAGATCAATCAAGCAATACGAACAAGTAGAAATACGAACAAAACTTACCCAAATTGGTTTTTTTTTAAATTGGTGACAAAATCAATCGAAGTTAAAGAAATAAAAATAATTAACGAGTATCCATACTCTAAATTAGTTTCTCAACCCATGAGAAAATTAAAGGAGAATTTTCAAGTGGAATCAATCAAAGTTATCAGTCTCCATTTTTGAATCGAACAGAATGATTCTTCTTTTTGGTAAGCGTCACTTCGGCCGTTGGAACAGAAGTACCAACGTAACCACGCAGAATAATACATTTTACCACCATACTTTCTGATGATGGAATTATTAAAAATTACCAATGAATTTCTCTAATTTGCAATAGAAAAAGAAAAAGAAAATAATAAAGAAAAAAGAATTAAATTTTGGTACAACCTCCTCCACTGGGGGTGAGAATTAAGGATAGGAAAAAAATGTACCAAAATTTTCAGAAGAAAGGAAAAGAAAGAAGAGTAAGTAACAGGTTGGCCATCCTATAACTCATCAGAAGAAAAGAAAAGAGATAGAATATGATGATTGATCAGGTCATAATATTCAAAAGAAAGAAAAGAGAAAAACTATTACAGAAATTCATTAGTATTTTTTTTACAAATTTTAAAAGGATAAGAAAAACCACCTATTTCATTTTAAGATCACCAGGAGAATCATCTGGAGTTGAGGAAAAGAAAAACAAAAATATATATGTTATCCTTCCTGGACAACTAGAATAACCTAAGACTAATCAGTAACGCAGCTTGGTACTAACTTAGAAAGTACAAAATACTTCTAGTACACTGTACTTCTAAAGATCTTTCCACAATAAAATTTTAACATCTTGATTGGTAAGGAACTGCTATGTTGACTTGAATTTTTAAATAAAAACTAACAATTTGCAGACATTGTACATATAAGAAAATTTTAAATTTACTCAATTGACTGGAGCATGCTTTCTCAGCAGTGACCTTCTTGATTGACGTTTTCTGGTTCTTTTCCTGCTTCCGGTTGTTTTGTTAGAAGGATTTTGTTTCATAAATATTTGTGGTTTGAAGTTGGACTGCTAATCAAGGTTGTTCTGTTTATTGTGAGTTGAATGTCTCTGTATACCAAATTAATCTACAATGTTGAGTTCTACACCAAATTCTTGACATTTTGAAAGTATTATGTCTGTGTTTTCAGAATAACATACTCAAGATCCTATAATCTATCAAAAAGAACATATAGCCCAGGCAAATAAACCACAAAAGGCCGTGGTGGACAAAAATTGATACAAAGCTGGATTTTTTTAATCCACTCTAGGCATCCCAGAAAATAATCCCAAGTTTGCGAAAAAATAGTTTTGCAAAACTTTTGGGAGGCAAAAAACCCTCAAATGTGGCACTTCTAAGTTTTTCGCCTAAAACTCGAAAAATATCTTCCGCGTTGAAAACATTGTACAATTTGAAATTAAAGAATATTAAATTCTACGTTGATTGATGTGTAACAACAAATCAGTTCAGAGGTATTTTTATCACCCTTTGTGAAAAATGTGTGACCTCCATGTTTCGATGCATTTATCTTGTAAATGCTCAGTCCAAAACAAAAAAGCTATATGAAAGAGATTTTAGATCATTGAATTTACTCCCAGAAGAGATTTTAATTTGAAAATTTGGCCAATTTGTTTCCGAAATATGCAATAAAACCTGAACCACTGTATACCGCTATTAGGACAATAACCAAGTTTCTTAAGTAAGTAAGTGATAATTATCAGAATTTAGTAGTTCTTTTCTCAACGGATTCTCATGTATTTTTAGACGCTGACCTGGAATCTGAACTTTGGAACTTAAAAATGTGGTCACTAACGGTGGACCCTCCCCCTTTCTTTCAACGGTCAATCGCACCCTATTGAGTGATAGTTCATTCTTCTCAGCTCATTGAGGTGGTCCAAATAACATGCCAATTTCTGACCATAATTAACCATTACACTTGAATGGGTAGTGTATGTAGGCCTATACTTGGAAAATGACAATTTTTTATATATTGAAATAGCTCTAACTCAAGAACTATTGGGAATAAAATTACGAGGCTGGGCTTTCATTCATGTGGTGAATTAAATGGATTGATGTTAAAAGAGCTGGAAAATGAAAAAAGAAAAGTTATAAGTCCTCAACTAACATAATTATTGAGGTATATCACAAAATACACCCGTAAGTATCGCCCCTCCAATAAAAGCCATACGCTTATTAATCATATACTACAAAATACGCCAAAATGAGAAGAAATTTATTGGAAAAATTGTCTGTATTTTGACTTGCTGTGCTCGCTCTTTAGCAGTCTAGCCACGGTGCCCCCTTGACCACCCGGAATAAAAGTCAAAACTTGAGTCAGCATGCTTTCTTTGCTTGCAGCTGTCCGACTGACCCCAGTGATGGGAAGGAAGAGTTTGTATAGCATTTTCAGAGTGATTAATTCTTGCTCTTTTTGGGAAAATTAATTGAAAGTATACTAGGTCATGAATGATCCTGGATACTGAACTTCCTAGGCCACTTGGCTCTTGAGAAACGGTAATCAACTAAATCTTTGAAAATAGTTTATTCTGGACCTAAACATGGAAAAACACTGATTTACAATAATTGTCAGTATTTAGCATAACTTATATATTTTGGAACACGAACAGAACTTGAATATTTTGGAACACTTTCTCCCACCGTTTGGGGTAACCCCCCCCCCCAAACGAAAAGTCTGGGTGCGCCCCTGCATATCGGTGAATCCAACTTGAGGCCTATCAAGCTTACATTACGATTACACATCGGTCGCTTTCTTTTGTGTCCTAATTTTTCCCTTTGATTTACTGTTTAGATTTTTATCTCTTGAGCATGCATGAAAGAAAATAGGCAACAGTCGATTTCATCGTTCATTAGTCTGAACCTCTAATTACATGTAGGGGTTTAACTATAATCGATTCTTAAAGGCGATATCGATTATTATTTGAAGTCGACGAGTGAAAGGACAATCAACGTGTGGTCGCTTCTTTAGCCCACGCCTGATGAGCATTACCTAGATTTTAGGTTAAGAGTGCATGATCATGATCGTAGGTGGACCAATTTTGGAGGGCTTTGTTTTCTCATAGGCAAATCGGATGAGGTTAAAATTAGTTGTTCATATTCCAACATTATTGATGTTTTATTGTTATTGAACTGACTTTCAAAGTAAGGCGTCCTCAATTTCTAAGATTTCCTGAGGGCCTGATTTCGTTCTTTCATACGCTCAGTAGTTTTTTTAATTTTTAAGTGCTATAACTTTCTAAGATATATTTGGTCCAATTTTTTTAACGAAGCTGCATAATCATTGTATTATAACAATAATGATATTGTAACTATGGTAATGAGTGTAACTAACTAGTGAAGATTTTTGGCTTTTTAAAGTCAAAATTCCAAATTATATCATATTTTTTCCAGCATGATCATAATCACCATCGAAAATCAAAAGCATGTTGTGGAATTGCAGCATTAACACTGCTCAGACATGTCATCATTCCACATGTTTGATTTGGAACAAAATCAAACTTAAAATTTTAGAATAAATCAAAATTAAACTTGGCTAACCCGTTTATCTACTTTGGATTCTCCACTGTGCAAGCACACCCATGGAGTCCACACTAAGCTAGGCACGGCATTAGGTATAGCCCTTTCTCGAAGCGAAGCGCAGTGTTGACGGGCTCCTACGTGCCAAAAGCCATGCGTTCGTGATCGGCCGAGTGGCGGTCTCCTCCAAGAGAAGCCCCTAAATATAACTTAGATATATATTATTTATACTGTTACAGGTTCTATATCTAAAATAACGATGGCAACACTTGAATTCATCACTCCCACTTTATTTACACAAATAATCCACAACACGCACTGATAAGTAATGTCTTACACAAAATAAACAATAAAAAAAAACAGATAAATCGATATTGTTCAACTGATAGTTTGCAATATTACTATACAAAATCAATCACTAAATGTTAAAAGGCCGATCTAATATTAAATAATAACTGTTCAATAAACTGTCCATTAATTCAAGAAGAAACGTCTAAAAAGAACAATTAAACTTACATAGCACAAGTCCGTAATACAATATTAGCTATGAGTAGTCCACTCGTATAAATTTAACCGGTAAAATAATTCTGAATATGCACAATATACGGTAATTAATTATCACTAGTACACTACCTGCACTTGTTATCTCGACAAACTTCAAACATGACTGAACTTTTACAAAATGATAGGTTTTTCAACAATCTAGAAAGAACTCCATCTTTCTATCAACTTCCAAATAAACAGATAAGGAATTCTGGCATTTTCCAAATTATTCGATTTAATCGATAAATTTCTATAAGATTCTAATTGAATATTCTACCTAATTCTAAGTAAATATCATAAAAGTGTCAAAAGAAAAGGAATTAATTGCTTAGAAGTTGATATTTACGCAGCAGATAACACCGAGAATAACTGTTCCTTCTTTCTCTTCATTTTCACAACAATATATATAAATGCCTACAAAGAAGACTTGAACAGTGTAGACGGAAGCCTACCTGTATAAAGCCGTGCATAAGCCTAAGCCTATTATCTAAGCCAAAAGCCTTACAAGGCATACTGGGATGCAGCTTTATGTGAGTTTTTACATGAAAGTCTAGATAAACAAATGAAATTCCATGAAAAACCGGGATGGGAAAATTTAGCTGATGTTTTTGGAAAAGCTTAATGTTCGTAATCTAAAATCAAATTCTCTGTTGCTGTTTCATGTCTAAAGATGTATTTATTGCTTTAATCAAGGTGTGCCTAGATAAAATGAAATTTCACTAGATGAGTAACAAATTATTGTTTTTTGCATCTTTCTCTTCATACTTCTAGGAATTGCTTCATCCACCCATTAAAAACTTAAAATATCGATTTATATCTCTCCTTCACTAGAACAAACTCCCAAATCAAGTAAAGTTTGAATGTGAAAATAAAATTAGAATCATTGAAATTTATGGTACAAGGAACAGATCCTCTTTTTAATAGCTCTAGCGGGCTGCTCACTGACAGCATAGACGAACCATCAAGTTACAATCTTACTATCCCTGATCAATGCGGACAGTCGTGTCCCCAATAAAGATAATCCGTTTAACTCTATTCAATAGTGGTGTTTCGTATTTAATGTAGTTTAAGTTAGTTTATGTTTTATCTCTGCTCAACATGTGTAGCTGTTACTTGACTTTCTATAGTGTTGCCATGGCAACCAGTTTTATTGGCCACTGCGCATGCTAAAGTTGTAATGGCAGCTTGAATGGTAATTCCCAATTGCATTCTTGTTGAAACCGCATCGCTATGAACAAATCGTCGTTCTAACCTCAAGTAATAGAATTCGTTACAACCGCAATAATTACTTATTAATTTATTATTTTGTAAAACCTCAATATTCGGTTTATTGAAGCCTCATTTGCTTATAACCGCAACTAGCACTTTATTTTTCTTGTTCTTTAATTCAAAACCTCCAGTATTTTATATCGGCCGTGAAATTAGTTCCATCCTATTTATTCTAAAATAATTCTTCATTCATCCTCACCGACCTCACTCCTCAGTGCATAACAATACCTCAAGTGCTACGCTTTATCATCAGTGACTCATCTCATCAACGTGTGCACACGCATCGGCGTCTACAGAAACGACTTCTCATATGGTGATAGGAACATTAACAAGGTATTACTCAACTATTCCTTTTTATTTTATTACAACCTCATTTCCTACCCCTCTTACCGCAGGTCCTCCATTTATATCCTATGTTTTACAGCCTCATTTGAAAATTCTATATTCTACACCTCATTGCTCAATCCCCAACATTTTGGTCATCCGGGCCCCGGATCGGATCATTTTTTATTTTCATTCTATGGAAATACATATTCATTGCTCATTAAATAAAGCTATCATTTTTGGTGCAAGTACAAGTTATACGGTATTACAAGTTACAAAGCACATTGTTCAAACGAGTTCACTATCAATGCCTTGCAAGTTAAAATTTGTCTATTGTGCTCAAAAGTCGTAAACAACTCATTGTTTTGTTTCATCGTGATTATAACGGAGCTCTGTAGTATTCAGGCTGACATTATAGCTGAGCATTGCGTCGTCAAGGTCAACTTTGTTTACATTGAACTTGAAAATAACCTACTATTCATTCACTAATAGCTTATGCTATCAAATGAGAATAACTGCTTATGGCTTGTGGTATATTTCTAATTGAAATAAATACTTATTGTTATTCCGTGAACTTGACTGATAATTGTATTCAATTGTGTAAAATTACATTGCTTATTTCAAAATTGAAATATTATTTGATTTATTCATATCATACTTCGAATGTTCAATAAGTATAATATCTTGCATTCAATTCGTAACTTGAGTGAATTCAATTCAGATAATTGTTTAATTCAATTGAATTCTCAGAATATTCATGCTTATTGATAAACGCATTACTTGTTTTATATTTCGAATATTATTAGATCTCTTTTGTGAATGCTTGCCACTTATCACTCAATTTGTAATCGTAATTACCTCAATTACTACCACGGCAGTGTGTCGAGTCATTTTATCGGCTTATTATCACTATTATTAGTGCAATCTCATTTAGTTATTGTACCCCAGGTTATTATATTGTCAACTTCAATACTTGTGATAATTTATTACTGTTATCAAGTAGGTAACTTAGTTAGTTATAATGGCTAAATCGTTAGCAGTGATCACCGCTAAGAAGAATAATGCTTTTGAACAAATTCAAATCTTATTTGATATGTCAAAAAAGATCTCTGATAAGGAAATTTATCAGAAATTACTCGCTCGTTCAAAATCTCTGAACAAATTAAGATCAGACTTATCAGACTCACTGGATTGTTATCATGAATTACAGTTAGAAGAAGACAAAGAATTCAAACCAAATTATGCACCTCTTAATAGTGCTGATGAAATGATTGATTCTATTAACCTCACGTTACACAACTTAGAAACGAAATTGAATCAGTCTAAAGTAAAAAATGAACAGCCAGTTCGCTTACCTAAGCTTGACTTGAAACAATTTTCTGGAAACCCTCTCGATTGGACCTCATTTATTAATTTATACAATTCAAGCATTCATTCAAATTCTACATTATCAGGTGTAGTCAAACTTCAATACCTGTTGAGCTCAGTCTCAGGAGAACCTCTTGATTTAATTAAATCATTACCACTAACTGAGAGTAATTATCAGATTGCCTATGACTTGCTTCATGAACGCTATAATTCACCTCGTCGATTGATAACACTGCATCTCAATAAAATTCTCGATTTACCCAATATCACTCATCAACCGGCTCAAATGCGGAAATTGTTGAACTCCTACAATGAGAATACACAAGCTTTGAAGGGATTAAAAATTGATATAACCGCTGATAATCCTTTACTGTGTGCTATGATGATGCGAAAAATGGATAATAACCTCCGAAAAAAGTTTGAACATTTTCGTTCTTTGAACAAATCTAGCGAATCTGTACTTACTGAAGCAAAAGAAATAATTACCTTTTTAACTCAGGAGTGCAATGAAATTGAAAATTCAAATCTTCACTCTTCTTCTACCTCAAAAACCGCTTCAATGTCTACTTCAGTATCTGAAAATAAATTCTTTCCTAAAATAAATAGGAGTTTTTCTACAAACAAGGTAGCATTGATGACTACTTATAATGATGAAATCAAAAGTGACACAAAACCTTATGACTGTTTTGTTTGTCATAACAATGAACATAAGATTTATTTATGTCCTGTGTTCAAAAACAATGCACCCAAAGCACGTTTTCAAATTGTCAAAGAAAATAAAAGATGCATTTCTTGTTTAGGAAATCATACTCTTGACAAGTGTAAATCGAAATCAAACTGTTTCACATGTCATAAAAGGCACCATACTTTGTTGCACTTTGAAAATAACCACTCAACTGCCAATATGACACCTCTCCAACCCAGCAGCCGTGCAGTTTCTGTGGGTCAACCTCAAGTCAACATGACACCTCCTTCAGTAGTACTGACCACTACTGAGAATAATCAACCCTCTCATCGTTCATCAATGTCTACAGTGCTATTGGGAACGCTACTCGTTAAAATTACCTCTCCTCATGGAAAAAGTTATGTTTTCCGCGCCCTCGCAGATTCTGGTAGTCAGTCATGTTTCATCAATGAACATGCTGCACAAGTATTAAGTGCATCTCGCACTAAGAGCAACCACAGTGTTGTTGGATTTTCTCAAGCCCCCATACGTTCTAAGGGCCTCACCTCTCTTTCTATTGAGACTCTGAGTGGAAAAGTGATTTCACTTAATCAAGAGTTCTTGATTATTGATAAAATTTGTGTTGATATACCTCGCATGGAAATTGATCCAGAGGTATTGGAAAAGGTTCGACCATATATTCTGGCTGACCCTACATTTCATCTAGCTGGAGGCATCGACATTCTTCTTGGTGGCTCTGTTTTTCCTCTTCTGCTCAACCAGATTGTTCATCATCTTGGTCCTGGCCTGCCGAGTTTAATTGGGACTCATCTTGGTTTTATGGTCATGGGTGAGACTCCATGCAAGCCTAAAGCTGATTCTTCCATCACTCTGCAAGCATCAGCCACCCTCTTGGCTATCAACAATTTGGATTTGCATAACTCTCTCCAACGCTTTTGGGAACAAGAAGAGCCTCCAATGGCATCTGAAAAATCTGAAGAAGAAAAATTGTGTGATGAACATTTCCTCTCAACCTATTCACGTGATGAATCTGGACGATTTTGTGTCAGACTGCCATTCAAGGCTAACCACCCCACTTTGGGTCAGTCTAAAGCCAATGCTGAACAAAGATTAAATTCTATAGAAAGGAAATTCAAGGCGCAACCTCATTTTCAGTCTTTGTATACTGATTTCATGTCAGAATATTTGACATTAGGTCATATGGAACTGAATAGCACCACTGATCTATCTACTCCTCATTATTTTCTACCACATCATGGTGTCCTCAAAGAAGCTAGCAGCACTACTCGTCTACGCACTGTATTCGATGCTAGTGCAAAAACCTCAACTGGTATTTCCTTGAACCAGATTCTCCTCACTGGAAGGAAAATGCAGACCAATATTTGTGATTTGTTGCTGGTATTCCGCTTGCACAAGATTGTCTTTTCTTGTGATATACGTCAAATGTATAGGCAAATCAAAGTTCACCCTGATGACCAGTGCTATCAATTGATTTTATGGCGTACTGATGCTACTCAGCCTGCATCTGTCTTCAAATTGACCACAGTAACATATGGCATGAGCTGTTCTCCATATCTTGCTATAAGAACTCTTCATCAACTTGCCACTGAAGAAGGCAATTCCTACCCAGAAGCAGCTGAACTTCTGCGTTCTCAAACCTTTGTTGATGATGTCATTGCTGGTGCCAACTCCGAAGAAGAGGCTTTAAGACTGCAACAACAACTTATCTCTCTACTCAAATGTGGTGAATTTGAATTACGTAAATGGACTTCAAATTCTAATGCACTTCTTTCCAGCTTTCCTGATGGTCACCTTGAGAAACCGGTATTTCTTCAGGATGATCAACAACCTCATTTCAAAATCCTTGGTATCCAATGGTCAGCAGCAAATGATTGTTTTGCCTACAACTTCAATCTACCTCATGATGCTACCACTAAGCGTAAAGTACTAAGTGTGATAGCCAAGATCTATGACCCTTGTGGATTCCTCTCACCAGTGGTTCTGTGGGCTAAATGCTTCATGCAACTTCTTTGGACAAAGGGCCTAGATTGGGACCAACCTCTACCTCCTGAACTGCTTGCAATGTGGCAAAGCTTTGTTGACACATCAGCCACACTTCAAGATATCTCCATACCACGAGCTCTACAGTTCTTGCACTCAAGCCTCATTGAACTTCATGGTTTTGCAGATGCTTCTGAACGTGGATTTGCCGCAGTGATATATCTCAGGACATCACAAACTGATACTTCCCCCACTGTCCAGTTACTCATCTCCAAAACCAGAGTGGCCCCTTTGAAAAAACTCACTCTACCACGTCTAGAACTGTGTGCTGCTCACTTGCTTGCTCAACTGACCTCATATGTGATCTCAACCTTTCACAAAAAACTGGAGTTTTCTTCTATCACATTATGGTGTGACTCTACTGTGGCCTTGACTTGGTTACAGACTCCTCCGCATCGTCTTAAAACTTTTATAGCAAACCGGGTTGCTCAAACCCAAGAATTGGTACCAACTGATAGCTGGAGACACATTTCTGGTGAACAAAACCCTGCAGACTGTGCTTCACGTGGTATACTTCCAGCTGAACTACCCGCTCACAACTTGTGGTGGACAGGTCCATCCTGGCTACAGAAGCCTTCCAACCTCTGGCCTACATCTGCATTCACTCCAGTGGAACTTGCTGATACTGATGAGAGCAAACCTCTGTCACCCATCACTCTCGTTGCTACTGCACCTCTTGAATGGGATCTCCTACAAAAATTTTCTCACTTCAGTAAACTTCAGCGTGTTATGGCTTACATCCTCCGCTTTGTCTTCAATACTCGACACCCACCAAAGAAGATTGGCCCTCTCTCCACCCGAGAATTGGCTACTGCCAAATGTATAATCTTCAAACAAGTTCAAGACTCAGCCTTTCGAGAAGACATTGCCAAGCTGAAAATTGACAAAACCTCCACTGTATCAAACTCACTTTGCCGCCTCTCTCCGTATCTTGATGATGACGGTCTCCTGCGAGTTGGAGGACGTCTCAAGCATTGTCATATACCTCAAGATGTTCAACATCCTATCATCCTTCCAAAGCAACATCATGTGGTCAACCTCATGATTGACTCCTACCACCGACAATATTTGCATTCTGGAGCTCAACTAACACAATCTCTTCTTTCACAACATGTTTGGATACTCTCTGCACGTAGTATCATCCGCTCTCGAATTTTTAAGTGCAATGTTTGCTTTCGACACAAACCTCGCCACAACATTCCACCCATGGGGCATCTACCTCAGGCTCGTGTGACACCTTCTCGCCCTTTCCTCAATACTGGGATTGATTATGCTGGCCCATTCAATATCAAGGTGCACAACCTCAGATCCACATCACTCACAAAGGCCTACATATGTGCTTTCGTATGCATGGTCACCAAAGCAATCCACATTGAAGTGGTAACAGACTTGTCTTCTGAGGCCTTCATTGCTGCCTTGAAAAGATTTGTTTCTCGCCGTGGTCTCTGCAAAAACCTCTACTCTGACTGTGGGACTAATTTTGTTGGTGCTAACAATACCTTCCAAGCACTTTCCAAGTCAAAGCAACTCCTACTCTCTGAATTTGCTGCTACACAAGGCATTACTTTCCACTTCAACCCATCTGCAGCTCCACATCAGGGTGGCCTTTGGGAAGCAGCAATCAAGAGCATCAAGCACCATCTCCGACGTGTCATTGGAGAACACACATTAACACTTGTTGAATTCACGACACTGGTCACTCAAATAGAGGCAATATTGAATTCAAGACCTCTCACACCTCTATCAAACGATCCTAATGATGTCTCAGTACTTACACCAGGTCACTTCTTGATTGGATCTCCTTTGGTGGCAGTTCCTGAAGAAGACATACAAAATGTCAACCTCAATCGCCTCAAACATTGGAAATTGATTGAAGCATTCCACCAGCACATTTGGAAGAGATGGCATTTGGAATATATCCATACCCTTCAACAGAAAGCCAAATGGAATAAGGCTGTTGATAATCTCCACATTGGTGACCTTGTCTTGGTCCATCAACCAACTCCACCACTTACCTGGCCATTAGCACGCATTACTGGTGTCTCTCCGGGACAAGATGGAATTGTTCGTGTGGTGCATTTGAAGACTCGCCAAGGAACCTTGACACGTCCATCCCACAAGGTGTTTCCGCTACCCGCAAACTCCAAATAATTTATAGCCCAGCTTGGCACCCTTGTAATTAGTGTTATGAACTTTATTCACTAGTTGTGAACTTTATTATTTTTTTTTATCATTCTTGTTGAATCCAGGTGGATTCAAGGCCCCCGCTATGTTTCGTATTTAATGTAGTTTAAGTTAGTTTATGTTTTATCTCTGCTCAACATGTGTAGCTGTTACTTGACTTTCTATAGTGTTGCCATGGCAACCAGTTTTATTGGCCACTGCGCATGCTAAAGTTGTAATGGCAGCTTGAATGGTAATTCCCAATTGCATTCTTGTTGAAACCGCATCGCTATGAACAAATCGTCGTTCTAACCTCAAGTAATAGAATTCGTTACAACCGCAATAATTACTTATTAATTTATTATTTTGTAAAACCTCAATATTCGGTTTATTGAAGCCTCATTTGCTTATAACCGCAACTAGCACTTTATTTTTCTTGTTCTTTAATTCAAAACCTCCAGTATTTTATATCGGCCGTGAAATTAGTTCCATCCTATTTATTCTAAAATAATTCTTCATTCATCCTCACCGACCTCACTCCTCAGTGCATAACAATACCTCAAGTGCTACGCTTTATCATCAGTGACTCATCTCATCAACGTGTGCACACGCATCGGCGTCTACAGAAACGACTTCTCATATGGTGATAGGAACATTAACAAGGTATTACTCAACTATTCCTTTTTATTTTATTACAACCTCATTTCCTACCCCTCTTACCGCAGGTCCTCCATTTATATCCTATGTTTTACAGCCTCATTTGAAAATTCTATATTCTACACCTCATTGCTCAATCCCCAACAAGTGGTTTTATGCGTCTCGATTTTGAAGTGGTACAACTCAATTATTGCGATTGAGTCAGTGTCCGTTCACATTTCGCAGAATGCGATTAATAATTGAGAATGCCGCTAGTTCATTTGAAAGGCTTTTCCGATGCTCTCATTGAGTAAAAGTCTTTGAGTATTCAACATTGAATAAGATCCCCGAATTTATTACACTGTTATCCCTCCTAAGGTATCTTATTTCCTAAATTAAAGATCTTTAAAATCATGAATTCATGTAGAAAATAATTAAAATTTAAAACATTTATTTGACGTATTTTTCAAAAATTGATGCTCACCGATATTACCGGTCCATTTTGCAGATTAATGGGTCGTGAAGCTGTTGTATCAATTATTTTATTTTTGGTACATATGCATCTTCTTTTGGTGGAACAGATGTATTAATAGAATCTATCTCCTATTTCAACTGGTTCATAATTCCATGATATAGATGAATACAACATCAATAGGTACTTGTGATCTCTTGAAAGCGGTTTCTTTCAGCCGTCCAATTGTTTCTTTATTCGAATTTAAAAAAATCTACTGGTAAATTATATTTATATAGGATGTTTCAGGAGGAATCTGCCATACTGCAGCAACTCGTCCTTTTCATCAAAATAAAGAAAATGTTCATGAACATAGGTCTGGAAACGTTTCTTTACGGAAATAAAAGTGGTTTTAAAGTTGAAAGCTATCCCTATCATTCAACTTGACCAAAAATAACTAGAGCCTCCATTTGGGTGATAAATTTAATAGGTTTCACAGAAAAAGAGGTGAAAAATCGAATAAAACGTGGTAAAGACGGTAATTAAGAATATTTTTACGATATTTTATAAATTGTGCAAAAATGGTGATTGCCGATAATGGGCAACTCGGTTATTTGCCAATAAACTTTAGTAGGTGTAAAATGAGAGTTCGAGGCCAGTTTTCTTTAACCTTAAATTTAAGGTTAACCTCAACCAACCCACCCAAACCTAACCTAACCTGAAATAGGTAAGTTCAAGTAGAATCAACGCAATCTATCCGATCCCCAAAATTCCCATTTTCACGGGAGCTAAAATTCACGAAAAAATTTGAACTTTTTAACCCCTGGAGCGAATTTCAATTGGAAGACGCCATCTTGTTCAGCCTTCCAAGGCACCCCAAATTCATGTATCAAACACCATTTTCCGATCACGATTAATTGAGGAAAAAATAATAGAATTTTTTGGGTCGTCTGTACTAAAAGCAGTACCGCTTCTGAGTCTAACCTAATCTTAAATTTAAGGTTAACCTTAACCAATCCATCCAAACCTAACCTAACCTGAAATAGGTAAGTCAAAGTCAAACCAACGCAATCTATCCAATCTCGAAAATTCCCATTTTCACGTGGGTTCCGAACCATGAAAAAATTTGAACTTTGCAACCGCTCAAGATAAATTTAATTTGAAGACGCCATCTTGTTCAGCATTTCAAGGCACCCCAAATTCATGTATCAAATACAAATTTTCAATCACGATTAATTGGGGAAAAATAATAATAAAATTTTTGGGTCGTCTGTACTAAAAGCAGTACCGCTTCTGGCTCAGTTTAACGCTGGTTTCAACGGTAGTTTTAACGGTGGTTATAGCGGAGATCTAACTCTAGTATAAAAAATGAATACAAGAGAGGAACTTGCTCGAGAATTACATGCAAGTGTTAGACATAATTTTCCCACACGTCGTACAGAAATCAAAGGTGTAACAGATCTGTACCAGGCCGATCTTGTTGATATGTCAAATTACAGTACCATCAATAGAAACTTCAAATTCATACTGACAGTAATAAATTGTTTTAGTAAATTCGCATTTGCAATACCATTGAAAAGTAAATCGGGTAATGATGTGGCAAACGCCCTCAAACCAATACTTGAACAGAATAAGATAAAGAATTTTCAAACTGATGCTGGTAAAGAGTTCTACAATGCTACTGTTCAAAAACTCTTTAAAATGTACAATATCAATCACTATAGTACTTTCAGTAATAAGAAGGCGGCAATCTGTGAACGTTTCAATAGGACCCTGAAAGAGCACATGTTTCGTGAATTCACTGTACAGGGAAATTATAAATGGTTGAATTTACTCCCAAAACTGTTAGACAAATACAATAACACCGTTCATCGAACCACTCGCATGAAACCGAGTGAAGTGAATACTGGAAATGAAAAGTATGTACTAATGAATATTGATAAGGCGACCCTGCGTTCCTTCAAACTTAAAAAGCAAAAGTTTAAAATCGGTGATAAGGTTCGAATCACACGTTACAAGCGAATATTTGATAAAGGATACCTACCAAACTATACTAATGAGATTTTCACTGTACACAATGTACTACCAAGCATTCCCCTCACCTATCACCTCAAAGACGATAACAATAAAATTATTAAGGGTGCATTCTATGAGTATGAAATGAAGAAAACCAAGTACCCAGATGTGTATCTTATTGAAAGAGTGCTAAAGAAGAAAGGTAATAAATTGTATGTGAAATGGTTGGGTTTTGATTCGAAATACAATTCATGGATTGATAATAATACATTAAAAAAATGAAGCTAAAACAGCACAAATCAAAACTGCCACTAATTAACTTTGACAAGTATTTGAATAAAAAGCAACAAATAAGACACAGTGTGCTTCTACCAAATAGTGTAAGATGTATTGTGTGTGGGCCGTCCAATGTTGGAAAAACAAATACTGTTTTTAATTTATTATTTGCTGAGAATGGTGTCAAGTTTTCACATTTATATGTATTCACCAAATCTCACCAGCAAGACAAGTATCAAATGAAAGGCTGAAAAAACAAAACTTCACTAATCATGGTCTACATCTAAATCAATCTGGCAAAGTAATATTTTGTAATAGGCTGGCAGAGCTGATTGAAAGTCGTTTGCAATCTACTGTCAATAATTCTCCTAAACAATCATCTAACGAACCTTTTTTAGTAAAGTGGCTCAAAACCGGGAAGGGAAACTAGTTTCAGATGATAAATTCATATCTTCAATTGTATTAAAAGACGTTAATCGATCAAAAAATCAGGATAGCATTAGTGGAAGGAACTCTTGTAGCAATCTGATAGGCTCTCAAGATTCTAAGAGATTAAGTAAATCTACTTCAATATGCAAAAGCAACGATAAAGTAATAAGGGATGATAGGGAAGTACCGGTACTCACTGTGTTCCATCAGAATATTCAATACATTCGTAACAAAATAGATAGAATCGAAGTATTTTTTAAAGAAGAGGCTCCTGATATAGCTATTTTCACAGAGCATGGTTTAAAAGAAGATGAATTGTCACAACTTAATATTCCAAACTATTCATTGAAAACGTCGTATTGCAGGACATCTCATCGAAGTGGGGGAGTAGCTATCTTCACTAAAAATGCTAAGAATATGCAAATATTTAGTTTAGAATATGCAGAGAAATTTGCTGTGGAAATGGATTTAGAAGTTACTGGTTTGAGAGTAAAAATCGACAATAATTTCGAAGTAGCGGTGTTAGGTATTTACAGGTCACCAAATGGGGAATGGAACAATTTTTGTGAACTATTCAATAGGCTTTTAGAGATTACTACTACTCGTTTTACAAACGTTATTGTAGCGGGAGATTTCAATACAGACTTTGCAACACAGAATAAAATGACAGAAGATTTAAAGGATATTATTTGCATGAATAACTTGGAAATAAAAGTTCATGAATATACCAGAGTCACAAGAACATCACAAACAATAATTGATAACATCCTTACTAATATAGATTACTCTAAAACAAGATTAGGCGGCTCGGAACTATCTGATCATGACTATCAAATCTTAGAGGTGGGGTTGCAAGGTCATAAATCAATTAAAAAGAGTAGAGTAATGAAAGAAATTCAACAATGTGAACAGGGGAATATCGATTGTTTGAAGCAGAATCTGCTACAAGAAAACTGGAGTAGGGTTTACAATAGCAATAGTTTAAATGACAAATATGATAGTTTCATTAATATTTTAAGGTTTCATATTACTATGAGTTGTCCAGTTAAAAAAGTCCCTGTAAAGAACAAATTAGACAAGATTGAAGAGTGGATAACTGATGATATCCTTGCAGAAAGAAATAGGGTTAAAGATGCATATGATGAATTCAAACTATCTAGAAATATGTTAAGTGAAGATAATTACAAAGCTCTAAAGAAAAACTATATGAAAAAAGTGAAAAGAGCGAAATGTAAGAAAACAGCTGAAATTTTGAATAATAGTGTGTACTTTAACACAGCAGTGTGGGATGTAATAAACAAAAATAGGCAAGTAGCTCATGTAGATGCTTATACTAGTGTCCCCAGAATAATTAACGAAAATAAAAAATATATTGATGATAGTGTAGACATTTGTAATTTCTTTAACAGATATTATCAACTGGTTGCTAAGGATCTTCAAAAATCTCTTAATACAGGTATTAGTGATGCAAACATGAGGAATACTGAGGGGATTCAGAACGAATTAAAATTCCACCCAGTATGCCAAGACGAGTTGTCAAATATCATTGATAGTTTAAATAATAAAAAAACTGTAGGAATGGATGGGGTATCCAGTAAAATTCTGAAAGAATGTAAAGATCAATTGTTAGACCCTTTGATTCATCTGATCAATCATTCATTAGAACAAGGTGTTTTTCCAGATAATTTAAAAGAGGGGAAGATCTTGCCAATCTTCAAAAGTGGCGATAGAGAAAAGGTAGAAAACTATAGGCCCATTAGTATTTTAAATGTAATAAGTAAAATTTTTGAAAGAGTAGTTCTAAATAGGTTACTTCTGCACCTTCAAGAAGCTAACTTTATCTGTGATGAACAGCATGGCTTCCAGAAAGGGAGATCAACAAAAACAGCCATAGTTTCTCTAGTTGAAAAACTAATAGATATATTAGATTCAGGTGATAAAGCTACTGCAATCTTCTTAGATCTGTCAAAGGCATTTGATTGTGTTAATCATAGAACTTTATTGGAAATACTGCAAAATGTAGGTGTAAATGGGGTTGAACTGAAATGGTTTGAATCATATCTTATTGGGAGAAAACAATGTGTAGAACTAACTACAGTAGTTGGTAATAGTATAGTAAAGAATAAATCTAATAAATTAGAGGTGCAAGCTGGAGTGCCTCAGGGGTCAATACTAGGTCCATTGCTTTTTTTGTTATATGTCAACCGTTTACCTAAAGAATTAATTAGTGGTAGAGCCCTCTTATTTGCTGATGATACATCACTCATTTTCAGCAATTCCATTCTAGATAAATTAGAAATAAGTGCCCATATAGGTGTGCAGTCCATTGTCCAATTTTTAAACCAGTTGAAATTAACTATAAATAGTAAAAAATGCCAATACCTTCAATTCAAAAACAAACATAATTTAAATGAAGATAGGGCTATAAACGTGTTTGTAAACGATAATCAATTAGACCAGGAAGAAGAAATTGCATTTCTAGGAGTTACGTTGGATAGACGATTGACCTGGACTCCATACATTGAGAAAATATGTAGTAAAATTTCATCTGGGGTATTTGTCCTGCGACAGCTCGCTAGATTGAATGACAAAAAGTTACTTTTTACAGCTTACCATGGGCTCTTACTGTCACATATTAGGTATGCTATCTTAGTATGGGGTAATTCATCAAAACAAAATCTTGATAGGGTGTTTAAGATCCAAAAGAAAGCGGTTAGGTGTATAGAAAGAGTAAATAGATTAGATTCATGTAGGCCGTTGTTCAAGAGACTTGGTCTCCTAACTGTACCCTGCTTATATGTGTATGAAGCTACTCTATATGTAAAAACGAATGATATTAACCAAAATCTTGATGTACATGATTATAATACAAGAAGCCGAGGAGATTATCACTTGGTGAGTCACAATAGTAGCCTATTCAAACAAAAACCTAGTTATATTGGTAGGAAATTCTACAACAAGCTACCGCAGTTTTTGAAGAGTCTTGAAAATATAGAAATATTTAAAAATCAATTGAAGAAATATTTAGTTGATAAAGCTTTTTATAGTGTACAAGAGTTCCTTTCACATGAAAATTAAGCCTCACCTCAACTAATTGAAGTAATTATGGTATCTAGTGTATAATATTGTTGATCTGACTTGTCTTATACTCCTTAACTGGAGTCTCCAAGACGTAATCTACAAAAAAAAAAAAAAAAAAAAAAAAAAAAACTTAAGGAAATTATGAGTCAAGTAGCCGAGGTTGGATTCAATCTGTATCAGCATAATGAAGAAATACCACACCCAAACGATGCACACCCCAATTCAGTTATGATTTTCGATGATATTTGTATGGAAAAACAACAGAATATTCGAGACTATTTCAGTATGGGTAGACACAACAACATCGATAGTTTCTACATTTGTCAAACGTACTCTAGTATTCCTAAACAACTGATTAGAGACAACAGTAATTTGATTGTTATATTCAAACAGGATAATCGTAATCTACAACACATATATCATGATCATGTATATCCGGATTTGAGTAGGGATGAATTCAGTAGAATGTGTGCTCAAGCATGGAATAATAATAATTTTCTAGTTATAAACAAAGATTGTGCACTGGATAATGGGAGATACAGGGTTGGGTTTGATAAATTTATTCTATTATAAAAATGATACTGAAAAAGGATCTAAAAGAATTGACAGCCATTAAGAATAATATAAAACAGCTGCGTGACTCTATACGTCGAAAACATCGAGAATTATCGTATGATGCAATTAGTGAAGAAGAAAATTTACAGAAACAATATAAACCCATTACAGAATCATTGAATCAATTTAAACAACAACAATTATTTGATGTTAAACAGGAAATGAAAGAGGAGGAAGAGGAGGGGGAGGTAGAGGAGGAAGACTACCCCATTCTAGACTCCACTAATTTAGATGCTTCTAATTTAGATACCTCTAATTTAGACACAACAAACATTTTCGATTCTTCCAATGTTCCCAGTTTTTTAGACTCTTCCAATTTAGACACCTCCAATGTTCCCAGTAATTTAGAATCTTCTAATTTAGACACCTCCAGTGTTCCCAGTAATTTAGATGAAAGTAGTAGAAGAGACAGTAGAGAGTCTAGTCGGAAATTTGCATCTAGAAATCGTATAGGTAAATACATTGATAATTTTATGAGAACAACAAAAGGTCAAAATCTGTATGGAGTTCACTTTAATCCCACAATCAATGAATGGCAAATTGGAAACAAAGTTATCAAGTTTGATGATAAAAAAATCATTATTGATGGTAATAAATCATTCCCGCTTACACACGGTCTACTAGAGCTGCTATTCAAAGCAATTCCAGATACATTCATCTATAGGAAAGGTGATCTTGTCGACTATAAACGTATACTTGAACTAACTGGAGTTCATCTTGATGCATTGGGACGTGTGAAAAGAAATACCAGTTATAAATACACTCGCATAATTAAAGATTTATTTCCACCTAAACGTGTTAAAGGAGTTGAACAAAAACTGGGTAGTGGAATACATGATATGCAAATTGAAACCTCACCTAACAGCAACGTCTACACCTATTGGGATAATCCAAATGAATTGTGTGAAAGATTGGAATTGTTGATTAATTCAAAACTTGCCGGACACACTGGTCATGATTCAGAAATTGCATCAATAATTGAAGAATTACGTGAAATCGGTATCATTATAGGTGGTAATTTAGTATTATAAAAATGACTATTGATAAATTTGGACGACATTTGTATGCAAGTAGAAAGGCAAATATCAATGAAGAATTGAAACAATTGGTGCAGAATTTAATTGATATCCTACAATTGATACCACTTGCAGCACACCACCTCCCAAGAGTTGATCTCAACAACATTGATCAGTGGCGAGCAATGACAGATCCAAACCTATTTGATCAGTATAGAAAATATTCAGAGGAAACTGAAAATCCATGGTTTTTTAGAGCATGGTTTGAGAGTAAATTTATCTACAAACATGAATTATAATAAAAACAAGTATGACTATTGATAAATTTGGTCGACATTTGAGTAGAAAAGAGACACTGGACTTGGAGAGAGAAGAGATGATAAACTTGTTTCAAAATGCCATTACTCTAGCACAACAAATAGATACAGTTAAAGATTTCTACTTACCAAACATTGATATTAGACAACAGTGGAAACACATGACAGATCCACAATTACTTACCAACTATAGAGAGGCTGTAAAGGATCTCTCCATCTATAATTCTTCATTTAAAAGATGGTATGAGAAAAATTATCTATATAAAAATGAATAGAAAAAATACTCCGAAAAAGAAGAGGTTGATGAAAAAGAAGTTGGGATCTGGTATATTGGGTTCCGTAATTAATAAAGCAATTGATTTACTGCCCATGGAGCTCCATATTCCCGGGTACGAATTCTGTGGACCCGCGACAAACTTGAAAAAACGATTAGCAAGAGGAGATAAAGGAATAAATAGATTAGATGAAGCATGTCGAGAGCATGATATAGCCTATAGTGACCCAACACAAAATCGAACGGAAGCTGATAGGAAACTTGCAGCACTCGCATGGGAAAGAGTAAAAGCAGCCGATGCTAGTCTTCCTGAACGAGCAGCAGCCTATCTAGTTACAAATCTTATGAATGCAAAAGTGAAATTTGGTGGAGGAGGAAAGAAACTTGGTAAAGGTGTCTATTTGAAACCGTACAAAGGTTGTGGTATAAAGAAGAAGAAGGTAGAGAGTGCATTGAAAGCCATTTTAAAAAAAAATCCCCATTATCAAATGTAGATATAGTAAAGTATGCAAAACAGCTTGACTTACCGTTACGTGGAATTTATATGAGAGATAAACTACCAAATACACCACTCAAACACCTAGAACTGGGTGTAATCAATCTGGATAATGAAATTGGTGAGGGCACTCATTGGACGTGCTACTTTAAAAACGCTAATATATGTGACTATTTTGACAGTTTTGGTAATCTAAGTCCACCACTTGAATTTATGAAATATATGCAGGGTGTAAGAGTTCGATACAACTACAAGAAATATCAACAAATGGAGCACTCATGCGGACATCTGTGTCTATTGTGGCTGTATAAAAAATATAGTGATTATGTTTACGCTAACAGCAAACGAGAATCCATTGGTTAGTGAAATCTTCCCACCAGTTGAATTGGATAGCTTTGACTATGAAGTGGGTCTAGTAAACATGTACACATACAATACAATTCCAAATATTGAAACAAATGTAAATAATAAGTTTGTGTATGATGGGCGTGTGGTTGAAATACCAGAAGGATCATACGAATTGGAGGATATTCTAAATTATATTCGAAATAATCTTAAACTAACAAGCAGTCAACTGAGAATCAAAGCCAACAACAATACACTACAGTGTGAGCTGTATGCAGATAAAGATATTGATCTAACTATGAAGGACAGCATTGGTCCAATACTTGGATTTCAACATGAAAAATTACTAGCAAATAAATGGCATATATCAACAAAACCCGTTCATATAATGCGTGTGAATAGTATACGTGTAGAATGCAATATTGCACAGGGTTCATACAATAATGGCAGTGAAGGTCACACAATTCATGAGTTTTACACAATTGTACCACCTGGCTATAAAATAATTGAATCACCCACAACTGTGGTGTACATGCCAATCAATACAAACACAATAAATCAAATTTGTATAAATATAATCGATCAGGACGGGAATGTGGTAAACTTTCGTGGAGAAACAATAACAGTACGCTTACATGTAAGAAAGAAACCAGTAATTTTATAATATAAAAAATATGCTAATATTTACAAAAAATCATCAATCACAACAGCATGATGCAACAGATAGGAAATTACTTACACCTAAAAATAGACAACTACTACAAAGATTAGGTTTTTTTGTATATAATAAAAATATAAACAATGAATCATCAAATTCCTCATGGTATGCAAATTGATTCAATATTCAATGTTGGTGAGAAAGTACAATTCGATGAGAGTATAACCCAATTCGAGTATCACACTCACACACCATATGCAT
The DNA here is from genome assembly GCA_948455865.1 of Conomelus anceps. NCBI lineage: Eukaryota > Metazoa > Arthropoda > Insecta > Hemiptera > Delphacidae > Conomelus > Conomelus anceps. Next base: position 26,025,700 of record OX418223.1, read on the forward strand.
CACAAACATACAAAAATAATGATGAAATTCGTATCAATGTAAATCAACAGGATGTCTACACTCTACCATGTAAAAGCTATCTTCTAATAGAGGGTAATATTAAAGTACAAAAAGCAGACAATACTGAAGTTGACTTTGTATTAGTGAACAATGGAATAGCCTATTTATTCGATGAGATTAGATATGAGGTGGGTGGAGTCGAAGTTGACCGCACACGTAACGTCGGTATGACAACAACAATGAAAAACCTCTTGTGTGAAACTCCACAAAATAAATGTATATGGGAGAATGCAGGATGGAATCGAGATGGATGGGCAAATAAAAAGAAATTCAGCTTTTGTATTCCACTGGAAATGTGGTTAGGCTTCATGGAAGACTATAGAAAAATTATTCTAAATGTAAAACAAGAATTGGTTCTGCTTCGATCTTCATCTGATTTAAATGCAATTCAAACCACCGCTGGTACTAAAATCGAAATTAATCTAACAAAAATACAATGGAAAGTACCCTACATACATGTTGCAGACACAATTCGTCTTAATCTACTGAAATTATCTCACAATGATAAACCAATTAGCCTTCCATTCAGATCATGGCAATTACACGAGTATCCTACCCTACCAGAAAGCACAAGTCATCAGTGGACTGTTAAGACGGCATCACAAATGGATAAACCAAGATTTGTTGTACTAGGACTGCAAACTAATAGAAAGAATAGCCTTCGTAACGATATATCTCAATTTGATTTTTGTAATTTGAATAATGTTCGCTTATATTTGAATGCACAATACTTTCCCTATGATAATATTATGGGTAATAAACATACATTGTATCAGATGTTTGCCGCCTTTCAACACGCCTACTACAAACAAAGTGATTCGGGAACATCAATAGCATTTGATAAATTTGAAAAAACACCACTAATTGTGATAGACTGTTCTCGTCAAAGTGAACTCTTGAAATCGGGTGCATTAGATGTGAAACTTTCATTTGACACAACAGCAAATATCCCAGAAAATACATCTGCATACTGTCTCATTATATACGAAAATATCTATGAATATACACCATTGAGTGGAATTGTTAGAAAAGTAATGTAAACAAATATTATTAACAAAACAAAACATCAAAGTAGTAATGTAAACAAATAATATTAACAAAAAAAAAAGTAGTATAGTAATTTAAAAAAAGTATAAATCAAATAATAAAAAATATTTTTTTTTTTTTTTACCTACATACATTAATCTAGGTATAGGTACCTGCACCTACACACCTACATAGGAAATACATTAATCTAGGTATGGGTACCTACACCTACACACCTACATAGGAAATACATTAATCTAGGTATAGGTACCCACACCTACGCACCTACATAGGTACATACATTAATCTAGGTATAGGTACCCACACCTACACACCTACGCACCTACGCACCTATTTAAGCAAAAAAAAAAAATTATTTTATTTTAAAGTTTTTCAGGTTTTTAAAGTTTTTCAGGTTTTAAAGTTTTTTTTTATATTTTAAAGTTATTCAGATTTTAAAGTTTTTGTACTTTTCCTTGAGATGGTTGCTCACGAATTTTACGTTTTCTTATTGGAATATCTTTATGGCCCCAAGCTAGAGTATCAATTCGGTTTGGTAGTATGAAACGTTTATCATCATGAGGTTGAAGAGCTAGTTTTTCGCGTTGAACAGTATAGACATGATGCAGTTTACTTTCAATTGCTGATGATGTTACATTTTTGTGTTTTACATCAAACAGACATTCTTTATAATCTTCAAATCTCAATTGATTTCTATTTGCACTCTTGGGAATTCCCTTTGCAACCTTCTTTTCTGAATCACCTATGCGAATTGCATACATTTTGGCTTGTAGTCCAACAAACCCAGAAATTATTTTTCCACCACACTCATCCTTAAATTTACCTAGTTGTTTTTTATGTTTTGTGCTGTAACATTGATGGTCTTTTGGATAATTAGATGTGTCAAATAAATCCAAATTTCTTTCAATATCTTTATAAATATCATTTGTTTGAATCAGATACATAAAACTATCTGTATCGGACATTAGCAGTTCAACATTGGGATACATTTTTAGAATTTCATCATAATGGAATTTGTACATTATTGCTTTACTTGACTCAAGTATTGCCATACCCACATAAATGGGACGATTTAGATGAACCTCAAGCTTATTTAGACATACACCAGCAACATCATCGTTAAATCTGTACCAGTGTTTCATTCTTGGATATGCAATCACTTTATCAAGTTGTTTTTCATCAGTTATAATCCTAAAATCATTGTGATTCCTTACATTTTCCAACGTTTTTCCATAAATTGCATTAGAACATAGCTTGTAAAGATCTCTATCAGAATCATTATTTGAATTCTTTCTCAATTCGGTATTTAATGATATAAATTGCTCTAACCAGGCTGATTGATTGAATTGCATCACTCTGTGAATTTTTGTTAATTTCAAACCTAATCTCATGTAAAGTTTCAAATTTTTGTAGTGTAGAATATAATTTTTACGATTTTCAAAAGTTGTAATCAATTTCTCATATCGCCCTGATGGCGGTGTGGCTTTTACTGGTGCAAGGGGGTAATGATTGTGCATATCATGCAGACTTTCTGGATATTCAAGATCGACTTCTAAAAAGTAGCCAACATGTGATTCATCTGAAATTTTTGTAACATCGAAATTTTGAATTTGCTCATTAGATAACCACTTGAATCCAGAGTGTGGCAGTGGTTCACTCATGCTTGTACCATATAAATTATTTGCATCTAAGTAGATTATAAATGTGGTTTTGGAATTTTCATCATATGTAGATAAATATTGGTTGTTAGCTTTTGCATATCGTTTGGGGATTACACTTAAACCTCCATGAATGCCGGACTCTACAAACAGGTGCATATCTGGATCACTTAAAAGTTCAAGTTCAATACCAGTCATTTTCAACATTGCATTCCACGAATAGTGTGGTAGCGAATAAAAGTGGGATGGATCAAGACTGTATGTTTTCTGGAATGTTGATCTGAAAGATTGAAATATATCGGCGAGTAAGAGTATATCAGTGGTCAGGTAGAGATCGTGAAATTGGCCAAGATTTTTCAAGTTGAACGCATTCCAAACGGTTATAGCATTTTGATAGTCAGTCTCACTTACATCTGAATCGGTTAATTTGTTGTAGAACTTTTCCCGGGAAGGTAATTGTGTTTCTTCGAATTTCTCAAAACAATCCATATATTCGTATGGGTAGATTTGTTTTTTCAAGAGTAAATTTGTATGATTTGGAAAATGTGCTGAAATCAGTTGGAAAGCATTTGATAACATATTTTCTGTCAATTTCGAAAGAGATGAATTCAGAAATTGTAGTGAATCGATAAATCTTAGAGTGTTATTTAGTGTTATTGAAATTATTTTTTCACTTGTTCTAGCTAAGCAACTTATTCTCTTTTTATATTTATTGAGTGATTGAACAATGAAGTGGGAATCGTAACCGGTGAAATTGTGGAATATTACAGGAATGAACTCCACCTGTTTTGCATTAAGATTACACGATTGATGAGCAGCTCCAATAAACTTTCCAGTTGAATGTGAGTGGTGTCGCACACGATCAAACAATAGGCTCTTATTACACAGGCAACACATGTCTACCATTTCAAATTTGTTTTCTTCTTCTACTGTTATATGCATTGGCACTTGTATTTTCAATTGCTTTTTCAATTCATTTCCATGTTCATCTAATTCATCCAGAAACTTTTCTATTAAATTTGATGATTCAGACAGGTTGGATGCTCTAACTATCCTTGGCCCATAATGAATTGATCCACTTTCATTTACTATTACATATCCATAACCACATGGTATATGTTTTTCATCTTTGATTAAACATTCAAAGTCGGCGTATATGGTGAAGGGAGTGGGTAGGGTGTAGGAGAAATTTGTGAACTTTAAAACAGTGTTTTGTTGTGGAATTTTAATGCATTGTGTTTGGTGTGATGAGCACAATTCAATATGTTTTTCTAAATTTTGTTTTGCATTTGTATAAGTGAATCTTTGAAAACAGTGGGGGCAAATTTCTTCTTTATGACCATGTTTTGTTAGATGTGATAGTAGTCTGGATAGATTTTTAACAAGAGTGTAGTGTTTTTGTTCTTCTTTGTTAGATAACAACAGTGTGATTGTATGCTCTCTTTTTCTGTGTTGGGATGCAAAGACTGGATAGAACATATCTTTCTCTTCTTCATATGCAATAACATTAACAGCTATTGTTGTGTTTTGGTTCTCAAATTTAGGTATGTGTTGCAGTTTTAATGGGAAACACAAATTTTCAATATTAATCATATGTTGTAGATTTCTAAGCGCAGATACTCGATATTTATTATTGGTGTTGAAATAGGAGAGGATGGACCAGACAAAGCAGAGATCATCTTCATTTTTCACATTTATAACAGCTTTTCTATTTATAATTTTAACTGGAGTAGGAATGTATGAGCCAGAACCACTTATTGGTCTGTATCTAACCATGTTGAAATTGAACTGCTTCAATATGTCTATAGTCCAACCACTCCCCAACTTTATGAATTTATCTAAACCTTCCATAATTTTTCCCTCTGCCTCCTCCCATTGTACACTAAATTTATCAAGATTCTCATGGACTGAGATTACAGACCTCGATTGTCCATGGAATGTTGGTTCAACATACAACTCTTTATCAGCAGAAATCTTTTTCAATTTAACTGTTAAACTCACATACCACTTAATATTATAATGAAATTTTTCAGAATTTTCAAGTATTATATCAATTATATGAGGTTTAAGGTTTTCAAACAATATTTTTACATCAATTGTGTTGAATGAGTTCCATACGAAAAAGAGACAGTTTTTGTTGATGCTGTGTTGGCAGATTGGTGATGAGTAGGTGGATGAAATTATTTTATCCATTTTTATATATACAAAATTTTTTGTGGTATTGCTTGATTCTGTTGTTTGATGGTTGGTTGTAGAACCCACGTTCCATGGGCAATCGAGGTCTATAATCTCAGTCAATGAGAATCTTGATAAATTTAGTGTGCAATGGGAGGAGGCAGAGGGAAAAATTGGATGTTAATTAATACATGAAATTGAATCGCCTTGGAAATTTGAACAAGAACCATCTAATAAACTTTATTTTAGGTGGGTTCCGAACCACTGGGTAAGTGATAATAAAGCTAGTACAAGATGGCTAATCAGTTAGTGACTGATCTCCGCTATAACCACCGTTAAAACTACTGTTGAAACCAGCGTTAAACTGAGCCAGAAGCGGTACTGCTTTTAGTACAGATGACCGAAAAATTTTATTATTATTTTTCCCCAATTAATCGTGATCGGAAATTTGTATTTGATACATGAATTTGGGGTGCCTTTGAAAGCCGAATAAGATGGCGTCTTCAAATTAAAATTCCCTTCACGGGCTAAAAAGTTCAAATTTTTTCGTGATTTTTAGCTCCCGTGAAAATGGGAATTTTCGAGATTGGATAGATTGCGTTCATTCAACTTTGACTTACCTATTTCAGGTTAAATTAGGTTTGGGTGGATTGGTTAAGGTTAACCTTAAATTTAAGATTAGGTTAGACTCAGAAGCGGTACTGCTTTTAGTACAGACGACCCAAAAATTTTATTATTATTTTTCCCCAATTAATCGTAATTGAAAATTTGTATTTGATACATGAATTTGGGATGCCTTGAAATGCTGAACAAGATGGCGTCTTCAAATTTAAATTCGCTCCAGGGGTTAAAAAGTTCAAATTTTTTCGTGGTTCGGAACCCACGTGAAAATGGGAATTTTGGAGATCGGATAGATTGCGTTGATTCTACTTGAACTTACCTATTTAAGGTTAGGTTAGGTTTGGATAGGTTGACTTAGGTTAACCTTAAATTTAAGGTTAAAGAAAACTGGCCTCGAACTCTCATTTTACACCTACTCCATGATAATATTAATGATAATTAATTTTTTTTTATTTATTTTTTTTTTTATTTTTATTTTATTCATCGGAGTGCTTGATACATGCAATTGGAACGCCTTGGTGAGCTACATAAATTTAATTTCATATGAAAATTTTCAGAGTCTGTTTATTTAACCCTCGTTAGTTAATCACCTTTAAAATTTAACCATCGTTAGTTAACCACCGTTAAAATTTAACCACCGTTAAAATTTAATCACCGTTAAAATTTAACCGACGTTAAAATTCAACTGGGCCGTTAAATTAGGTTTTCCTATGTTAAATTAAGTTAGGTTAAATTTAACGGCCGTTAAAATTTAATCATGGTTAGTTAACCGCCGTTAAACTGGCCTGGAACTCTTAGTCTGCCCTACTAACTTTCCTCAACGAAACTTCCAGATCATTCTATTCTGAAAACAGAATGTTGCACCACCCAATAACCAAAAACTCACACAACGTTCATAAAATCGGGGGTTTCGGCTTCCTATTGTGTTTTTTGATTCAATAATCCCCGATTTTATGAACTTTGGGTGCATTTTAGGCTCTTGGGTAATTTCACATTTTTGTTCCGAAATTAAATTTTCTACAAGTTTATTAAAACAAAAAAATTGTTTTTCGAATAATAATCAAGGTGACCTACTTGAAACCTAACTCAGAAGATATTTCAATAACTATGGAACTTGCAGTTTTGTAATATTTTATTTTTTCAGTTCTTTTTACATGAAACTTATTAAATTTATCTTCATAACTTAGGCCCTAGAGATAGCTGCCTACTTCAACCACCTTTATTTCTATAACGAAGCGTTTCCGGACCTTTTTTTACAAGAACGTTTTTCTTTGTTTTGATGAGAGGAATGATTTGGCACAGTATGACAGATGAAATAGCATTAGGCCTACTTGAAATATGAAAAATCACCTGAGGTTGAATTGGCAATTTTCTACTAGTTTTAACCGATAATCCGATAATTCCGAGATAATCCGGGAGAAGATAGAATACAATGACTGCTCATATTTTTCTTGGATGGCGAATATATGTGTGTACGTGAAGCATAGAATTGATGATATTATGGAACATAAAGGGCATATGGGCTCCAATACTGTATGCTGTTTGTATTCGTGTACGAATACAATGCAGTCGACTGATTGGCGGTTTTGAAAATGACAGTGATATTATGCAATTAGCTAAGGAAAGTTTTTGAAATTTCTCACCTCAATTCATGAGTAATAAAATATGTTGAAATTCTACAGTAATAAATACCTTAATATTTATCTAGTTTCTAGTAATAAGTATCGTTCGATCTGCAAAATTATAGCAATTGTTTTGAAATCTCTTCATTCCAAACTCTTTATCAACTCTACTAATCGCTATATAATAATCATCTTGTAGCATCGCTTTTGAATCATTCAACCATGCCTTTGAAGGACCTCCCTAACTGGAGGTAGTTATTTCAATTAAGTTTTCATCTTCCGTCTTGATGATACCACCATCATTATTTCAAATATCATGCGTTTTAGTTATTTTTATTATTTTTTAAACGTCTTGTGTGGCAATACTACAGCAGGATGAAGGCATAAGAAGAAAGCTGCCGGTTAAGGTAATGTTATGGCCGGCATCAGGGAGCAGTTTCATGGCTGGTGTTAGTTAGTAGGGGGCCCTCAGCCATTAACATTGTCTATACCGTGATCATGGCTGTGAATATGAAATGAACTGCTTAAAGGCGGCTAAATGGTTATTAATCTCAGATAAAACTCGTGCTGATATTCTCCATTCACTTACCACGTACCAGCCCTCATCGTTTATTACGTGATAACCCTTTCCGGGGATATTGCTTTTATTGAATTGCTGGCTACACCCAGCCCCCTTCCTACTGCATTTGCTCCTACCTTGAAATCTTCTGAAACCCTTTTTCATCATTGCAGTAGCTTTCTCTTCACGGTTTCTGTTCATAGATTCCTTTCCTCCTTCTCTTCTTCCTGATTATAAGATTCCTTCACTTATTCTTTTCCTGATGGAGTAGAAGCAATAGACAGATTTATATTGAGCATCAGAGATTGTCAAAATCACTAAACAGTTTTGAAATCATTGGGCAAAAGGCTTTTAATAAGTTGCCGCTCCACCACCATGATTTACCTTTAAACATTTTTAAAACAAAGATGCATCATTGGCTGATAAAAACCCCATTTTACAAGCAGAGTGAGTTTCACGAAAGTAGAGTCAATATTTTGTGGCTTATTTCATCAGAATTCATTAGATAAGAGTATGTCTGTGAATATAGCTCTATAAATTAATATTAGTATTGTTATAGTTCTGTGAATTAATATTAGTATCAATTATAGTAGCCTACTATTTGAGATTAGTGTTTGAATGTTGACTGGTATCCTGGATAATTTAAATCTGCAACCATCGTTGTGTAGTTTGTTTTAAATATTTTGACGTTGTCTTATGCTTTTCGGCCAGCTGACAATAAAATTTTATTTATTTAGTTCAAACTTGAAGTGATCTTTTGTTTTTACTCGTTCTATATCTGTCTTTGATTAGAAGTATTCATATTTTTAATTCGTATATAATAATATCGTGTGACCTGGCTGGCTCAGGTCTGGTGTCAGAGTTATCAGGTCGCACCTGAATAAGTTCAGGGCCTCTGACGTGACTTAACGACTGTTTTTTTAGGCAGCCGGGACCGACAGCTTAACGTGTCCTCCGAAACACGGGAGTGGCCCGAGGTAAAAACTTTCGGTCAGAACTGGGATCGAACCCGGGACCTTTGGGCTAGCAAACCAGCACTTAACCCACTCGGCTACTGCCACTCGTATATGATTTTGTCTGATTTGTTGACTCATCTCTCATTCGTTTTAGGTTTTTAACTTATAAAAATCAATTTCACCTTTTTAACGTGAGTAGTTTTTGAAGCAGAGCTGTAAAATCGCTTTTATAAGTCGCTAAATTAGCACAATCCGCCTTTTTACGTTTTTTTTTTTTTCAAAATTTGCGGTTAAAGTAAGTGCTGGGCAGGGAAATGAGATAACCTTTCTGATAGGAAATTAATTAAATTATCTATAATTTTAAACCAACCAAATGTTTCTATCTTTTATCAATCCCAAGCTAGCATTTTTCAAAAATCATCAAAATCTCGAGAAAATTGAAAATATGTAATTTTTTATTAATCTATTTCGGTGTAACGTTTTTACACGTCATACCTAGAAATGTACTATGTGAAGAACACAATGTCTTGTACATTTTGACACTAATTACACCGTTTTATCTCAAGTATTTTCCAGGTTTGGAACTATGTAGATTAACTTCGAATTTTTATTCTTATCGTTTTATACTCTTGTCATTTATAGTGGAATGTCAATATAATTGCGATACACCCGATTTTTTTTCAATGTAGCTTTAAACCTAACTGAAATATTAGCTGAAATAGACATTTCGGGCCTCATCGTGACCGCTATTTTGGATTTTTGGGCATGTTGCCAAGGTGAGATTAATATGGATTTTTAGGGGGTGGTAAAGGTTACATCATTAAATAAAATCGGCTCTGTTGCAATTATGTTGGGGTTGAGCCATATTTTCTCTTGTAATGATAGTACTACCAATGAATACAGATACTATAGAATCTATAACTATAGTATCTGTATTCATTGGTACTACCAGATCTATTGCATGTGGAGAAAACCTAAAGTTGTTGGGATTTCACACCTCCAAAGGTCACTCATTATTCGGTCGCAATGAAAGTCAACGGTAATAGTTACTAAATTATATTCTGCGGACAACACTGAATATGTGATAATGAAACATTTGAATTGAAATTCATATCGATAATAATTGTAATCGCTTTGTATACCGGCCTAGATACGGGTTTATCCTTAGCGGAACTGCGAATTGGCATTTAGGAAGAGGTCAAAGATTAAATGCATGCTTAATCACGCTTCTGTTGCACTGTACTGATGTTGTTATCGATGTCGTTAAAATAATAATTTCAGGTTCAGTGCTCGCAAATAGAAAGTGCTATCTTTCGGCTGAGAGAAGAATTAAATATTGTAATGAAGCGTGTAAAAGGGTGAGGTCACACTTCAGCAAGACGTATAAACGGTGCCTCTTGGTGTAGAGTGGTTCAATTATTGAGTGGATGAGGTGTGCTAAATGGCTACCAAACTTAGTTTTTGGTTTTGCTTTGGATACGGGATTGGATTTTTTTCTTCTTTTTTTCGGAGGATGAAGCCCATATAATAGAGGAGGAAGCCCATAGGAGACCTGTGCTTGGGTAATGAATTGGATGATGGTGATTGATGAGTTGGACCTACAGTTTTAGGTGGGTTCCGAACCACCGGGAAGTGATTTTACATCAGAGAACAGTCTTTTTTGCTGGCCAATCCAATCGGTCACCCTTACAAAGAGCGCCCAGGAGTTTCGTAGCTTATCTCTGATTGAACAGATACCTGCTACGGCACTCGGCTATCACTTCCTGTCTTGTTTCCTACACGTGCTGTTTGTTAAACATAAAAAAGCAAACAAAATATAACCCCATAAACAAAATATAAAAAACCCAAACTTTTGCCAGAGAAAGTTGAAAATAAAATTGAGAAGGGTTATTTCTTTTAGATTGCTTATTTGTGTTTGTAACTGTTCTATTGAACATAGATCAACAATAAAAAAAAATTTATACTAATTGTACTCAATTCAATCAAATTCCCGGGGCCCTGGAGACCAAGGTGGGCCTCAAAGGATTCAAACTTGCAAATAATACCATACACTTGAAAAAAGGGGAGCCTCAGAATACTTCTTGTCCCGGGGCTCCTTAGAGTTATAGACCAAGCTAAAAAGGTTTACTAATTATTGTTAGTCTTATAATAAATTATCGATTAGTTGTCGGTTAAAAGAGTTATTTACGGATTTGAGCCATTTATTTTAAATTCCTCACGGATAAAAAAAAACAAAAGGCAGATTTATTTGAACCCAATGCGAAAGAAAAATCGGTATAATTTATTGTAGCTTTTGAAGAGATTTTTAAACGGTAATTCTCAATAATATTCAGATTCATTCGTGCCTTTCTTTGATTAATTTTCCTATTTAAAAATTGTATCACATGCAAATGCTAAATCTCCACACCGGTTGTGGAGTTTGACTCAACTAACAGCAAGTCGAGTGTGAAACGAGGCCTGCCTGAAGTGGGCCCTAATTAACTCGTTAGATTGGTTCATTGACTTCTAATAAGCGCATAGCTCGTTATGAATGACAGTGGCGTACCGATAATGGAGCGAGTGGAGCAGTCGCTCCAGGGCGCAAGGCTCTGAGGGGCGCACCGTTCTTGAGAGAAAATTACCTTTTACTTACAGAAAAATGTATTACTATAATGAAGGCCAAAAGGGTGAAATGCAACACAATTTTAAAAAACCGTATGTAAACATCGTTGCGCATGACTAAAAGGAAAATTCATGTCAAATTTAAAATAAATCGGTTCATGCGTTCAGCCGTAAATGCGTTACAACCAGACAGAATGCAAAACGGTCGAGTCAAAAGTAGCAAATAGTCGAAAGTAGCAAAGTCAAAACAATTTAAATTGGGTGGCAAAAGGTATAACAAATTCAAGTAATTGAATGAATACTTTGAATTTATTATGAAAAAATAAATCCACAAGAAGTTCAATGGTTTTTATATGAAGAACAGGACTGAAATACTTCACTTTTGAATCCTATTTCCAAAATATAAAAATTTTTTCATAAGGATGACTTGCAAAATGCGAAAAAATAACTGCAAATAAATTTATAGAAAAGTGAAAAAATCCAAAACAAGCTGTTTGGAAATTGATAAAAGCAGAATCTGGCCTGGCGAAAAATCATTCCTTGGAGATTAGCATCTCTAACAAATACGGCATAGTTAGAGGCGAAAAAAAGCCGCTGGTTCATTAAATGACCACTATATTAATATCAGCCCAATCGGGTGGTTGAGACTGATTTTTTTTTTTGGGGGGGGGGGGGGGGGGCAACGTTAGACACTTCCGCTCCAGGGCGCTTAAAACCTCGGTACGCCACTGATGAATGAGTACGCTCTTTTCATGAGTGCACACCTTAATAATTCACGATTGTTATGTGCTAATGTTGGTAGCTTATTCCATGCGTGACGAGGAAAGGGACAAATAGAGAAGACTGAAGAAGAAGACTGATGAGGTGGAGTTAACCGAGAATAAGGAAGCCAAGAATGAGCACTATATTGAGATAGTGCTCCAAGAAAAAAAACACGGAAGGAAACAATTTTTAGGTGGAGATATTGAGAAAACCAGTCGAGGAAATGAAAATTAGGAAGAGAGCAACATGTATTGAGAAAGCCCAAGGAAGGAGACAATCACTTGAGAAGTAGATATTGAGGTACAACAAGGAATACAATTGTAAAAAATAATAGTTTACGCTTTGCATACTGTTCCCAATACTTCTGGAGCTTCCAAACGTCTCAAATAGTGTTATTGGATGAAACCCCACCAAAATATCAAGTTTAAAGCAATTCAAATTCATTTATTTGCCATATACACAAAAACATTAACAATGAAACACAACAAAGAACATACATACTTAAAGTTAATAACAAATCCTAACAAAACATTGAATACGGCACTACTGGCAGAAGTAGGACTTGATCGCCAGCACGGAGTACAAGTGTTAGATAAGTTCAGAAAAGCAAGAAAGTGAAAAAATAAGAAAGAAAATTCAGGAAAAGGAAGGGAGACATGTTATTAAGAATACATTAAGTAGTAAATGTTAGTGTTTATCCATTCATCTATTTCATTACTGAGTTTCTTAGTAAATCTACTATTCATGAAGTGATTGGGGACTTCAATTATGTATTAACTATGTAAAATCAGTTTGTTTTGATTCAATAAAACTCTTACTTCTGAAGATTTGTTGCATTATTGGTCATTGGTGATAATTGGTTAAATATTTCAGCTTCCATTTAGAATTCTTAAAAGTTTTTCGAATACAATATCAACTTATTCAACGATTAATCAAGTTGATCCTATTCTTCGGGGACTCATCTTCTGTGCAATTTGAAGAATATCTCAATAACTACTGTAGTTACAGACTTGTAACCGGGTTTTTTCGATTTTTTAGTTAATTTTGAATTGTTTTGTTTCGACAAATTAGTATCTACTTCCTAGCAGATTTTATATGAAAATATAAAATAACTAATATAATATTTATATATAATAACATAATTATATAATATAACTTCCTAAATGAAGGCACCATAAAATTATAAATGAGTAAATAGGAAGCTGCAATCTTTTGCTATTTTATTCATGTGACGGAGTGTTTCCAAATTTACGTTTATAGGTGATTTCCCCATTATTTTTGTGAGTGAATCAAGCCCAAGAAATATTGCTAACCCTGAACAATACAGTCACTGTAATGTTGAGATGAGGTACTAAGTTGGTGTGGGTTTATCGACCTTACCTAGTTCCAATGTTGTTAATATTTCGGCTCTACCTCTCTTACCCATTCTACTTGCACACACTATTCGTAGCCTGGCTGAGCAAAATTTTACGGTGTTTGCGGAGGCGAGATTGAGTTTCAAAATTGATGTCGGAGTGATCCAATAACGAGGTGATGTAAACACACGATTAAACAGTGATCACAGCGCTTCGCACGTAATTCACTTATGGAAGACATGTTTCGTGCGTGAGTTTTAAAAGACTGGTGTGCTGTTAGTGGAGGAGATTAACCATCTGTAATAAACAATCATGGATGTAGTTCATGTGTCATGTAGTATATCACACAGCTAGTAGATGAAAATTAAAATTCTTGTTCTTACGATTTTCTACTCGTTAATTCTATGGATATGATCAAACAGACTTGATTGTGGTTTTCCTCATATTTACTCCCAATTATCTCACCAATTCAGAAAGTATTGAGTCAAGTGCAGCATTCATACTCCCAGATACATAAAATAAAAGTGCATCCTGTTGGTAGCCTACAGGATAGATTATTTATTTTTATTTAGTACAAAGCATAGATGGAAGCTTACAGGCCTACGCCCAAAAAAGCTTCCTTAACACAGTTTACATAAAATCATTTAACTGTATAATCATTAAAATTGAAGATACCATACATTTTTAAGACAGAAAATGGAAAAATACTGTAAAAGTCATGCAAAGAATGTAGAATAATAAAAAGAGAGGAAACCTTATCATGAGATATAAGTACCTTATTATGGTATAAATTATTACAGATAAATGTTAAGGTTGCAAATAGAACATACTGAAAAGTAATATAAGAAAGTAGATCAATAAAATAGTAGAAAAAGATTTTTTTTGAAGAGGATGAAGAGGGTTATGATAATACTAGTAGAAGAGAAGATAGTATCAGACTACTACTAGTATGAGCATACTAGAAAAGAGTGGGACAACATTTAAAAAAGGTAAGAAACGGGAAAGGTAAGAAAGTCTATGAAGATCGCGTACGCAGCATTACTTAGTCGTAATAACAGACGAAACTGGTTATTTTCCTTCAGTCGGTTCCCCCTTTTACTCACTCTAGAAGTATCAAATTATTCTCTCTCACTCTCTTACCTCAGCATTACCTCTCTTTTTCAGGGAAACTATTCATCCTCTGCCGCTGTGAATTGCAATGTCCATTCACATCCTCTGTTTAATCCGGCGCAAAATCATTCATGGCATGAGGTAGGCACTTAGGCAGGCTACTGTGTCTTCATGGTACAGTCACAGTGCACTAGGCTCTAGGGCACAGTGCATTCCACCAATAGAAGAGAGTTCACATGAGAGTGAAAACACTATCTTCTATGGGTGGCCTGGATAAACCACACACCAGCGAACACGACAAACGCAGACCAATGCGTCCGGGCTGGTCCATCTAGTGTTTAGGGCTGTCTCTGGACCAAATCGGTCCGGGCAGACGGTCGGCCAAGAGAAATCTGTCTGTAATCCTGGAAATTCGTATTATGAACCGAATAATGATAATTTCCGTCTCATTATTGCTTGATTTGTCTTTCAAGAATTGTTAACGATCGTGTCACTGCCTATCAGAACAGTTGAAACTTGATGGAATGATGAGAATCAATCGATTTGTTTTCTGTATTAAAATCACATCATCTGATTATTGCAGCTAATCTGTCACCTTTGAGCTCCAAGAGATAGATTATTTAGTGTAGGGAAGATTTCAATATCTACAAAAAATTATGAAGTGATAAACAGGATGCTAGGAACCTAACTTTTATTAATTCTATTCTGTGCAAGGTATGTTTCTGGATGTCGTCAACTGTAGTGAGATATTTTGCAAAATGATTTTTTTAATACATAAAAAACTCTTTATCATTATTGTATTTTTCATTAGATTAATTTTCTTTATCGTTGATGATCTATTTGTGTTGAAAGATAATTTGGAATTGAATTTAAAATTATATTGAAAACGTTTTTTTTTTTTGAGGATGAAGCTCCCATAGGTCTGAGACCTGTGCGTGGGTAAGGAATTGGATGATAGTGATAGATGAGTTGAACCTACAGTCTTAGGTGGGTTCCGAACCACCGGGAAGTGATTTTACAGCAGAGAACGTTGCATAAGATGTAATTTTTTGGCTCGGCTATCAGGGTGGTCTCAGTGATACACTTTCGAGTGAAGACGACCTGGGTTGAAACCCAGGTAAGGTAACATGAATCTATTACATGAACGTATAACCATCTGTTGTTGGTAATGTATTGTCGTGCCACTCTCACCAGGTCCAGCTCACCTATAGCTATTGTTCAGCTGCCTTTCGCATTCGTTTGAATCCTATTAAACGATACAACGCTAGCTTACGATACAGAAGTCACAATTCATTGCAGCCACTTGCAAAATCAAGAAACGTATTGGACAATTTTAGAAAGAAAGAAAGATTTTTGTGTTGACTTGAGTACAAGTTGACTTGATTACTGGGTGCCGTTCCATATTATTTTGGTGGCAAGTACAACATGCCCACGAAATATTTATAACTCCTATAGTGAAACACATTCCATAATTAGAGTACTAGATCTTGCAACTTATTTACAACTGGTCTGCTTCGCTAAAATTAATTATAGAAGAATCTATATTATAATTTTATTATTATTATTATTATTATTATTATATAATCTAAATTATAATTCTATTCCATTCTATCTAGAAAGGAAGATTTAAGAATTGATGGGGTGGAAGTTGACATGGGAATAAATAAATTGAAGATTAATTCTCTAATAAGTAAATTCAATTGAAAAAACTAGAATTGGTATTATGAAGAATTGAAGATTTATTCAAATTGTAAAAAAGTACATGGATATAATGGAAGAAGCCAGTATTTATGATTAAAGAAGGGAAACGTGAAAGTAAAGCAAATATAAGAGAACATTTCAGTATCAGTATAGATGATCTGAGGATTTTTGTACATGTACAGAAAATATAATTCTGTGCTCTGTGCATGGACTTGCCACTAAAGTAAACGCAAATAGAATTGGAGGGTTATTGTGGCACCATCGGTTGGTGGTGTTGGTAAGATCAAGATTTAAATCATTAACATCAATCATTATCATCCAACTCATTACCCACGCACAGGTCTCAGACCTATGTGGGCTTCATCCTCAGAAAAAAATTGCATATGTTTATTCTAAATATTGGAGACGTGTCAATCATATGACTTTAAAATCAGGTTTTATTTACGTGTTTGAGAAAAAAAAACAAATACTTGTTACTTGTTCAATTCAGTAAAGGCTTAAATTGGTGCTACTCGTCTTTATTCTTTATTTTTGATAAATATTCTATTTTTTAATTTTTATATATTTTATTGTAATTCACTTTCATTTCTCATAGTTATGATGACATTTCAAAGGGAAACAAACACAAATTGGTGCTACTCGTCTTTATTCTTTATTTTTGATAAATGTTCTATTTTTTAATTTTTATATATTTTATTGTAATTCACTTTCATTTCTCATAGTTATGATGACATTTCAAAGGGAAACAAACACAAAGCAGAATAGTTCGAACGAACTTTTTTACTGCTTGAAATTTACCAATACCACCGACAGATGGTGCCGTCTTCACCCGCCAGTTCTATTTGCGTTTAGTATCACTGCTTTAAAATCACTTCCCGGTGGTTCGGAACCCACCTAAAACTGTAGGTCCATCTCATCAATCACCATCATCCAACTCATTACCCAAGCACAGGTCTCAGACCTACGTGGGCTTCATCAAATCGTAGGTATAGGCGTTTAGTACATAAGTGTATAGGCAAAACACTCGATTAAATAATCATGGCAGTTACCATCTTTGTTTTGATGTATATAAGCTTTTAAAACATAAACTATTGCTCAAGCAACCCCCCCCCCCCCCCTGCTTCATTTACTGTCAAAATCTATCGATAGATTTAATAAAAAATAAATTTTCAAATGAAAAATACTTTAATCTCACTTACGAACACAACAAAAGAATACTATTTTGAGTACAGTAATTGAAATACTATTATAAGTTAGTACTGAAAGCTATACACGTGCTTGTGATTATGCACTGTTCCTACAAGAAAATTCATTTGACTATCTTACTCAACTCTTATATATCATTGTTCTAATTCCTATATAACCTCAAACATTGTTTACGACCATTCCCTTGCTACAATATATTTATGTAGGCTCTCCACATTAATCTTTCAGAACTAGACTCTTGACACATTCGTCAGACTCTCCAGGGAATCTTTCTGCTTCAGTCGTATTTTTGTCGCCACTCTTGTGTTCTTAATAAAAACTTTGAGAAAACAAAAATCACATCTGCCCTCCTAGCTCCTAGACAGCACATGGCACTAGCACTTGAATTTTACAAGCTGATTCTGGTAACAACTTACAACATAACATACTCAAAAGATACTAAAACTTGCTTGAAGCATACCTAACACAAAAAGTTCACAGTTGTCATTGGTCCTGAGTTCTACAAGAGTAAATTACTGAGATGGCATTTTCAAGAGTTTTGCTATTATTTAATTATTGAAAGATTAAAGCAGGAGATTAGATTCTTGGATTTCTTGTTCCATAACGATCTGCGTTGTTAATATTAAATTTTTGTTGTAAATTAAACGACTTGCAGTCACTTTTAGATTGTGAATATATAAAAATGTACTCACACGTGGCCGAACGTTTTCGAGTTGTTGAAACCCCCCGACAACTCGAAAACGTTCGGCCACGTGTGAGTATATTTTTTATATATTCGCAATTTAAAACTGACTGCAAGTCGTTTAATTTACAACAAAACGTTAACAGGAGATTAGAGATCTGATTAGTGGCTATGATTTTGTATTCAATTTTCCACCTGTTGAAACAATTTATTAGTAATTTTTTTTTTTATATTGTCTGTTTTTTTTCCATTGTAGACTGTTTGCTCTGTTCTGTTTTCAAGTTCTCGTATCCTCTCATAGACACTTGTTGTTTGTCTCCAAATAATTTCACCTGACTTTAAATAAAATTAAGAAATAAAGTTTTTCAACATTCTGTTTTAGCAAAGAGGATGCTGTTTTAGCCTAATACTAAATTATTATTACAATTATCTATTGTATACAATAGATAATACTATAGATTTATACTAATAGATGTATAACTCTAACCTTCAATGCTATGGAATAGTGAAGCCACTTTTTTGGCGGGAAAAGGCCAAATCGGGCAAAAGAGCCGAGCCAGGTTCTTATGGGGGAAAATCAGTTTTCATTTAGAGATTTCTCACAACTGCCATGATGGATTTCAATAATTTTTTTGAAAAAATAAAATAAAAATAGCTTACGATTTTGTTTTACATAGTAATAATTTTACATTCCAAACTGTTTCTGACTCAAGCCAACTTCAAAATCAGAGCACTGCATAAGCAGTGTCATTAGTATGTGATTGCAGGAAAAACATACAGTACTGTAGTTTTTTCTCCCCGTATTCTTGTGTACTTTAAGGCGCTTAATCCTAATCTGAACTCTAGCACCTCAAAAAACGCTCGCTCTACGATATATTTCCAATATGGCGGCCAAAATTTCAAAAGCTCTTTCTCTATCTCTGATGAATATATATTATATTTTCAGGGACCGTGTGCTTCAAAATACAGTAGTCTCCTATATAAATTCATATTGAAAAGCACAAGAATGCTCACCACTGCCACTGCGTTTCATAAAAATAGGAATATAGCTATATAGCAAATCAAGCGAAATCACTTGATTAAAAGTTATTGAATAATATTACTGTATGGTGTATCACAAGTAATTAATGATTATAAGTACAAGATTGAAGTAATGAATATGGTATCACATTATTTTTAATTAAAAAAAAAAAACAATAAAAGGATAACATTACTTGTTTTAAAATATATTTCCACTAGGCTTGCACTGATTGGTACATCCATAATCACTAAATGAAACAGCCATGTTAAAAAATCATTTCACATCACAAAACAAGTCATTTTAGTACTTTCCATTACCGCTATACAAATTTCCCCGATGTTGCCCGATTTAGAAGTGGGCGACACAGCGGATTCTTGGGTTGCACTACCAGCAAAGATGATGTGAAGTAATTATTATGGTATGAATTAATGGTTTGAAGTATTGTCTTTGCTATCAGTAGAGTTCCTCTTTATAGAAATGTATTCCAAATTCAATTCAATTTGAATTAAGAAAAGACTAATGGAATAATGGTTGATGGTTGTGAAAGTGATCTCGTAATGTGAGATCTCGTAATAATTGGATTAGTATGTCTTCCTTATTGTATTCTATATGTTATGTTGAATGCTTCAAAATCAAGCCTCACTGTATTCAGGGAAATTGAAGGATTAATCTGATTTCAATATTTTCTTGAGGAGTTATATGTTTGCAGCAAAGTTAATTTATTTATAATGACTTATACAAAAAGTTGGAGTCGGCGTAGCCGAGTTGGCTTATCGCTGGTCTGATAAGCCAAAGGTCCTGGGTTCGATCCCAGTTGAGTACAAGATATTTTTCTCGAGCCACTCCCGTGTTTCGTAGGACACGTTAAGCTGTCGGTCCCGGTTGCATATAAAAAAAAGCAGTCGTTAAAAAAAGCGGCGAGGTGGAACTACCCGTAAGGGTCTCCCCACCACGAAAAGCCATACGAATTTACTTTTTTTTTACTTATACAATCAATGTGATACAACATCCTATTGAAAAAAACTTGACATATTATAATTACTTTCTGTGCAAATTTAAACTGAAGAATCCAAATCTTAGGTCAAGTCTTAAGTTTTACTGGAAATTCCACTCTGAAGGACAATTACAGATTCTCTTCAATTGAAGAATAGTTCCCTTTGAATAAAGCACTAGAAGTCCCAAGTAAGTTGATATCGTTTTAAATTTTGTTTGAGATTCGGAAAGTTGATAGCGATAGAAAGTCCAAGATTGTTTTGTCTGAACTGAAAGATTTCACAGTTGAATACTATTACAAAACATGTTTCAGTTAGTTCGTGATTCTAACCCATTAAGAGGATGAAACCCTTCTTATTTTTAGCCCGTACAATAATCTTTCAACCAACCTTTCCCAAAAGTATATTCTAAATTATATTTGCTGAACATGTTCTTGCACAAACTCTGAGAGCAATTCATAAGATTCTTCATTGAAAGTTGCCCTCCACCCGAATTTTTATTATTTCTGCTCAGGTTCCACCAATTTTTTCTGGGAGAGAAGGGTCTGAATGTCACGCCATCTACTCACGGCAGACAAAATTATACCCTCAAATATATTGCTTCGGTTTTCTCCCCGATATTTTGTTTTTACTCCCAGACAGAATGTTTCAGTCTTGCAGTTGAAAATATTGCTTTCAGTTCTGTTTTTATACGCGAGGATTGTTGTGAATGAATGAATTCCTTGACTTAGAATGAATCGAGTGTGATTCAACAAAAAATTCAAATCAAATGTATTCTTCAAACGTATTCTTCAAACGTTATGACGTGATTCCAACCCAGTTATTTTAAATCTTCTGATATGTTAATTCAAATCTTATTTATTATGTACTGGATTCTGTATTCAAGTGTACATAGCAATATTTATTATGCACAGGATTCTGTATTCAATAAGCTTGTTGGCAAAGTTAGACTTTACATCATTCTTCATAAAAAACTAGCCGGTGGTCCGGAACCCACCTAAAACTCTAGGTCCAACACATAAATCATCATCATCATCCAATTCATTATCCATGCACAGATCCATGTGGGCTTCATCATCCGAAAAACATTCTCTTCACAACTTCACTATTTAAAACACAAAAAACAGAAACAAATTAGAAGCCTACAGAAATGCTAATGCAACGTTTCTAAGCAACAAATGCAAATTTTGGTATTATGCTTTTAAACAAAATATAAGATGTTAGTGCAGCAGTTGTATATCACCATAAGATTGACTTACTGATTTATCAACGTAATGAATAATAAGACGAAATTGTCACAACCACATTTATTAAAACTTTGAGAAACTAGTTTCGGTTGTTATTATCAATGGTGACTTATTAACATTTTTAATAATTGTTTTTTTTTCTTTTCAGGTGAGTGTCAAATTTCTTTTAAACTTCAAGTTTGCATCTATATTCAATATTCATCTAGCTGGAATGAATGAAGGTATGGAAAGGAACACTCTTTTATGGAAGATATGCAAAATATTATAATAATATTTAAGTGGGGGAATTTATATTATGAGATAGATCCAACAGCCTAACTGTACAAAGCATAAGTGTATTTACTTAGTAGCTAATCACCTTATGATATCTTCTAATATGATAATTCAAATCATATTTATTATGTACAGGATTCTGTATTCAAGTTTATACGTATAAGAAGTGTTTTATTTACATTCCGACTGTTAATAGCTGTAAGACATTGAAATCTTCTTTTGTTGTAATTTATTTATTTGAGAATAAATTATCTATCTATCTATTGTCAGGGAACAATTTTGTGGCAGTCCCACCCCCCAAGAGAGTGATCATAATTGGCATTTCAAACATAAATTTTCATAAATTAGCGCCATAGTAGACAGCAACGCTGTGTTATACGTGACGTCACTTGGGCACGAAATTCAAAAATTACTGGCATCAGATACAATATTTTAATTATTTTAAATACCTGGCTTAGGCTATCAACACATATCGTTTCACAATTTGAGAGACCTGTTCTTTAATTTGAAACTCAATAAGGGTTATAAAAGGTGCATAATAATTAGTCAGAAATTGGCATATTCATCCAAGCTTTAACCTAATCACTGAATTGGTCATGATCGAATAAATAATAGTATGATAGTAAAGTCAATATTATTAATTATTTCTAATAGTATAGTTCATAAAAAGATTGTACTCACTTAGAATTCGATCAACGAATTTTATTTGTTGTGAAATGTAAACACTTTCACTTCGTAGGTTAGTCCAGACATGAGTTTGAGATTTGACACAATTCGCATTTAAGTTATGAACTGATATTTTTTCACTTCACTATTATTGTGAAAATGTAATTTGAAACACTTTTCGAGCACTTTAATATTATAAATAAATTTTTAAGTCTCAAATGTCAACGTGGTCATCTTATCAGTTCTTATCATCTCCAAACCGGCAAAATTTAGACAGCCGAATTATTTTTTAATTAATTTTAAATAAAGTAGAAATGTGAAAGAATCGCTCAAATTCTGTGATAACCTACTGATGAGTTTATTTCATCGTTTATTTTGTTTTTATTCCAAAACTCATCATCATATAGGTCATAAGTCAAAGGTGACTCAATCTAATTATTTTCTGTCTCTCTCTTTCCTAATTTACTTCCTGAATTTTTTGGGGAAGTTTTTCCGTTACTTGACTTGCTACCTGAACCTGGAGCCGAGAGGATCTGCTGGTAAACTACTCTATAAAGTCGCGGTCCATTTTAATTGAAATTTATTGAAAGGTCTTAAAGTTCCTATTATTTACATGTATTATTATAAATGTATGCTCTTGTTGAAATTTTCGTTGGACGCCTTATTTAAATATTTTGTGAACTTGAACAACGGTGAACCACCTATTCCAAAAGGAGGGCGACTAGCCAGAGTGCAAACCACTGAGGAGTTTCTGTACCGTGAGTTATTCTGAAATTATTTAGTATGGCCATACAGTGGCGTAGCCAGGATTAGATTTCGGGGAGGGCCCACCAAGGGGGGGGTGTGGCTAGCCAGGATCAAATTTCGCGGGGGGGGGGGCTCACAAAGGGGGGGTCTGGGGTATAGGAGGGTCCGGATTTTTTTCAAATTTAGTGGTGTGAAAAGCTAATCTAGACTTGTTAGGCTCTAAAGTTCAAAAGAAAGTTTTGAAAAATTACTACCCAAGAACCTAGGTGGCCTGTTTTGAAATGATAAAGTTTGATATACCGATATCTGTATATCTGTTACTATTTTGAGTCAAAACCCTTGAATTGGAACTAATCATACTTAACTTATGTACTGAATCTCAAAATTAATACAAATTATTATAAGTTTCATATAATTTATGTCATTAGCCTAAAACGCACCCAACCCAAAGTTCATGAAATCGGAGTTTTTTTATCATAGCACACTGTTTAATTTACGCGCTTGCATAGAACTGTTTTAATTTAATTTACGCGCTTGCATTTATTTGTGTGTTTTCATTTATAAAATCCCGATTTTATGAACTTTGGGTGCGTTAAGGCTAGTGGGTTATACTGAATTTTAACTTCAAAACTAAATTTTCTACAAGATTAGTTTATTCAAAAAGGTGATTTATCAATAATTAACAAAGTTAATCCACTTCAAACTTGAAAAATTGCGTTTTATTTAATGTAATAAATGAATAGTTATGGTAGTCACAGTTATCTAACATGTTTTATTCGATTTCGTAGCTCATTTTAAATCAAAATTATCCATTTGAGCACCTAACAAGTTTCTATATGAGTAACTATTGAGGAAAAATTTGAAAAATGCATTAATCTGACTATAACTGTAGCTATATTCCATTACACAAACAGTGTTTCTGTAATCTGTTCGTTATAATACAACAAAACAGATAGAACCCTTCGGCTTTAATAAACCCTTATCTATTATTTATTTGAGAATTTTTTATTTCTGAAATTTCGGGGGGGGGGGGGGCCGGGCCCCATGGGCCCCCCCCTGGCTACGCCACTGTGGCCATACTCTTGTGTTTAAGTGCGCCGAAATAATACAGTGTCAATTCACCACAAACCAACGTTGATGGTACAATCTCCAACTATTGTAAAGGGCTATTCCAACACGGGACCCAATCATACCCTCCACGTGGGGATTTGAAAATCATAAACTTAAATCTAACTGAAAAAAGATTATTTAAAAAACTTTATTCAAAAGGAAAATAATCAAATCGCCAGTCTCTGTAGAAAAATTATCCATTTTGATATAATTTGTTCTAATAAACCTGCATAGATCCAATTCAGTAATTGTGTTTTATATTTGGGTCACCTTGCTCGGTAAAATAAGTTACACTTGTATAGTTTTAAGCAGGTCAAAACGGCAGGGATTGGCGAAATTTGTCCTGGACTCTACAAATTTCAGTAACACGGCACTGCAAATTTTGGGGAGGTTCAGGGCATTTTTGTCACCCCTTTTTGTGGATTTGGAGGAGCCAAGCTGTCGCATGCGCGCAGCCACAAAAGACCTAACTTCCGGAGCAATTAGATGTATTTTTCCATTTTCAGGAAAATTACTACATCACATCCTCCGCCATAAAAAGGGTATATGACACTATACATAAAAATGACAGGTCAAAAATCAAAATAATATTGTTACCCGCATAGACATAGCTGCCTGTGCGCGGGAACGTAGATGCATGTTGTTCCAAAATTTCATTTCTGCCAACATAGAAAGAACCTCATAATATGCTATGGAACGGGTTTGTTTGTAATTTAACAACATCAAACACTACAACAATAATAATAATAATAATAATGTAGCGAGTCTGAATTGGAGAGAGAAAGAAAGGGAATTAGAGAGAAAGAATGACAGTGGTTCTCGGAGTTATCTGCTATGTAAATATTTACTTTTAAGCAATTAATTACACTGCTTTTGACACTTTTATGGTGTTTACTTGGTAATTAGTAGAATGTTCTCGTTGTTTGATTAGACATTAATGGAATGTTATCGAATATTGTGGAAGGTGCTAGTTTCATGATTTATTTGTTTAGAAGTTGACAGAATATTCGAGAGATATCTCAATTATGAAATTTTATATAAATAGAGGAAGTCTCTTGTAAATGAGTTGAGTCTTGTTCGAAATCGCCGTGATAACCAGGTTGTGTCAGTTCTATATTGTGTCTATATATAATGATAATTCTTTCTCTGTGATAATTCTTTTTCCTGTTTAATTAATACCAGTGAGCTACTAAATAGTTTTTATTGTATTACGGACTAGTGCTACGTAAGTGTTCTTTTCGACGTTTCTTTTTGAATATTATTGGACAGTTTATTGTACAGTTTTTAATTAATATTAGATCGGCCTTTTAACTTTTAGTGATTGATTTTTGTACAGCTTATTGAAAACTCATTATCAGTTGAACAATATCGTGTTATCTGTTTTTAATTGCTTATTTTTCTGTAAGACATTACTGAACAGTGAGTGTTTTGATTATTTGTGTAAATAAAGCGCGAGTGATAAATTTAAGTGTTGCCAGCGTTATTTTAGACATAGAACCCGTAACAACAATAATAATAATAACGTATTCAAATATTCTTAATGACTACAACTGGCTCACTCTGTTTTCTATAAAGATTTTATCTAGTCATATAAATACATTCTGTTGCTCTATCCCATTCTTTTTGAAATTTCAACGGTTTTATTTTCATAGATCTGTAGGATCGTAAATCTATTGGTATCAAAAATAGTTTTGTATCTCTTGGTCCATCAAGCCGGAAAATATCTCTATAGATAATCGATCTCCAATCACTGCAGTATTCTAATACCTCTGATTATCTCAATCATGAAAGTTGTATTTTCAAGTGACAGGAGCTCTATCAATGA
This sequence comes from Conomelus anceps, assembly GCA_948455865.1. Taxonomy (NCBI): domain Eukaryota; kingdom Metazoa; phylum Arthropoda; class Insecta; order Hemiptera; family Delphacidae; genus Conomelus; species Conomelus anceps. Next base: position 26,051,696 of record OX418223.1, read on the forward strand.
TTTATCTCATCGTTCTTCAGCCTTCAATTGACTTTCGATATCAGAGCGATGGTGAATGTGCAAGATGATGTGTAGAGAGATCTGCACTCACCATTTATATCTATATCTGTGACTATAAATATATTACTGTGTAGACAACCTCAATAGTGTTCATGGGATGGCTTCTCTATTGCTGACCGCAATAATACTCATTTCGCAAACATCTGTTTAGTTTGTGAGTTGGAATGTCAGGCTGATAAGGGAGTAGGCCAATCATATGCTAGACGTTCATAAATTCTCGTCAATTATAGGAGTGAGTGTGTATAGGCTACGTACTCCCTCGCCTTTCCTGTTCCACATCTGTCCGGATCATCCCAGTTTAAGTTCTGTTGTTTAATTGGTAGCCCATGTACCTTTCAGCTATGGAAAAACAGTCAGCCGTTCCTGGACAGTGGAGTGTGCGGATGGCCGATATATGGAAGTGCTCAGTAGGTTGCAATGGCGTTATCACTGCCTTAAAATCTCCAGGAGGATGTAGCTTCTTCAGTTGCCTCTCTTAAAGCTGGTCGGCTGCTTGTCATCTTGCTCTGGGTACCGTCGTAAATGTGGTTTTGGCATTTACTTTGTAACCTGAACGTATAATAATTAGATTGGGAAATTTTTTTTACTTTGTTTTAATTGGTTTGTTGGTTGGTTAATTTGGCTTTTTTATGATGAAGCCCACGTAGGTCTTAGACCTGTGCGTGGGTAATGAGTTGAATGATGGTGATTGATGAGTTGGACCTACAGTTTTAGGTGGGTTCCGAACATTGCAACAGGGTCGATTAATCAGCCGTAGCATTGGGAGGGGTTGGGATGCCAATTATCTTATTGGTAACATTTTCTCAATTTTGGCCTAAGCTATGACAATTTTTTCAATTATATAGTTCTTATGATTCTGAGAAACTTATTTTCATCAATACAAATTATTTATTGACATTGTTGTATCATATGACAAAGATAAACTTGATCATGATTTTATAAAAATATTCATGTTCGGCTATATTATCAGGTAAACATAATAGGTTAGAAAAGCGATATCAATACTGTATTCCATGGATTATGAAAGTAGTGTTAAAGTGAAGCTATTTTAAAACTATTGTCACTTTTCAGTACAGAAGTCAGACCAATCAGAGCTCAGGAATTCTTCAAAACAGTGTCGAAATGATATTATGCAATAGTCACATCAGCTGATTCAAACATTTTGAAATCAATTTCAATTTAAATTCGGAACCGAACAACAAACACGCATTCCAGATGATGTTAGTGTATGTAATTTATCCTACTGATTGGTAAGTTAAATTTAACTTAATATATTGTTACTCGTGTTAGAATATTGTATGTGATGATTGTATTTTGTTTGTAAGCTACTCCTGAGATGTTTAGTACCTAACTTACATATTACTTGTTGCTTGAAAGCAGGCATAATACAATATTTTCACTAACTACATGCTTTTTCATAATTTGATAGTCAACTGAAAGCTTGAGATTATCGTAGGCTCTTTTAAATATGGTTCCAAAGATATGATTCGTATGAATTGATATGGTTCAAAGGCCCTCATTGGTGAGAGGTATTCAATTAGTTTATATTCATTGGAAGGTGTTTGTATCATTCACATTTCACAATTAGGCCTATCAAATATTCATGTGTTCATTGGGTAGACAGTGTTCTCTTCACAAATTCAACGTAGGCCAGAAGCATTAAATTGAAATTATTAACGATTCAAGAACCTTGAAATAACAATTAAGCACGGAAATCTTCAAGAGTAGTTAGTTCGTTGTGGCAATATAGGTCAACATGTACAGTTAGTCAGTTAGTTAAATGCAAGAATAAATCTATATTCATGTAACTCATAACACATCTTCTATTGTTCCCCGTAAGTTGCATCTATACTACTCGAACAATGCATGCTTAATAGTTTCATACAGTTCGTATATTGCTTTTTAATTGTCGATAAAAGCAAATTATCCATCCTGTTGCACGGCCAGGCAATACAGAAGGCAACGCATTGAAGTTCTGAAACGTTTACCCACCGCGCATAACAATAGCTATGACTAACGGTATTTGGAATTGTTTTTTACTTAATTCAGATCTCGCATAGGTTAATTATTATAATAATTTTTTACTTTGCTTTTGACTCCCAACCGTTTTTGACTAGCTTGTTTACCCATGTCTCTAATATCTAGCAATGTCGTCTTTATAACCTTATTTTTTTATAGTCTAAGTATTTCAAATCAAATCTTCAACTCCGCTGCTATTGCAGCTAATACTCTGAGTACAAATGTGGATAATGATGAAAATATAGTGTCTATTTACTAAAACCAAAACCAACTCTTTATCTTCTTTATTGTTGAAGTTCGGAGTGTGGGCTGAGCATGAATGATGTCCGACATCCTCTCCCTGGACGATGTTGACCCTAGAGAATTTCGACGGCTTGATAGGAGCCCACATACCCGGACAAGGGGACTGCTTGTTCGACCTCTGACCCGTGGCCGTCCATGTCTCGGTCGTGCGAGGCCTCGGGTGTCTTAATCTCGATCCGCCAGCCTTATCCGACCCAAGTAGATGGTGGTGAGTGGCTAAGATGGCAAAGATGTCCACAGGCTGATACCACTCTCCTGAGTACATCTCAGATTACAGACTCCCCATCTTTATTATAATTATCAAAGGCAACAAACTAAATAGCGGAACTACACTCACGAAAACTTTACATTACATTGGCCTGCATATTTTTTAACTTAGTAACGGGACTGTTTTTTTTTTGTCTGCGACCCAAGCATGGATAGATAACTTGTGGCGCCTCATAACTCTTGTCCCGACTTCCATTTCTGGCGATTCTAGACTCTGCTAAAGATGCGCTATACCCTCCATAAACAGCGCAGATCGTGTCACCTAGTTCTGAAGTCGGCATGTACATGTCCCACCCTAACCTTCCTAGGTGAGTTATTATTTGTTACATATCTTGGTTATCTTCTGTACAGTTTGCTCATATTCATAGCAAAGAAAGAGGTTTGTGTTACCATCTAAATTCCAAATATCTCTTCCTTAAAATGGAAACAGAAAATAGCCCCGAGGATTTGAACTGAATTTTGTGCCATGAGTATAGTCTGGCCTATCTTTGGTCTGGATCTTTAGTCTTCTAGTGAAAGTGCACTGTCAATCATACAGCTAGCTACTAGTTCGTATGAAGATTGATTAATATATTACTTACTGAATAATAAACCTTTTGTGTTCTGTTTTGTTGTTTATTAAACATGAATTCTCTTTTTCGTTTTGTTGCTCGTTTTTAATTCTTGTTGTTTAATAAAAACCTCCTTGGTTGAAAACCCAATAAAAAACATTACCAAATTATTTTTAAATTCTGATGAACTAGATATCAATAGTCATCAAAATGTTAGATTCTCATATAATTGGTTGGCTATGAGTTTGTCAACCAATGTGTTAGTAGAGGGCTAGGGTTGAGTTAAGGACTCTGGTCTTCTCTCCCGCTAGACGCATATAGCTACTCCACCCACTCAACCCCTAATTGAGCTACCAGAATAACTCATAATAGTAGGTAATAGACAAAAAATAAATTTTGAAAATTATTAAACTTAGAGATACTTATCTGAAATTAACTACAACTCTATATCGGTTGAACAGACTGGCAATAATTAGAGTGAGATTAGAGAATCTAACCAACAAGCTACTATCACATTCTCAGAAACTGATAGTTTATATAGAAATAGAATAGAAATATTTTATTGTCCAACAAATACATAATAATGTACATTAGGCCTCGTCAAATTTATTTAATATCAATAGTCTAATAATTTTAAATAGCACCTGAAAATCTTTTTTTTGAAGATGAAGCCCACAGGTCTGAGACCTGTGCGTGGGTAATAAGTTGGATGATGGTGACTGATGAGATGGACCTACAGTTTTAGGTGGGTTCCGAACCACCGGGAAGTGATTTTACAGCAGATAACAGTGTCGTTTTTGCTGGTCAATCTAATCGGTCACCGTTACAAACAGGTCCTACGAGAACGCAGCTTATCTCTATCTCATTGAACAGATACCTGCTACGAATCGCGGCTATCACTTCCCTTCCCCATCTAACATGTAAGTTATAGTATAAAATAGCACATAGAAATTCAACATGTATAATATACACTAAAAACAGAATACTTTAATCAATCACCTTAGAAATAGCTATCTATTATTTCATTACACAACTCAAAAAATCCTTAACGTTATATAGGGGATTCTCCAGAAGCATCTTTTTTACTTAAAATTTGAACAAGGATGCACTAAGAGCTCTACAGACCATAGGTAACCTATTAAATGCTTTCAATGATACGATTTTTGATTGACACTGTAGTTTTTTTTATTTATATAAATAGGATTTGAGCCTGTGGTCTGTGGTGTTTATGGTAATACCATACCTGTAAATTTTTATTACATAATTTGCTTGGCGTATTCTTGACGACCCCCTTTTTTGAAGTGGTGCATCATCTGCAACTGGGAATTGTTTTTGTAATCTGAAAAATCGATTGTTGCCAGCATTCCACCACCGCATAAGGCAGTGGTTCTTATCAGATAAGGTCTGCACGATATCAAATGTGAAATTGATTCGATTTTGCAGTGAAAGTTGTGTTACGCATAGCAGATAGAGGGCGGCCGTATTTAAATAAGCAAATGTCGATTTTTATGTGCCCGCTTCTATGAAGGAATCACACTTACACTCCTTATGTGGAGTTGTTTTAATTCTTCTATAAAGCTATTATACTGCCAGTATAATAGAGCTAGAGGACTTATCACTGTGAGCCAACGATGTTGATGCAAGATCCTCACGGACGGGCACGGTTAGATGAAATCATGGACATGGTCAGAGACAGTCATGTGAAGGTGTGTTCACACGAGCCATCTACGTCAGATGAAATTAAGGTCTGATCAGAAGTCTAGCTCATAATATTTGTTGAACTTTTAAGTAATATATAGCTTAAATTTTATAATGCGTTACTAATAAAAATAAAATATAATTCTTGTAAGGCATTACTTGTCGAAAGAGGGACACTTCTAGAAAGAGCAATCTAGACTATTGCTAAAAGACTGATCTCGCTCCAGTCTAGCATGAGCCTGTTGTAGTGTACCAAGCCAATTGCTATTAATGACGGTCCTTTCATAATTTCATAAAAACAGAAAATGTTCTCTCTTTCCCTAAAGCACAGTTTTTTTGTTGGAGGTCTTGTCTTACTTCCTAACACCTTATTCATAACATACCCTTTTTTCATGGTGGCAGCAATCTTATGTAAACAATAAGAACATGCATATTTATTTTCAGAGTTGATTTAAAGAAATGTCGATTTGTATGTGCCCATTTATCAAATGTTTTCATTTTCAATAATTTTTATTCAAAAACCAATTATTGTTTTAGAGAAATCTTTTTAATCGTTACCATTCCTTCAATTTCTATATTAAACTTTCTTAAAAATTCTGTTTTGGAGTGAAATTTCTGTCACAGAAGGCAAGACTGTGTCAGTGAATGCAGTTCTACAGGTTTGAATAATGATGTATCCGTATAAGTGCTGCTTTCAAATCAAATCTATTCCTTTCCTTAAAATAACATACAGCATATTTAATTCTAACAAATGTGAAAGAATACAAAATACAAATTAAAAAAGGTAAATTTTACAAATAAGAGTATGCTGAGACTGTTCATGAATTACAATGTACATGAGTATTATGCAATGCAAAGGAAGGAAGGAAAATAATACCTGCTTAGGTGTAAGACCTATGATCTGACTGTTGTGTATCCAGCTTCGTAAACAGACACAGAATCATCATATTGGTGCTATACAGTATAGTATATAGCCTATTTATGGTGCTCCTATACGAGTCCTAGTTTCTGACTTTTCTAATATAGAATTCTAGTTATTTTAATGCGTCAATTCGTTATCACGCAGGTACAGAGTCGTGCCTGTCTCTCTAAAGGTGAAGTTATGCAGATTCGTCCTGGGCAATTCGCTTGACAAGTAATCATAGGTGCATTATCATGGTTAGCCATCACCCGAGTTGTTGCCGTTGCTAATATCAGGTAAGGAAAGGTTTCGTGAGCTGCGTTCGATCATATCGATTTATTTTCTGCATCGGTTCAGCTTTCGACTCCATCCATAAAATATGTAGAACTGCTAGATGTGGATTCATGCTAGTTGAGAAGTGTCCTTATACAATTTCCTACAATAAAATATACATTGCTATATTGCCGATTGTCAGTTTCCTATATTTTAAATTTGTTTTGCTAAAGCAGTGACCTGCAGTTCATTGCACGTCACGTGACTTGGAAACGCCTATTCCTCTCAATTTCATCTTATAATTTGAATATCAACTGCAACCATACATTTTCTTATTAGAAATTTCACAGCCCTGCCCAATTAACAAATGACAAAATATTTTGGTTTTTTAGTTGTTTTGTTATTATTATTATTATTATTATTATTTTGTCACATGAAACCGCATTATGATGAACATAGCTCTAGCGGTGTATGACACTTCAATGCAGTTTCAGTTACATAGCCATTCGGTTACAGCAGGTAGTCGTCAACTTCTTTAAAAAATGTAGGAATCTTTTTTAAATTTTATTTCAAGTGCTAAACAACGCGCGAATCTCGTCTTTGCCCGAGACAAGCGCAACAAAGCCATGGAAATCACGTTATGAGCGAATGGCACTGTCTGAATCAAAAATATCATGTTTTAATCTTGGGTTTTGAAAAAAACTTGAACCACTCTGAAAGAATTGTGGATTTGAGGACACCACCAAATTACGAAATAACGTATTTAAATACCCATATAACATACAAATACCTATAAATAAGAACCCAAATACTGCTTTATTTATTGCTAGATGACTGGAGGGGGGGGGGGGTCTTTCATCCCCTTCCCCCATGGTTTGCGCCTGAATTTATTGATATTCATTGTAACACACATTCGATACGCTGTAAAATAGGCTGTAATATGAAAAACATGAAAACACACTTCATATATGAAAAATTCTATAAGCTATAATTGTGTCGAAAACTTGTAATGGGTTGAAAGTTTTTAAAAAGTGGAATTTCAACTCAAATCGGTTTTATTCATTACATAGAAAATCTGAGTAATTCTCAAAGATTGAAGCTTTGTAAAAATTTAAACATTTGAAGCATGTGCAAAGGGTCTTTATTTGAAAGACCATGTTTTTCAAAATAGATCGAACTGATTAGAAAACTAGTTGAAGTTAAAAATCAGTAATTCTAGATGGAATGGAATCGATTGTTCGTAGTTTATTTGTTGTATTATTCAATTTCTATAGTATGTTATTCAACCTTTATCTTGTACAATGTGAATAGAATAATTGAAGAAGAAATAATGTGAATGAGAAATTTCTTCTGTATAGAAACGGAACACTTAAAATCTAGCGTACAAGCGTACTATATATAAAGACTAAACTATTCAACTTTTTTTGAAATTTGTACATTTTTCCATCATTATAAATGAAAAATTCACAAGCTATTCCACCTTTATACACGTTAATACAAGTTAAGATACACGTTAATACAATATGAATAGAATAATTCAAGAAGAAATAATTTGAAGTTAAATTCCTGGATTTCTTGAAGATGGGTTTCAACAACTCGAAAACGTTTGGCCTACAAAGTAAGTGAAATACTACTTATTTTTAATAAAAATTTGACTGCAAGTCGTTGAATTCACTTGAAAAGTTAAATTTGAAGTTATTGAATTTCTTCTGTATAGAAATAGAACACATATAATCTAGCCTATTTTATTTATAGCCAATATATAGGCTAAACTATTCAAATTTATTGGAAATTTGTACATTTTCTCATCATTAAACATGAAAAATTCACAAGCTATTCCACCTTTTTTCATGTTAATACAAGTTAAGATACACGTTAATATAATATGAATAGAATAATTCAAGAAGAAATTATGTGAAGTTATTGAATTTCTTCTGTATATAAATAGAACACAACATAATCTAACCTACTTTATTCATAGCCATTATATAGACTGAACTATTCAACTTTTTTGGAAATTTTTACATTTTTCCACCATTAAACATCAAAAATTCACAAGCTGTTCCACCTTTATGAGCAATTACTGTATACACGTTAGTAAAAGTTACTTGCTAATAAAATGAACCCAAAATTAATTACAGTAATATATTCCTCTATGACGATAATTAAGGCAGGAAATGAGGCATCAATGATCATGGAACCATAATCAGCGGATCATGAGGCATGAAGGATGCCATGGAAGAAAGTGAAACTATTATCAGATCAATGGTGTAGAGCGGTGAAAAGTAAAGCAGATTGAAACGCGAACAATCGAGAGCAAATAATTCACTTGCTTTCAAGGTGAGGTCGACCTGGGGTCGCCAAAAGCCGCCTGCTGATTGGTGGTGATTGGTGCAACTTGGTGCGCTGATTGGTGCAAGCATCCACTCGGTGCTGACGGCTGGACGTCCGGACGGGTCATGATCGACTGACACGGACGACACGATTCCGCGACTAAGTCCGAGATACAGATAGCATCCGGTCGTTTCGTGAATGTACTGGCAACTGGGAACCAATCGGTGGATAAGTTGTTGCCCCCTGTAGTCTGCACAAGGTCGCCAAAACTAGTAGAGCATGAACTGAAGAAAGTGTTGATTAGTTGTTGTTGTTGTTGTTGTTGTTGTGAGGGGAGGATTGGCCAATTTAATAGACATGGTGTAAATAACAAGTACCGATCTTTCATTCTTATTTGAAAGAACAAGTTGTATTACAAGGTTGAATTGATTAGATGTTTCGTTTTCACATCTGTCCATTCATTCTATGAACAAAAATGTACTAGTCTTGAAGTTTGCTGAAAAGTTGGAAATGTAAACAAAAAATGGTTTAATTTTGAATTTCTTTTCTAATTATGGAGTATGCTGAAAAGTTGTTGGAAATGTTTTGGTTTTTTTTTAGTTTGAAGTAATGAAGTATGCTGAAAAGTATAGTTTACTATAATTGTAGGTTATAGATCATTACGTACCTTACTGTTTAATATATGTATGGTTGTAGATTCTTCGTCGGTGTACAGAAAACGATGAATGCAGATTTTGGTTCCATATCTTGTTTGGTATTGTAAATTATTGTTTTAGAAAATTAAAACATTTCTTATCAATAATAGGTAGTTTTATTAGCTATTAATTAATGGATACTAAATTTACGTCAACATTAAATTGCCAAAAATATCCATTAGTTAATGCATTAATCTATTAAAGATGAAAGAGAGCGTCCATCACACCCAACGTAGGAGGAGTAGCTAGGGTTCCGAGCTTAGTGTACTAAATTGAACCACAGAAAATGGAGAGCTTATTTGTCTATGCTTGTAATTTGTAAACCACAAAAAATTGAGAGATTTATCTTTGTCTAAACTATGTTATCTATGACTGCACATCTACACTTGTAGCGGATTTGTATAGTACCTTCAGTTTTATGCTTCCACCATACTGACATTTTTTTAAGAAGTTTATGTCCGTGGTTGGTTCTAGGCCAAGTGGGACATGGATAAATTGGCACAGACTACAATGAAGCTCCAAATAAAGTGGAATACGGTAAAGAGTTTATGAAACCAATAAATAATAATCTAGCATATTAAAATTATGTAACATAAAAACCTTGCTCAATGCAGTACTGAATATATTGTACGTTTGTGGACGTCCATTGAACAATTTATGAAATACTTGTAGGTCTATTGCTTCATGATTTTATAACCGAATAAACTGACAGAATAACGATGAGAGCAATCTGTGTGTAAAGTTATATGTATGTCGGAAACTTGCCTCAACATTTTTCCCGTATAACATTTTGTTGGCGATAAATTAGTTGTAGTCCTTTTTTGCTCATAAAGAGACAGAATTTTGAAGTGCATAGAAAGTTTCTAGCTTGATTTATTTTTATAGTTGGCTGCTCCTTACTGGTCCAAAAGAGAACGGAAAATCGTTTGTAACTTGGATATATATACACTGCAACTTTGCGAAAAAATAACGGCTTTTAGCTCGGAGGTGTTCGTCCAACTTCGGTAAAGTTCGTGAGATGGGACAAGTCACGATAGCCGTGATTCGAAGCCATGAATGGAATACATTGCTCTGAGGCGATTACTTTCAATCTTCGACGTCTAATTAATAAAAATCGATCAGCTTTATCAAATGTTTCAATCTTCGGTACTTGCCAATCAATTGGCCGCCATCGGCTGTCAGTCATGAATGATTGATTTTTTGAAATTTCGTTCCATTCACCTATTGAAATTTTCTTTATTTTTGTTCAAAGTTAAAAAGTGACTTTGATACAACCCACTTCATACTATGTGCTTTACAAAAAATTGAAATGTTTTTATTGTCCCAGCCATGAGCCTTCATTTATTTCATGTCCCAATAGTTTCATTCAAGGAAATGAGTAACTCCTCTTTTCTGGGCTACTTGAATGTTTTGTTGAATGAAAAATCAAAAATTATCAACGTTTTATAATTTTGAAATGTACTGTTCATAGGATTCAAGCAAAAGATTCTCATAACTTAGCGCCTAATACAGCCTTGTCATTGTCATTTGCTATTAAAAGATCAGTAAGTGTGAACCAGCGAACTAATAAGACCCCTTCTTATGTTTTTATTGGTCTTCTTATTGGTCGTATGTGTTCGCTGGTGTGGACTGTTCTTCTAGCTGGGAAAGTGGGTGCACAAGAGCACGTGATCAGGGTCATTTATTTTTTCACAACTAGACACTTTGTAAACATTCATTTTATAGTAGGCAGCCCCATTTTCTCAAGCTTGTTTTGCACCTAGACACAACCAAATTTTATTAATTTAAAGTTTTCCTTCCGGTGAATGGAAGATTACTTCCTGTCGACAATTCTTTTTTGATAGGAGGCTATCAGTATCAGTTAGTAGGCTAATTACCAATACTAACTCACTGATTGTAAATAATTGGTTTCAGTACACAATGGTTATGGATGAACCGATGGTTATTTTTTAATTCATGGTAGCATTACGAATAATTTATTAATAATCAGTCATATTCTAAGATTTGGTTGAATAAGCTACTTAATCAGTGGTTATTCTGTTATACAAGAAAATCAATTGAGAAAAGTGCTTGAAAATGATTTTTTCCAAATATGGACAAATATAATATAAATTCCAGTTGTGATGAATTCACAATGTTTTTGAACTTCGCGCTCAGGTACACTCTTTTGTTGGCAGTTGCTAGGTACATTATTTTAAATTTTATGGAAACCATTTGAAATTTTGTATATAAACTTCTGTGAATTGGAATTAATTATTAACATTAATAATTGACTTGCTCTTAGTGGATTAAAATTAATAAATATAAACTAACGTAAATCAATATTATGTAAATCATGCACTTAATGAGAAATGTGTGATTTAGAAGGCTGCCTAGCCATGTAATCATACGAGGTGGCGTGATCTCCAGTTCTCGTTTTTTATTGGTTAAGTCAAGAAAAAATGTGTGTTTTGTTAAATCTTGCATCTCGATCAGGTAGCGTCTTTTTTAGTTGGCTTGGCTTGATTTCTTGATGACTTGAGCTTACGAAGGGAAGACAAGCAATGGAGTAGAAATTAATTTTTTGATTTATGATGAGTTGAGGATTTTAATTTTTGCATTTTGAAATGTAGAGTTTTAATTACAGTTTGACCTTCCAGTTTTTTTTATTTATCTTTTCAAGGGATTGAGTTTGATTAGTCTTCATAAATGTAATTGAATTAAATATCACCACCAAATTTTGGGTAAGTTTTTCAAGTTTCTAATGTCAGTAAATTATCAATTCCTATTGTGTCTTAAAATTGAATTCTGAGATAAATATGTCAGTAATGCAAAGATTTAACCTATAATTACTCTTTAGTTTAATTTCAAAGATTCTTATTTCTAAGAACACTTCAGGTTTCGTTTGAGAAATTCATTTGTCTAAGTTTCTCTGTGAAGTATCTAAAGGTTACCGTAGATGGACCATAAAATTTGTTTTTCTGTTAGTAATTTCGAATGTAATGTTTTTCCTTTTGAGAAAGCCTTTACTAGTTTGTTGTGATTAAGTATTCTTGGCATGATGCTAAAATTTCAGTAATAGGTGAACTCGATTTAAATAATTATAGAAGTTTGGACTTTTCTTTGGATAGGAATTAATTATGTAACATAAAAGATTAGATAGATGAGATAAACTATGAGTGTATTATTTCTGAAACGTTTTACAAGAAATAACTTGAACTATTTAATGAAAGTAGCAGAGGTATCTCTATTTTTTATTGAACGATTTTGTAATCTAGAACTTTATGTCTCTTTAAAATCTGAGTTAGAAAATCAAAATTTAATGAGAACGAATATTTGACACATAGAGTATATTGTTGTATTCTTTTATTTTTGGTAAATTGTGAAATTGATTTTAGTTTGTAGTCAAGAGAGTAAAGAGCAAATTGTAGGACAAATTGATTAATTTCAGTGGTCCCAGTTGGAGGTACGAGTTCTGGATCAATTTGGCATCACTAATTACCAGTTAAAAATTTCAACCTGATTTGGGATTACCAGATGAATCCTTAAGTTTGCTGATGGAGGGCAGAGACAGGAATATGTACCGGTAACTGTAGGATGAGTGTTCTAAGGACCAAATCAAGGTAACATATCAACAATTTCTAGTATTAGTGGGCCCACTCGTCGATAGTGCGATCGATTATATGGACTGACTTGAGGACACATTTGGGGGGAAAATTTAATAGTCGAAAATACATCTAGAGAAAAGGTTTATTAGTTGAAAGTTTAAAGTTTGTAAGTGATGTTTGCCTCAGGAAGATTAATTATTAGTAACAGATTGTGACCTTTAATTATTTGATTGATATTATTTTATTGTGATAAGTTTCTGTGATATTGTGTTGTATGGTTTTTTGAATATGTTTGGTTTAGACAACGATTTAGGTTTATTTTGTTAGAAAAGAGTAATAAATCTGGAAGGTCATTACTGTAGCTGTGTTTAATTGTCTCTTCCGGTTCTTGTTGATTAGAGTGTTTGGTCAGTCAAGCAAACAGTAAAAATGCTGTTTGGGTAATTTGTTTTATGTTGTCCGTTCAAAATTCAAAATTCAAAATTTACAATTAAAATCAATAAAGGACGGCATACAGTAATGTTTTCACTTATCAGACGACATGCAGAACTATTTGAAATTAATAAGAAATCCAGTTCTGCATGTCGTCTGAGTGAAAATATCTATTATTCTGCTGGCAGTTCGTCATCAACAAATACTTTACGAAAGAGTAAATTCGATTGAGGTTGAATTCCTGCTGCTGAGAAAAAGTTCATTTTCTACTGTTTCTACTTTAGTTTTCACTTAGATCTATGCTAGTTTTAATAATATTTTCGGATTGTGGGTCGTTAATTTTGAAACTGGTTGTTATCAGGCTATTTTCCTTGTAAGTTTCTCTTCAATTGATTGGCTCTTCCAAATATTCACTTGCGTTTGTAGTAGGTACTCAGAATTTTTAAAAATAATTCATTGCAGCTAGTTCTATGGTGAGAATTTTAGTGGATAGGTATTTCGGTTGTCACTTTCAAATAATTTCAGATCGAATTCACTCACTTATTACTGTTTATTTCAATACTATAGGCCGATTCACCTTAAGAATTCAGTATTGTTTAAATGGAGAGCATTGTTGCCAAGTGTATGTGCTATCGCTAAACAGAGCAATCGACACCTACTTTGAATGTTGGGACTGTACTCCAGCCGTCTCGAGTAGGCTTCGATTATAAATAATAACAATTAGTCACGTCCGGCTCGGTTCCGTGAATAGCATTTGACGTTCCAGTGGAAGTTCACATCAAATTTCGTGTTTTCGCTTTTCGTTGTGTCATTTTTAGGAGAACATGATATTTACATTAACAATTAAATATATTTACATGAAATGTTGATTGTGCCATCAACGCTGACAAAGATTCTGTTTAATGTTAGTTATCATTTTATGGCAACTGATACGTTTTAACGTACTTTAAACTTATCCATGATGAAGTTATTGGATTTTACAATTATTAAATTGTCAAATATGTTCAACTTAATTAAATTTTCCAATTCCCTTTCAATGTTATAAATTTCACTGGAGACATCCAGTAACAATTGACAATTCAGTCAATTAACAATTCGTTTAACATCCAGTAACAAAGTAACAATTTAGTATTCTTGAGAATGTCCTTTCTTGAATTTATTGTGTTTGAAACATGAATCTTAATAAATCGTTGATTTAAAAGAGGACAATAAGATTCAATCAGAAGTAAAGATTTTACGGAAAGTGTCAGCCGGTAACTTAGCCGCTAAAAAACTTCAATAGAGGTCTACAATTTTGAAAGTTGGTCGATTTCGATAAAATTTTAACTCTACTTTGTATACACAAAATAGATATCAAATATGAAAAAAAAATTAATTATCTTCACGCATTCCAAAATTTTGTAGTTTGACGCATCGTTTGCTATCGCTGGATTTGTTTGTGTTACGAGCGGTACAGTCTCTACTGAAAGTCAAGATCGAGCACTACGAGTACGACAACGTTGGTCAGTGCGAGTGGGACAGATACATTGGTAACTGCCTTGTGATTAACAAGGATAGAAAGCCTCCATAAAGTTAAACAATACTGAATTTAAACCTATAGCTGACTATACTCCGCTTCAACTAACGGAAAAGATAGCATGGATTTCGAAGGTCATTCGTGTGTTTTGCTGTTAGTGAAAAGCTAAAAGTATTCTAATTTGTTTCGAATAAACATTTTCTTGAATTAGATCTCATTCAATAAGCTTTTTTCCCCTCTTTTTATTGTTGAAAAAAAAACACAAGAAAATGTTTCATGAGTACTTCTTATAAATACTTGATTATTGTACTTAAAAGATAATTACTTCTGAGTATTTGTACTATACATGCTGACTAGACAGACTAGACTCAAACTATTTTTTTTATAAATTAACTTCTAAGCTTAGTTGCACACTGGCCACATGTACAATAGTATAGTTCATACTATAGTTGTACTAGAAAAAAAAAAAAATAGAGGTAGTGGCCAGTTAATTTCCTGGATATTTTTTGCAAAATTTTTATTATATGTTTTTATTGGTTGGAAATAAAATTCAGGATTCATTATTCATAAGCTGAGTTATCATTTATGCAACTGAATTAATTTTATTAAAAATGATACAGTGTCTTAATTTGAGATGTAGTCTAATTACTATATTTTCTAATTACGGTGTGCAAATTGAAAATTCTTCGGTACAATACTTTTCATCTTCAATATAAGGTAACAGCTGTGAAAGAAGATTAGATGAATCTCATTAATGTTCTGAAATAATTTTATTGATAATTTTATGAACGAATTCACACAGATAATGAATCCACTGGCACATAATATCTTAGGCACCACTCTATTTGTTTCATTCTTATTAAGAAATCATGGCTGCTCTCTTATGACAGTTGAAAGGTGTATAATTACGCTATCTAGGCCGGTAATACTGCGTCATTTTATACTAGCTTTATTCAAATTAATTTTCTTGGCTAGCTGGTCAGCTCTACGATGGTTCAATAATTTCCGAGAGCTCTGCCCTCTCCGGCTATGGAGCGTGGCTGATTAATTATTTAATTAATTGTATAAAAAAGTAATAAACTGAACGGTGCGTGTCGGAAACTGTGCAGTGGCTCGGCTGCATCCTTTCTATTCGTCCATCATTTCCATCTGGTTAAAAGTGTCAAGAATGGACAAGTCTTTGTCCAAACTTTGCCATTTCATTTAATTTCATCACTTATCTATCATACATTGCCTAATCATACAAATATCATTGTTCATAATTTCTAGCACTATAAAAAAATAGAATCATCTTAGTTTTCCTATGTGATGTTGATAATTTTTTTTAACCACTCATGTGCAAAATTTGTAGATTTACATGAACAAAGAAAGATATCTAATCTAATCTTCTTCCATGATTGGTGAAAAGTTGCAGACCTGTAGCAATTCGAATCATTCCTCCATCGAATCTAGCAATATGCCTAATTATACTACTCTTGTACATGCCTATACTAGGAACAATAAGTGTATACTACATACAAATAAGTGTATTATTATCATTCTTATATTTATCCACACATTCATTTATTTTAGTTGTACAAGGGTGCTTGCACTGTTGCATCCAATACTCTATGGTAATCACCATCGCAAAATCAAACACATTGGGTGGAATGGTGTATGACAGAGCAACGTGAGTTCCCCCGTTCCACAGTATGTCTGACTTTGCGATGGTGATTATCCTCGAGTATATATTGGATGCGCTTCACTGTGCATAACAGATTGAAGCAGCGTGAATACTATACTATTATACAGAATATGTTTGATTTTGCGATGGTGAGTATTGAGTGCTCCACTGTGCAAGCACCCAAAGGAATTTCATTCCTATTTGGCACCTTCTTCCCGGCCCCCGTTATACAATTTATGTTAACTTTTCAAGCGAATTCAACGACTTGCAGTCAAATTTTTATTAAAATAAGTAGTATTTCAAGGCCTTGAAGATGGGTTTTAACAACTCGAAAACGTTCGGCCTACAGAGTAAGTGAAATACTACTTATTTTAATGAAAATTTTACTGCAAGTCGTTGAATTCACTTGAAAAGTTAATATTAACAACGCAGTTCTTCATGGAACAAGAAATCCTGAAATACAATTTATGTTTTCACGGCTAACTCTTCTTTTATTTGTACTTCATTTTCTTTTATTCTCCCACTAACATGATACATGATTCAAGCGTCATGATTTCAAGAGGGTAACGTTAGGTATAATATAATGGTATAATAATAGAACGTCTTTGCGTGGGGGGCATGTGAAAGATGCCCTTCATCAGAACCTATTTTTCTCTAAAATCCTACCCCAGACTTTTCTCAAGGCGCAAATATTAATATATTTATGTATTATAATGAAAAAGAAAAAACAGTTTAGTTGCAATAGGCAAGTGAAAGAACTCGCACAAGTGTACTTTAATAAAGGAGCATGAATAACCAAGCGGAACATTGTTATTACTCGTTACAATATTGAATTCAAAATAGATGTTCAAATCATTGTACCGTTCTCGACAATTGTAGCCGTTGGTGTTATTGGATTGCACTTAGTATTCCATTCCATTCTTGGGAGTGGCACTTGATTGCCGATGTTATTTTATCCACTTCCTTTACGAGGCGAACAGATGAATGATGTATGAATTGGATGAGTCAATTTGCACATATCTTTCTCGAACGCGTGGCCTCTCTACAAGATGACGTACTAAACCACGTGACGCACTCAGCGCGGGAACATCCTTCATTGGCGCCTGCTTGATTACGATTTCAACAGCAACGGATGGTCGGTTTGAATTTGCCAGCGGCCTCAGTATCAGTATTCTGTATTCAGTAGTTGGTAGTTGTGCGGGCTGTAGTATGGCTGTGCCTGTTGTCGTTTTGTTTTTATAGCGGTCGTTAATTTGCATCAATTTAAACGGAGGTGACTACATTTTTGTTCTCTGCGGGATGTGGAATGTTGAATAGGACACGCTCACCGGATTCTTGACTGTCTGTGTCTTGTGTTTTTTGTACTGTAATATTAGTTTTTTGTGCTGTAATAGTAGTTAATTGGATTTCTTGATTTGAGGTAAGCATTTTAGGGGTTTTGAATTATTATTATTATCATTGGGTAATTCCAGTTTTTATGACAATATTTTGTTTTAATTTGAATAGTATATGCTTATTGGATTCCAATATCTATTATGCTTCGCCTGTGCTGCGATATTAGAGTATGCTGTTTTTTAGGAATTTGTTGGATTCCTAAAATACAGCATACTCTAATATCGCAGCATAACAGATATTGGAATCCAATAAGCATATACTATACAAATTAGAACAGAATACAGTCATAAAAACTGTTGGATAACGTGATGTGAAGTAAGGATTCTGGGTTATTCGAATTATTACTGGATTATTCAAGTTTTTTTATCACTGAATTGTCACTGACCTCTCAAATTTCAGAATATTGCATGAAAGTAAGTCTGACACCTCCTCTTCATCTATATTATATAAAGGCCAAATACTACTAATTGACTGACTTATTGAAGTTGAAATTTGGTAAGCGAAGACCCTAGCGTGTCTAAGAACTGGTTTTGAAAACTTTCCAAAAATATGACCAAAGTTGACATTTTAGTGAAAAGATTCCCCTGGCGAGCGAAGCGTTGAGGGCGGTTCTAGGGGATGACCCCCACTTTCCAGCCCCGTGACTACTTTTCGATAGACCTCCTTCAGTTTTCAAGTATTCAAATTTCGAGCTGCTCTTGTTCTAATTATGTCTCTAAAATAATGTATCTTTATCGATACCAGTTCAGGATAAACGCCTCTCCTTATTGGGATTTAATTAATTTACAATTATTATGTAAAATCTATATAATTTATTTAAGAAATATATTTTACACGAGTTCTTGCAAAAAAGTAAAAGTATCAAATACCGTTATAATCTACCAATAGATCCTGTACCTTGGCACGGTGTATTACGCTATTTCATTTCTCCCCCCCCCCCCCCCATCATGAAGTTGATCTTTCTACCTTATTCTTTATCTAATTAGG
The DNA here is from genome assembly GCA_948455865.1 of Conomelus anceps. Taxonomy (NCBI): domain Eukaryota; kingdom Metazoa; phylum Arthropoda; class Insecta; order Hemiptera; family Delphacidae; genus Conomelus; species Conomelus anceps. The sequence continues at coordinate 26,070,377 of OX418223.1, forward strand.
CCTATACCATTTCTACTCTTTCAACTTCCCTTCCGTTGCCGATGACCAAATAACCATCGTGGTTACCGATGGCAAATACATATATATATATCTGCTTATGTTCTGCTATTGAAATACTCATTAAATTAATAAAAGAATGATTTTATTTTTCACACAAATAATGTGAGATTTATTTCATGAACGATAAATGAATGCCAAAGATAATTTAAAAAATGCATTGTACAGTAAAGTACATGAATAATATTCAATCGTGAACGTTTTTACTTTTAACACTTTAGAGCATATAAGGTTAATACTTCAAGAAGTATCCAGTTACTATGACAAGTAATAAGGCGATAAATGGCGTGAAAAGCTCGTGCTTTATCACTAAAACTTTGAATTTGTCAAGTAACTGACATTGAAGGCTAGGGCTAGGCTTTGAATACACCGCGACTAATCTTGTCGATGGAGCCGAGTTGAATAATGACTTTATGCTTGAGCCAGCTTTTGTTTTGCATTTCATTCACATAGAAACAAGATTTCTCTATGAAAAAAAATACAAACTGGCCGAGAGTAGCCTTGAATTTTAAGTTTGAGAATGAAATAGTAATCTTGTCAGTTTTTCTCTCATGTTGTATTCTATTGAAATTTCAAGTTATTCTGCAAACTACAAAGCCTGTTGTGTTAATTGAAACCTCTGTTATAGGCCAGTTGGGTTGTGGGCTGTGATTTTAAATTTAAATAACTTATTTTTATTCTTTCATCAGTATCATCACTATTTGTTTCAAATATTGGCTGTACGCTTTACCAAATTCTAATAATAATATTTTTGTTTTATACGAAATTTATTACGTATTCTTTTATTAAAGGTAGAAATATTTAAACTGTCGTCTGGTAGAAGAGGCAGTTACTGACAAAAAATTTACGAATCATCAGTCGTGAGTTGTTAGGTGCAGTTGGGTCCAACAATAATTTCAAGTAACCAAGAAGTAGGTTTCTACTTGTCAACGTATATGGCTGACTTTCGGTTATATGCTTTTTGGCTATATGCATGTTTCAACAACTTTTTTACACATTGTTTAATAAATTACTGGATTTGATTTCTATTATTTGAGTGCATTCCTGCAGCTATGACATCTTTCACTGCTTTATACGTGCAGACATGACTGCTTTAAACATCCACACCCATGATTTTTCTCTTTTGACAATTTTCTTTGTTCTAGTCCTATTTTATTTATTTATTTCTTAAACTCTGCTTTCATTTTAACAGTTGCATCATTCAGCTCCTCTTTGTCTTTGTTTTTCCTCATTATTGCTTCATACATTGTAAGTAAATAAATTGTCTGTACATTGTCTGGTACCTTTGTAAGCAATGCTCTTGTTATTGAAGATTCCAAGTCCCTGTTGTGACTGAGATGCACCCATAAAACTCTGAGATGCACCCTGGGCGCTGTTGGGGCCTTTTCTAGGAAAATTAATTCTGTAGAAAAGGTTCTGTAACTTGATATTGAATATGTTGACCAGGCTTAATTTTATGACACCAATTATTGTAAAACAACAGAACATTGTTTTTGTTTGAACAAGTAGCCTAGTCAATAGTGTCAATGGGAAATCCGTTAGAACTCACAAGCTGATGTAACAATAGAGTTTCTATTGTATGTTTCGTTGCCTTTATTGCCTATGCTCAAATCTCTCACCTAGAATATTGCTTATGATTGATCTGTGCTTTTTCCATTCATAAAGATTGAACAAGCATTCAATGTTGATTAATGCCTTGTACTTGAAGTACTTAAACTTCCAATAATAGTTAATTGGCTGTGATTTGAATTTTGCGTGATCACTCTATCGACTTAATGCCTTATTATTGCAGGTGTGATATTGCAAAAATCATGCAGTATTTCTCCCTGCATTGCATAAGGTGGTGTCATGGTTAGTTTTGGTTAGGTTTATCACACTTTCACTATTGTTCCAAGGTGTTAGTACTTGAACGTTTTACAGCCTTAACCATGGTTTTTATTGGCTGGGAACATATTGAGTTACATCTCTGAAATTAGATTTTAGAGTTTCTCTTTCAATAGAACAATTTTATTTGCGATAATAAATTCGTCAATATAGTGAGATAAATTACATCTCCTTATTCTGAACACTTTGGCTAATAGTCTTAGAGACATTGAATGCAATAATTGAAATAAGAATGAGGTGAACATCCACACCCATGATTTTTATCTTTTATGACAATTTTCTTTGTTCTAGTCCTATTTTATTTATTTATTGCTCTTCCCATTATGTTATGAATTTCATTTCTTAATTTTTCCATACACTTACCAAATTTTTATTTATGCTCTGGGCTGGGCTCTTTTTACGCTAATCATACTTCCTTAAACCATTCTATTTTCAAAGACTCATTGATTACCAAGACATGTTATTACATGATGTCATTGCATGAGTTCCTAATTACTTTTGAATTTGCATCTAGAATATTCTAGAACATCTAAAAATTATTATTGAAATTGTCAAAAGTTTATTCAACATACTTTTCTCATCAAGACTTGATCTAAATAGCAAGAAAAACATCTAAATAAATTTAAAATAAATGAGTAGAACTGGTGTTGATATTGTAAAATCTTTTCTATTGAAGCAAAACAGAAGTAGTCAAATTTCACTAAATTTTAATAATTTGAGTCACATGACCATGGTTTCGTGTTTTACTAACACATCTTCGGCATCCTGCTTCTTCAGTACAGCCGAAGATATGTTGGTAAAACACGAAACCATGGTCCTGTGACTCGAATTATTAAAGTTTAGTGAAATTTGACCACAACTTCCGTTTTGTTTTAATTAAAATAAATGAGTTGAGGATTTTTTAGACTGAAAAATAACTGTATTCTGTGAAACGGAACTTCATTCTATGTATATTTAAAAAATGGTTTCTATAAGATGTCTTCAATAATTGCATTCAATGCAACTAACTTTGCATTTCAATAGCTCATGGTATTGCTAACAAGTAGGTAGTGTGAATTCATACACTGTTATTTGATTGTCTATTGTTCCTGGTAGATTGGACGCCCTTGGTAGAGTTTTTATGAATCATATGCAGATGATTAAAATAATTGTTTGTTATTGCTGAACGTTAGTTTGGTTTTCAATAAGTCTAGACATCCAATTCTTGAATCCATTTGAGGTATGCTGAAATCAATGTTTGCTAGAATATACCAAAATTTCAATTAAAACAGTGATCTTGAATCGGAACTTCAGAATTATTTTAAATCCATAAACAATATTCTGGAGAAAACGTTTAAAATGTTTAATATACTACATATCCCTGCAGATCATTAATGCAATCATGATAACCAAGCAGCTAAAGGATGCATTAGGTCTTAGAACAATAAATGTGGTAGAACATGAATCTAAATAGAAACTTCAGTATTATTTTAAATCCAGGAATTTATTTTAAATCCTTTATCAATAGAAACATTTGAAATATTACTACAACACCATTACTAATTATAAACTTTATTACTATTCAAATGTTCCTGCAGTTCATCAATATACTTTACATAATTCTATTCAAAATGAATTTTTCATGCTTTGATGTTTAAATATAGGATTTATTTGTGGTATTTATTATTTTTTGATGACTGCCATATTCATAATGCAGTCATTTCATTCCCAAATAATAAATCTTAAATAACATAATATTTTTTTAATATATATTTTTTCACAACAGACTGCAACAAAAATTACAATTTTTCATTACCCTACCCAGCTATATCATGTTCTAGCGAAGGGTATGAATTGAACTTTATCTGAGATAATCATTTGTTATTCTTTTAAATTCCTCAACTATATCAGTTCGCAAGTATTTGTAACTTGGATTTTCAGTTCCTCTGAAAATAAATTTCCATTGTAATTTCCCTTGAAGTGCGGAAGAAGGCATAGAGTATAAATTGAACTTTAAAAATTATTCCTCAACTATTGTTGTAACTGAATGAAAAATGAAGTATTTTGCAATTTATGAATTTAGAACAACTAGAGTTCACTACATTATCCAGTAAGTAAATACCAAGTGATAGCCGTGAGCCGTAGCAGGTATCTGTTCAATCAGATAGAGATGAGCTGCGTTCTCCTGGGTCCACTTTGTAACGGTGAACGATTAGATTGGCCAGCAAAAAAGACACTGTTCTCTGCTGTAAAATCACTTCCCGGTGGTTCGGAACCCACCTAAAACTGTAGGTCCAACTCATCAATCACCATCATTCAACTCATTACCCACGCACAGGTCTTAGACCTACGTGGGCTTCATCCTCAAAAAAAATTTGCCAATTCATTAATGTAACCTTACAATAATTTTATCATACAGCTGTGTTATAAATTAACTTCCTTCTTTTCCTACATTTCTCCATATTTCACCATACATATTCTTCCTGTACCATTTTACTATCTCACGTTCTACGGTTCTAGAACATGCATGACCATTCTCAGTGCAGTGTGCCTAGAGCACTATTGATTGAGAAAGGGCGACCCTCAAAATTCTCGCTAAAATATTGAAGGACTATGCAGCATACGGTTAGGAACTTGATCCCGCAAGTCGTATATACAGAGAATTCACGGCCAGGTGGGGAAGTCAAGCCGTAAAAGTGTAGGATACCGATTCCTCTCTCCTATCTCACTTCTGTTCTTCATCGTCATTTTTCTCTTTTTTCTCTCTTCTCTTTATTTCTGTTTCACTCAAACACGCACACTCAGTCGTGTTTCTTGTGGTGTTCTTTATTTATTTTTCGTGCGACTTTATGTATCGCATCTCTCCTTATTGCACACCCACAACTTGGGATACTAAATTCACTCACTCGAACGTAAAACTTTTAGGACAGTACCTGGATAACACTTCTTCCGCCTACTACATGACTCGTGTTCTGTTTTTTGTTGCTTCTTCAAATAAGTAATGAAATCTATCCACCTGTTTGGTGCAGCTAGGTGTTGTTGTTATTGGTCTCTAAATCATTTTGAAAATTATATAGGGGCATTTTATAGGTGTTACTTATTATTATATACATAACACAGTACAGTTGTAAAACATGTCTTACTAGGAACACCTCTCGATGCATTCCAAGTTGCAACAGTATAGGAGTTATTTGGGATCATTTTCCCACAAAGTAACCTGCCTTAAAACTTTTCAGAAATAATTCTATCTGATTCATGAGTAAATTAGGTGTTATGATGTTGAAGATCCATCTTGTTTCCGCTAACATATAAAACAATTTGAAAAACACTTCTAAGTGGAAATTATAACTCACGTTATGGCGTGACGGCCGTTTCACTCTGTCAAGAGCATCGTCAGACTGTGGGTCGTCTGACAATGTTCTTGACAACAGAGTGAAACGGCCGTCACGCCATAACGTGACTTATAATTTCCACATAGAATTGTTTTTCAAGTTTTTATTATAAATTAGATGTGATAAATTATTCATTATAAACCTATAGACCTAATGGTTGAAAGCTTAATGTTGTATTGATTTGGGTAAAAATCACAGTATTTTTACCGCAATTTTGAACCCCATCAATAGAACGTTGAACTTGCAATCTTAGCTGGATATTGAGTTTGTTAATTTCTATAGAAAATGCAAATTTCAAAATTATAATCAAAGAAAAATGAAATTTAGGAAACAGCCTGCTGAGTTTTGTAAGATTTGAACATGACATTAGGACTCTGTTTTGTTAAAACTATTCAAACATGAATCAAAATTGAATTTTTTAGTGTAGGATCAGGATCTGTAGACCCTGAAAATAAAATTGCTCATTCTCTCAAGTGAGAAAAACACTTTCGGTTATTCTTGATTGATTGGCAGTTATTACTATCTCTTCTCACTTACATTTTTGTTTTTCGCCAATCAATAATCAAAGGGGCTAATTGACCTGGATAAAAAAAACGTTTATTTCTAGAAAGCAATTCTTTTCCTACTTCTTGGCATAATCATTTTTAACATTTATGCACTTGTACGAACGAGCTACTAGCGTTTTTATACTGTCCACAAAGACCTCCTTGCCTTAGACAATTTACCACAAATTTCTTGACATTATTGTTATTCTGAAATTTCTTCTCACGTGAAGCCTCTTTCAGTGAAAAAAGCAAATGAAAATCAGAGGGTTCTAAAATAGTGCTGTAAGAAGAAAGAAAGGGACCCTACCAGCCTACTTTATCAGATAGTAGTTTCACAGATCAATTTGGCGACGTTAGCGTTAGGATGTTTCGAAATGACTTTTCCTGCTAATGCAGTTTTGAATTTTTTCCTGACAGATGAGTCCATGATTCTCTACGACTTTGTACTGCTCTACTCACTTGTATAAATTTCCATTGCTCATAAAACTTTCATCTTGCACTTTTGTTATTTTAGATTATACAGTATATTGGAAAGTTTTTCACCTACCTTTTCAACAATCAAAAAACGAATCTCACAACGTTGTTTTATCCAATATGGTATTTCAAGAAGACCTGACATCATTCAACTAAGTTTTAGAGTTATAAACACAACAACGTTTATCCGGATAGAACTCACTCAGAAGACTCAAACTTAAAATACTAAAAGTATCAAAGTTGTAGGCTACTTCCAACCGTTTTTCACCCATACCAATTTGTTTCTTCAATTATTAAATGTCTCGCTTATTGGATAAATAAGTTAGATAAATACAGTAGAAGGTGGTTGGTGGATAGAAGGCCCTATAGTACGGTCATGGAGTGGCCGTAGCCGAGTGGGTTAAGTGCTGGTTTGCTAGCCCAAAGGTCCCGGGTTCGATCCCAGTTCTGACCGAAAGATTTTACCTCGGGCCACTCCCGTGTTTCGGAGGACACGTTAAGCTGTCGGTCCCGGCTGCCTAAAAAACAGTCGTTAAGTCACGTCAGAGGCCCTGAACTTATTCAGGTGCGACCTGATAACTCTGACACCAGACCTGAGCCAGCCAGGTCACACGATATTATTATTATTATTAGTAGGTTAGCTGGTCTCTCATTATTCGTCAGTGTTCTCACCAAGACATTCAAAGTGTTCTTGTAAAATAGTGTGCTCTTCACATATTTTTTTTTTCAAATTATTTTTCATAAATAATGAAACTAAACATTTTTGATTTTATACTGATTAGGTCAGGACTTCCAGATTTACCATTTTTCTTATACAAACTCGTCTGATTAAGATTAACATAAAGTAATTCTGTTAGCCAAATGAAGGCTTTTGAAATTCTCATTCTATTTTCTGTTGAATATTACCATTTTTTAAGAGAATTAACTATGAGAGTTCAGACATTATTAGGACTGTCTACAACGGATTCTGTCTATCTGTTAAAACGAGTTCCCAATTTGTCACTCAATCTAATTGACGAGTGAACCAAATAATGAATTTCTTCTCGGTTCGAATTGGCCCCCCGCTCTCGCGAAGATAGCTTCCTGCAACAAACTAACCAACCGATCCGGGTCAAACCTCTTGCTGTGAGAACACATTTCTTAAATCACTCCTCTTTTTAGTTGTTGCTCTAATCTGTCGGAGAGGCGCCAAAAATGGAACAAATCAAAATAGTCGTTAATATTTCTTATCATGACGGGCCTTGAAACTAGGCTACTAGACAGTGTGTTCAAGTTATTGTCAGAGGTACAGTTTACGAGTGAGTTGATAAAATAATATGACTGCTTATGAGTAGGTGAGCTCAGATAACGAGTGCTATATCAGCACGTTGTCGGATTAGTAGGTACTGTAGTAGATAGTAGCATCGTATGGTCTGTTTGGGAATGAGTGTTGTAATTTTTTTATTGCTCACGTTCTCACGTTCCTTTTTGTTTTCATGTGGTGATGAACATTTTCCTGAGAATGAAGGTTTAGAAGAAAAAATTATGATTTTCTAAATTCTATTCATTTGAATATTATGTGGAGAGCGTTGCATGGGATGGGTGAGAGGTTTTGTTGATTTTTAAATCGTATTGAGTGTCGCATTGCCGTATTTACATAGGGGAATGGACACTAGAAAAATGTTTTGGTAGCCTACTGTCAGACTCAGACTACTCAATAATAGCATAGACCAACCTTAGTCTAGGACTTATCCTTATTCTATGATAATAGTATACCAAGTCTACATTCTATAACCTGAAGGTTTAGAAATCTCAAGGCTAGAATCTATTTGAGCGTATGAAGCTCAAAATACTTATTATTTATGAAAGTCTATAGCCTGTATACCCATTATCATCAACATTGGGCTTTGGGTGGATGAGTTTCTGGATAAATACAGTAAAAAACGAGCTCCTGACTGAAATGTATTTCATCCTTCATGTAATTTAAATATGTCCATTTGCCAGTTTCTAGTGAGTGATGAGAGTTTAGTATTCAAATTTAATCAATTTAAATGACCAGAGTTTTTTCAGCCAATATATTATTATGATGTGATTCAATCTACACTATCCTACACTATTATAGGGTTTAAAGTTTTTGTTGTTTCCATAGCAGCAAGTTTAGTACTATTTGGCCAGGAAAGTTTCAATCAAAATTTTATATTTTGAATTCTTTTCAATTGTTTTAGTGTTTTTTCGAGTGAACTTTCAAAAAGTGAAAAGAAACAAATCATTCTTTCGAATGTTTTTTTAGTGAGTGAATTTTTAGTGTGGACGAACCTAAAAGTTTTGGATGAAATAGGTCAATCAAAATTTGTGAAGAGAGCAGTTTTGGACTCCGGTCTGTTGCATCTTTTCATTTATTGTTAATTTGTCTATATAAATAAATATTCCATCCATCCTAAACCCTTAATTAAAGTAATTAGTCTAATTATCATCCCAAATTAAATACTGTGTCATTAATAAGCGTATTTGCTTCTAAACTATAAATAAGAATCAGTGATTCCTGACCCTGTAATATTGAAGATAGCTTCTTGTTTCCATGATACAAACCCATAAAAAACTTTAAACCCTAATAGTGTAAGCTACTAAAAATTAATAAAGATTGAATCACATCACTACCTGATGAGGTGAAATCAGTAAACTTCCAGATTATTTGAATATAACTAAATAAATTATCAGAAACTACAATAAAATGGAATTTTAGATAGCATTTTAAGGGTTTGCAAATCTATGGGACAAATAATTTGATTTTAATGACTAGGCCGACTGGCACGATTAAAAAAAGCTTGTGATTTAACTTTTCTGACTTTACTCCTGTGGTGCACTTGCTCCATTCAGTAGTGTAAAAATTGATTCTCCCTAGCAGTGTATTTAAGTCCTAGAATGAATCATTTACAGATGAAACGTGAGTAAGCTTTCGTTAACAAGCAAATAGTCTCCCTGCAAATTGGATTGGCTTTTAAGCTCGTCCAAAAGAAGCCCATCAACTCTCACGTTTTTGTTTCTAATATGTGGTGGATTTTTCGTACACACACGTGGTGTAACCCAATCGTTTTTGTCTAGTCTCGCCCTAGACCGGAAGGTTAATCCTGTTTGGTAAGTCTCTAAAGTCTGCCAACCAAAACTATTAAGATACCGGTTTAAAATTTGGATCAGGTATTTGTCTAAAAAAATAGAAAAAAATAATAGAATATATAGACTAAATAAAATTTTAAAAATTCTGTATTTGAAGCTATTGACCAAAGAGAAGAGGTTTCAAGTCGACCGTTTTGCATTTGTCTGTCTGTCTGTTTGTAACACATTTAAAAACTCCTGAAGGGTTTGTTTCAGGTATCTATTAAATTGTGTTAGATCTGAAAAATTTCTCTGAATGTAATGATTGTATTGAATTTGGCAATGATAATTTTCATAGAGTGCATAAAGTGGGCTATGTTCCTCTGCGCAAGCCCCTGTATTCTTGGGCGTGAGGTCCTCTTTTCACAAAACTACTAGTAAATATTGTATGATTTCGCTTGTGAAATCATTACCATTTTTCTTGTTAGTTCTGTTTGCATACCGTTTAAAAAAATTGAAAATCTGTGAAATATAGCCAAATTTACAATTATTAATCCGCAATCTGAGAACATAAGACCAATTGGAGGTCTTATGTGTTCGCTGGCTCATACAGAATTTAAAACTACTTACCACGTAGAGAGTTCCATTTATTGGCTGGTGTGAATATAATTGAGTCAGCTGAGTATCTCATATTTTTGACTCGTCGCTTGTGATTCTTGATATTATTTGATATGAATGAGAATCACAGTCAATCACAGTTGTTTCTCATGCTTTCCTTATTATTGGACTCCCGTCGACTCCAGTCACTCAGCAAAGTCTACTCACTCAAATTACTCATCGTGCTCAACTTTATTCACACCATCAAATTGTCACTACATCTAATGAACAGAGCCAATAGCGTCTAATCATTTGATACCGTAGTTTAGTTGTTTGAATTTTTGAAAACTATGAAATTGTGATGGTGTATAGGATTTTTTACAAAATCTCTATAATCGCCAATGGTAGTCGTATTGACAGTTGACAGGTTATAATCCAACAAGTAGTCGATAGCATAACCTTTTTTGGTATATCAGGTTCAGGCATATGTAGGCAGCAGTTCTTTTACTGATTTGATTTTATTGTTTCATGTGTGTATTGTGAAGGAATAAAATCTTTGAAAAAAAGATCTACATAAATGCAATAATATTGAAACTCTTTTTAAGTCATTCAAATTTGTTTTATCCTCATTCACTTATTACTCTATTCATAACAAACACTCCATTATTAATCTATTTATTAACAGCAAAATTACAAATACACTATCCCTACAAATAAATAACTTGGGTTCGTGAAAGGGTATACGTCAGCCTGTCAATGTAACTCTTGTGGCCATTTTCGACCGCCATAATTCTCTCTTTATTTTTTGTTTCTGTATTTTTTCTCTATTATATTAAATTTAGTTTTGTTCTATCACATTCTATCAAACCTGGATGAACTCGCGACTGCACACAAGCTATGCATATGCTAGTCATAATGTATCAGTAATAACTATATTTCTTACTTTTATTAAATTATCATTATTATTTTATGATTTTATAACCTTAATCTTTATAATTTTTCTATATTTAATGAATGTGTATTGTTGAATAACTATGAAATTCACTTCGTATATATTTGAATTGTATCAAATTTTGTGGATTTTTTATCATATTTCAACTAATATATTGATACTCCATTTATAAAGTTTTATGGATAGAATATGAAATTATTCATGATATAAAATTTGAATAGTTTTATAACCCTGCGTTCATTAAAGAAGAATTATTACGCTCCTCCAGTAAATTTGATGGTTTTTGAAAGTTTTTCGCGTTTCTTATTGCCATTACCTTGAACGGTGGCATCACTCTTGATAAGTGTCAGTTAGGTTCCCCTATCTTATTTATGGTTAGGGGTTCCTTTCTCACTTGCTGGTCGAACTGTTGAATTGTGGTAACTGCTTTCAACCATTGCTACGTGTATCTAACTCTTGCTTGCTCTCACTCTCTCTCACTCACTCTCTATCTACTCTCTCTTAACATATATCTCTCTCTGTCTTTTTAATCTCGTTCAACTGTTGTTAGCAAAACCAACTTGGACATCGCGTGTTCGGCTGCACGCATTCCAGGTGATCTCAGCTTGTAACGTCTTCTTCCCCCCTTTTATAATGACAATGCCTCACAGCTAAAGGAAGTACGACTACCTAAATTGTAGAGTTTTTGCGTGGTAGCTCCGATTTTGTGCCGTCTAGTCCTACCGATTGAATGGTAAAGTGCAAAGCTACACGAACGTATCTTATATCGGGGATTCGGGAGTATATATTCAGCAGTAACTCTATTTCATATTGGTATACTTCTGACGAATTATCAGATAATATAACCATTGATTGGACCTGAAATTGATATATAAGAAGATTCATATTTAAGAGTATATTTAGAGATAAATAAGTATCAGCAATCTAATATGCCTGAACACCTGACGATGATACTCTCATTCAGTGGTATGGTAGTATTCATATCTTGTATAACTCTTCAAATCTTGAATACGATTTTTTATATTTTATTTTTAATCATTACAAGTTAGAGGTCGCAGACAGATAGTGGATACAACGCTCCGAAGGAAACTGATGGAATGCGGGTTCAAGTAAGGCTACTAATTAGGTATTAGACCATCAATTATCTATAAAGTGTTTTTTTAAGGACGCAACCTGATTGGTTACCAGTAGCCCTACTCGGCAGTTGTCCGACTCTACCAGTTGACCGAACAAAACAAACTTTATGATTTAACCTAACCTAGCCTGACAATGTTACGAAATGTACGATTTACTTCTTTCGTAAAATTTGTTTTGGCCGGTCAACTGGTGGGGTCGGGCAACTGCCGAATAGGGCAATTGCTAACCCGCCTCGCTACCCTAGTAATCTACTTCTTCATAGACTACGTTTTTTTTATAGCCTTATTCATGAAAGCTGGAAAATTTTATGAATGCTTCTTGCAAATAGAGTAACTTGATTGTTTAATTAAATGTTGATTTCGTAAAGTCCTGAAAATTCACTGAGGATTCACTTACCGACTGTCTTTCTTGATATTATATTCACTCAATAAACATGATCATTTTTTTGCTAGGGCCCATCCCACCGTCATGAGTCAAAAATGTATTTGTCCATTACGTTCATGCTGCTAAATTGCCTTTCCATTGTTTGCCTTTGTTGTAATAGATGTTGAGAGTAGACATATTGGGAGTCGCAGATTCTTTTTAGTTATAATTTAACGTTTAATCGTCTTATTTATATTGCTTTTCAGTATTGCAAGGTTCAGGAAGAACTATCAATCTCAAATAGAAACAATTGTAATAGTTTTTATCCAGGGACGGATGACGGACAGAATGAGTGATGACTGTGCAAAATCTGGGTCCGAAGTCCGAAAGATTGGAATGTCTTCTTTTGGTTGATCTACCTCATTTTTCATCAGTCTATGAAAGGGTGATTTGTCAAAAATGATATTTAATAACATTATGTTATCTTGTTGGAAATTGGAAGCATGATGACATGTTTTGTGCAGATTAAACTCCTACCGAGTTTCTCAGATATAAGAAAAATAAGAAAGGGAATCTGGACAGGAACGGTACTTATAGGCCTTGTTAGGTATCTGAAAGTCTACTTTCAATAGCACAGCGCCTATTTTCTCATTTTTAATTACAAAAATGGAATATTTCAACTTGAATGAAATTTAATATCGGCTAAAATATTAGTCTATCAATACTAATCTTGTGTGTCAAGACAACAAAATAATAAGCCCGCTTTCTTTTATTTTCGTGTTCCATTTTTCTCGTAGTATTTTTCCTTTTTCTCAAGGACAAATTTAAGAGAAGAGTGCATCACATTTCAAAGGTTCTGTTGTATTTTTGTGAATGTCTTTGCTTCTGAGGTGAGAACGAATTGGGTTCTAAATTTCAATGAAGGTACAAATTGATGAACAGGAAAGATTAGTAGTATAGTATTTTCTTGTGCACGGGAAGGTCGTAATAATATTGTAGGATGTTACGCACAGGGACGAGCAATGGGAGCCATGGGAGTAATGGTTTCTGTTTTAGGATATCTTCTACAGCATCTGTGCCTTGGTCTTATATCACAGTGGATTTCTCCTAGTTCTGTATGGTGACTTTTTAGGAAGATTGACTGTTCAATAGAAATAGATTCTAATAAATTTCAAATTCCTAATTTTATTCCATTAATTCATTTTACTTACGAAATATCAGCAACAGTGACAAATAGGTTTCGCGAAAATACATAAAATTGTATTTGGTCAATTATTGCAATATCGAAATGATTAATTTCACCAGAGATGGATCTAGAAGCCAACTTTTGGCTTGGGGCTGATCAAGCAAGAAGAAAAAATAACAAGGGTCATACAGCATAGGGAGATCTAGCATCTTTGAAATAATAAGGCATCAAGATATACGAACACAGTTTCTATACAGATCTGATATATTCATAGCTGTATAATCTTCAATTTGGCTTAGAAACTAACCCTGATTTTTTGAGAATTTAGAAAAAAGCGTTGCGTCATAGCATCTCATATACAGTGGCGTAGCCTTGGGGGGGGATATCAGGATACTCCCCCCCCCCCCCGAAATGTTGTAGTCATCTTTCACAATACTAATAACTTATAGATTAAATTAAACAGTTAATACAAAAATAAAACTTAGTTTTATTTAGCACAAGAGTTTGTCACGGGAATCACAAAAAGTATACAATGCTATTATGGTACTGTTACGGGTTCTATGTCTAAAATAACGCTGGCAACACTTAATTTTATCACTCGCACTTTATTTACACAAATAATCACAACACTCACTGATCGGTAATGTATTACAGAGGAAATAAGCAATTAAAAACAGATAACACGATAGTGTTCAACTGATAATGAGTTTTTAATAAACTGTACAAAAATCAATCACTAAATGTCAAAAGGCCGATCTAATATTAAATAATAACTGTACAATAAACTGTCCAATAATATTCGAAAAGAATCGTCGAGGAAGAACAATTAACTTACGTAGCACAAGTCCGTAATACAGTAATAGGTAAAAGAATTATCACTATAGAACTGTCAAGAGAATTATCACTACAGACAATGAAAGTTCCTTAAATGGTTTGTAATAGCGCCAACGGGATTGCACTGTCTGTATTAACAGGAACTGTCACTACTGCCACTTATCAACGTAGAACAACTGAACAACTCAACTGTCACACTTGTTTATCACGACGAATTACAAACAAGACTGAACTCATTTACAAATGCGTTCGCTTTGAATAGGTTTTTCAACAATCGAGCAATTTCTTCTTCAATATCATCTTCTAAATAAATAAATCAAGGAAACTCGAACTTTCCACAATATTCGATAAGACTCCATTAATCTCTAATCAAACAACTAGAACATTCTACAATGATCCAAGTAAACACCATAAAAGTGTTAAAAGCAGAGTAATTAATTGCTTTAAAGAAAACATTTACATAGCAGATAATGCCAAGAACCACTGTGCCTTCTTTCTCTCTATTCACACCAATTTCATATTCGCACATTACTCTGCCGCGACATGTACAGTTTTGAAATATCCAAGTAAAAATTACTTCAAAAACTCATTATAAAAATTATAAATATTTTAAAAAATTCCCGGATTCTCATCAACTGGGGGGGGGGGGGATTCCATTCACCCATACCCCATGGTATCCCCCCTCCCCGAAGTTCAATCCTGACTACGCCACTGCTCATATACATCATGTAATAGATGGAACTATCCAAATTTTTCGTTACAATAGAATGTATGCTTTTATATTGAGCTCTCTATGAATATAAATGAAAAATTTGTCTACTAAATACGAAGGTGAAAGTTTAATGACCTGCTAGTTTATAGTTTGTGGAGACTGCTTTGGAGAGTGAAAGATGCAGGCGGTAGATAGAATGATATTTGTGGTCCTAGCTCGCATTGAGTAGGCTGTTTTTGTACTACGCAAAAGAAAGCCTATTTAATGAAGACAGCCACACCTACACAAAGAGAAAATTCGGCAACTTGAGAAGTAAACTCTTGTTTCGGCATGTGTGAGCAACAAAAAGTGTTGTGGGTGTTTTGATTAGCATCCAAAAATTATATTTTCTCTTGACACCTGTCATACATTTTAGAATCAAAACTGTTCACAGTGTATGTGAGATAGTGAAACTACATGCCAAATCGATGTTATAAGTTAGGGTTTGAAAGCTGTGAACCGTGATATCGATAAACTATTTCAAACTATTCTCATTAGGCTCTGAGGAGGTTACTTGCCTTCCCACTTGAAATTGTAGTTAATGTTATTCTGCCATTGGCCAGAACTACTGGTTTCTATCAGCAGCCTTCATAGGACTTATGCCCGCAGATCTGCATCATAACTTGTCATTGTTTCAACTGGGACTCCAAGAACCTTGTCAGTAAGATTTGAATCAGATAGATGTAGTTTCTATTAGTTGTTTTGCTTATGACTTGAGTAGAAATTGGACGCTCAGGGTTGATAATTGGAAAGGGATAACATCTGTATTAAAATGACATAGCATGCGACTGTCTCACTCTTACGCGAAAATGAAGTAAAATATTTTGAATAATCTTGAATAACCAAAAAAAATACAAATTATGCAATTCCCATTAACCTGATAATGTAACATTTTCTGCTACACGAATAAAACTTTCTTTGTAGTAGTGAAGGTGATATTGTGGAAGATATCCATGATGAATAATAAGACGAAGTTGTCAGAACCACATTTATTAGAAATGGTGAGATACTAGTTTCGGTTGTTATACCATTATCATAAGCCTTGACCTTTTATGTAGATAATGAGTAATAAGACAAAGTTGTCGCAACCACATTTATTAAAAATAGTGAGATACTAGTTTCGGTTGTTTTCCTTTATCAACCGAAACTAGTATCTCACTATTTTTAATAAATATGGTTGTGACAACTTTGTCTTTACATTAAAAGGTCAAGGCTCAGCTCAGTAGCTTGCTTACTATTATTTATTGGTAATATAAACAGATATGTATTCCAGTTGAAATCTCTTTATATGGGTAGGAATTATCTCTCATGAGATTCTGAGTACCCTTTTCTCCCACCAAAAATGATCATGTCTGTGAATATGCAATTCTAGGTTCTCTTATTTCTTCAGCTCAGAGCCTCTTAAATTTGGAGCAGTAAACTAAATAGCATTCAAATTTGCAAAAGAAATTCGTAGGCATTCTGTTAAGTAATAGTCTATTTATAATAATAATAGTGTAATATTTATTTCATACTTTTACAATTATTTTTATGTTATTCGTTAATAATTTTTGAGATTGATAACGGTATAACAACCGAAACTAGTATCTCACTATTTTTAATAAATGTGGTTGTGACTATCTCAAACTCGTGTTTCCTCTGTAATGATTCACACCCTGAAATTTCCTCTCTTTAACACAATTTATTCCATTAGGCAGGGGTGCCCACCCCCCCTAAGCCTCATGACGCACCCCCCCCCCTAAAGTTAGCACCAATCCCCCCTCCCCCCATAAATTAGGCCCCCCCCCAAAAATGCGAAAAGAGCCTCCCGTATTCTTTCTAAAACTAAAAGAAGATTTATAAAACTATTGAAAAAATTCAAACCCAGTCGATAATATACAAAATGTATAGGATGATAAAATAATAGATGCCTACATGAGAAAATAAAAAAATTAAAATTAACAACACCTATTACTTGGCCCCAAAAGGGAATTGAGAACAGAAAGGAAGAATAGTAAAAATTCATGAAAAGCGGTAGTGAGAGACCACCAAGATTAGTAGCAGATAGATCTGTCTACTAACTTTGGGTGTCCCTAACTTCGCCAATCGCCAGAGCCTTGTCGGCCGCAGTCACTGTGGTATCCCACCGTCAGGGGACATCTCAACACTGCCTCCAGTCAAGAGATGAACCAAACCGAGGGCACCCAGGACGTACGTTTCCCAGCCCACACGAGGTGTGGCATCAACACCATTCGAGGACGTAAGGTTGACTTGCCCCCCTTCCGGGAGGGGCCTTGTGGGCCACGCGAGGTGGATACTGCTCCTAACTACAACCCATTAACGGAGGGAAGTAGTGTTGGAGTTGAGAGGCAATCCCTGGGGTACCTCCAGAGATCACCTCTGTCCTGCCAACCAAACAGTATCCCCTGACCACATTTTCTATTAATAAATAATAATTGTTTTAAAAAGAATATATTTTAATATAAATCTCATTTGCTGGGTTTTCTGCAGTACTCCTCTGATACAACAAATAGACATCAAAAGCTATTCTACAAACTGACACCGTAGCAACACAATAGAACCAGTACCGCAAACAATACCCCCCTCCCTAAACACCAAAAAGAGAACATCATCAAAATACACCAAAAGAGCAGAACTTCAGATGTAATTCAAGATGGACAAAAAGAGCCTCTCAAAATTCTCCATCGATTTGTACAGCAGAGAACCCAGTATAAGATTTTATAAATGAAATTCATACAAAAGAGAAAATAATTTTGAATAAATCATAACATTTAAAAAACAATGTTTCCTATCTATATAACAATAAAATATTATTAAAAGTGGAAATTAAATTAAATGTTGATCATTCAATATAATATACTAAGAAAGATGGAGAAGCCCGTGGCCTAGACCTCCCACCTTTCTCGCTTCTTCCTTCTTCTGCCCTTTTCATCCTGTATTTTTATTTATTATTATTTGAATTTTTTAAAGATTAAGCCTTGAAAACTCCACACATGGAGTACAAGACAAGTCAAAACCAACAGTATTCTCACATTACATTAGTCACCATCGATAAAATTACAGCAGTTGAAACTTGAAATTATACTTAAATTATAAATCATTATCAACTAGATATATCTTCAATTGTTTGAAGTGGGAGCTGACATTTTTTAACAATGATTGATACAAAGTGTCTGGTAAAATCAATGACAAGAAATACACAATAAAACAAATAAACGAAGTAACAGAGAACTGCATGCCCTACCTAGTAGTGGATTGTACAAACTGTGTTTCAAAATCATGCCTTGAAGTATTAAGACTAGTCAATACAAACAGTATTCACAAATTACAATAGCCACAATCGATAAAATTACAAAAGTTGAGACTTGAAATAATCTGAAAAGGTCACTTGTACTCTATAGAAACTTTATCAACTATATATATTTTCATTGTTTGAATTTAAATAGAAAATGATTTTTTTGCTATTATCAATACATAACGTTTTTTAAATCAATGCCATGAAAAACACAATATAACAAAGAATTTTAACAACATAAATGCATGCCCAATTACAAGTACAATATAAAAAGTTGCTAAAAATATTTTTTTAATTCCCGACATACTTAGAAAAACGTTCCGGTATAACCCTGAAATCTGCGTTCCAGAATTTGTGCATAATTCCTTCCCCACCAGTAGAAAAGCAAAAAACAATTATTATTTCAACATTAAACAAAAATTATTGCATTTCAATTCTGATTAAAAGGTTTATAATACCAACGAACTACTGAAACTGTGTATTGGTAGCCTAATCATGTTTACAGAAATTTTCATCAAATTTCCTGCATCAATATGAAAACAATATAATCTTTTGAAGAATATTATTCTATCATTTTCAACAATAATATTTTTTCAAGTAACTGTCCAGCTAGCAGTTTGTCTGGATCATCAAATACCAAGCTTCAAACAAAAATTCTGTTCAGGTAAGCTACCGGTACTACTATATATCTTATCAGTTTTAGTTTTGGAGTTTCCATCCTCTTTGATAGCAATTAGATGAACACTTCTGCTGGCAAACTAGCCTAGAAAACAATCAGAGATGAAAGAAATTTTCAAAGCATAAAGTCCACTAAATAGTTTTAAAACAACATAATTTAATTTTTAATTCAAATAATCAAGAATAGTTTAGAATTGGATAGCATTTAAAAAAGCTAAGTCGGATTGGCTGGATTTATTATCTGATTTATTGATGGAGATTCAGAATCATCACTCATGGAAACATTCAATTATTACTGCGTTGAGATATCTGGACAAATCTCAAAATGCAATGCTTGAAACTCAGCACTGGATTAGATATTTGAATTGCTCTGAAACCGAATCTGTTTAGCTATGAAGGCTATTGTGATTTCTTCAGTTATTTAGAATAAAAGAAAAGAAAAACAGTTAATTACCTAGTAGATGAAGCTTAAAAAAAGACTGTAGCACGAATGGAGTTGAATCTGTTTGAGAAGAATACCCGAGAAGAAGTGGTGATGACAATAACACAGTGTGGCTGAAACAGACTTGAGCAAGAGTGATTAAATGGGGAAAATTCCTTATTTAACAATAGATAGTATCACATATTTGCACTCCTACCATCTGCAGGCAAGCGCCAATAATCTATCAATAAATAGTATCAATTTTTTTGCACCCCTACATCAGTAGGCAAGCGCCAATAATCTATCAATGAATAGTATCACATATTTTCATTTCCTAGCAAGTATAGGACAGCACCCTTAAACTACCCTTGAATTATTGCTTCCATGCTTGAATGTACCCAAGTGAACTCTATTCTCAGTGTGGTAGAGCTTATGACATTTTCACTGCCAAAGCATTGCCAGAGAGAATGGCATAAACTCTAAGCACAAAGCCAGTAGCTGAAGCTAAAGTGAGAGCCACAGCCCCAAATTTTGAATAATCAATGTCTAATCTAATTTCTTATCACATTCACCGTACATGAATAGGCAAGAGCCAATAATCTATCAATAAATATGGTATCACATATTTTTGCACTCCTACCATCTGTAGGCAAGCGCTAATAATCTATAAATAAACAGTATAATATATTATTTTGCACTCCTACATCTGTAGGCAAGTGCCAATAATATATCAATAAAAAGTATCAAATATTTTTGCACTCCTACATCTATAGGCAAGCGCCAATAATATGTCAATAAATAGTATCAAATATTTTTGCACCCCTATGTCTGTAGGCAAGCGCCAATAATCTATCAATAAATAGTATCAAATATTTTTGCACTCCTACATCTATAGGCAAGCGCCAATAATCTATCAATAAATAGTATCAAATATTTTTGCACCCCTATGTCTGTAGGCAAGCGCCAATAATCTATCAATAAATAGTATCAAATATTTTTGCACTCCTACATCTGTAGGCAAGCGCCAATAATCTATCAATAAATAGTATAATATATTTGCACTCCTACATCTGTAGGCAAGCGCCAATAATCTATCAATAAATAGTATCAAATACTTTTGCACTCCTACATCGGCAGGCAAGCGCCAATAGTCTATCAATAAATAGTATCAAATATCTTTGCACCCCTACGTCTGTAGGCAAGCGCCAATAATATTTCAATAAATAGTATCAAATATTTTTGCACTCCTACGTCTGTAGGCAAGCGCCAATAATCTATCAATAAATAGTATCAAATATTTTTGCACTCCTACATCTGTAGGCAAGCGCCAATAATCTATCAATAAATAGTTTCAAATATTTGCATTCCTACCATCTGTAGGCAAGCGCCTCTAAGCAATTGATAAATAGTATCACATATTTCCACTTCCTAGCATGTGTATAAGAGCCCCAGAAAATTTTTTGATTCTTTCAAATCATGATTTGTACTTTTGAAACTGGTATATAAATACCATATAAACTAGTTATATATTTGTTGATTTAGTGCAATTTTATTTTATATTATTCAGATGTATTTTTTATATTTTTATGTTTCTATTTTTGTTGAGGAGGATATATAAATGATTTGATTTAGTGAACTCTATTCTCAGTGTGTTGGAGCTTATGGCATTTTCACTGGTAACAGTAAATACAGCATAAGCTCTAAGCACAAAGCCAGTAGCCGAAGCTAAAGTGAGAGCCACTCCCACAATTTTTGCATAATCAATGTCTAATCTAATCTCTTATCACAATTACCAAACATAAAGGTGCTAACACCTGCACTCAACATATGTCGGAGACATCATTACTCCAGGGTTTTCACCTGGCAACCGGCATCTCTTGATCACAGGGTAACACAGTCCATGCACAATGAATGTGACATGAGAATCCTGACAGGGACCTAACAGCAAATCCCTATTTACATTTGTTAGCCTTATATCAACCCACCAGCTGCAATGAAATGTACCACACCATAATAAAATTGTTGTGGCGACTGAGCAGTGCACCCTGTTCTCCTTGTGGAACTAACAAGTAGTCACAAGGCCTTAGCGAGGAGAGAGACTCTCGAAGCATCCGTGAGAGCCACTGAACCCAGCCAAAAAACCATCAAGCGCGATAAGATTATGTCATGGCACAAATCAAGAGCCCGGATAGAAAGTGTGATACATGATTAACAACTGCAAATGCCCTACAACCCAACAAATCTCCATTCACGATTGTTAGCCTCATAACACATCCCACCAGCTACAATAAACAGTACCACTCCATCATAAGTCGGACGTATAGCAGCGTTATCTGACAACTGCGGTCATGAACTCTACAAGAGAGACATGGACTCTCAGATGCAGACCCTGCCATCGAAGCCACAAATATGACTTTGTGGCACAATCCAAGAGCATGGTTGAAGAGTGTGGTACTTGACTAACAACTGTAAACCTCCTAGCATATGCAGGAGAATGGTGGGAAACTTCTAACCTAACTGACTATAAAAGCAAGATACATAATACCAAATCTCCAGTTTCACGTCCTGGCCAGTTTGTACTCCACCATCTTGACCTACTGAAGAGGTTACCGTGAAGTTGAGTCTTTTCATATCTCCTTCTTGAAGTAGGTTGAACTGATCAGTCATCCTGTTGAAAAAAAAATAGTTCAGTTAAGCTATTACAAATTTGGAGGTGTGTTGATTGCTTCAATTATATCAAAATATGTGGTGGTGTTACATTGATAAAAGTTTGTAAAGTTGATTGGAAATTGATATGTGCTGGCAATATTCAATTGACTATAGAATGTGTTTGAAGTGATGATGTTGATTAAGATCAAGTATCTTGAGCATTAAACAATGTGTCCTAATATACTGATACTGCATCATATGTTTTGCTGGATATAGTTGAAAACTCAGAAATACTTGTTCTTAAAAATGGAAAGCCATACAAAATAAACCAGTATCAATACGGCTCCAACAATAATTATATTGAAATTTTGATAGGGTAAAACAGCCACTTCATTCATCAAGTATATCAATGAACAATCTCTGCCCTTGAGAATAATGTTGGAGGATACTTGGAATGAATTAAAATTTCCTATTCAATCCCAATAAGACTATCATTAGTATATATTAGAATTAATTGGTGATCCAATGGAATTGAATTTGGAATGAGTCATTTCGATTCACTGGCATGGAAATAACATCATGATCAATTTAATATATGGTTCATGCCTGGTTTCTTAGTCGTTTAGAAAATCATTCAAAAGCTATTGATTCATTAGAGGCCCTAAGGCTTGTTTCACACATACCCAGCAGTTAGGTAACCATTATAATATCCTAAAAATAATTGTGAAATAATCAAAGAAATTGGTCAATTTGGGTTGCAGCAACATAATTTTGAGAAAATGTTGGATTAGTACAGTAGGCCTATCTATAGTCACTAAACATGTCAAATTGCAAGTGGGATGTGTATATATTTGAGTAGTGAGTAAGTGGAGTTTGAGCAAAAGGACAGAGATTAAAGATAATAATTAGATGAGACTGAAAAACATTTTCTCATTGAAAAGAATATGGATTAATTATCTATAAGGATTGGAATAGTTTGAATCAATTATTGGTAGATCATGGTTCAAATCAGTACGGTAGCTGCTGGCTTGTAAGAAACATTTCTTGAAATCATAAAATTAAATTAGCCCAGTATGCATACAAGTTCTAATAAGAGGTTTATCAATATAGTTACTAGTTACTTGGATGATCATCATGATATAAAAGCTCATTGAAATTCCTCTAAGAGGCTAATAGTGTGATAACTAATTTTAATTTAATTATATAATAATTATAATGTAGGCGACGACCAGTTCTGAACTTATTTTTCAAACAATGAATTATTTCTTTTTTCAGTCAAAAACAATTTAAATTCTCTGCTTTTGATTTTTGAAGGACGTTTCAATTGATGGATAGTTTTAAGATTGACTTTTGAAGCACACTGTCTGGAAAATAATGTCCAAGGGAAAATAGAAGCAATAATAAAAATAAATTCATGAGAAATTTGAAATCAAGCAGCATTGGTAGATTAAAACTAACAAAATGAGAAAATGCATGTTCACTGAGAATGTCCCAATAAAATTTATAAATTCTAATGATCTATAAAATAAATTGGTACCGTAGTCAAGGTCAATGTATAATAATGAATAGTGAGAAGTCTACCTAAAAATGAATAACAATTCTTTCTTGGTTTTTATATTAAAAACTGTAGTTATTAAATAGTTTCTTAGCTTGGCTTTGAAATAAGTTAATAAAGGGGAAAACTAGTAGAGTTTACCCTACCCGAGTATTGAAACATAGTTATTGAATTCGAGTTGGTAACTGAAAATGACTAGACAGATTTCAAAGAGTTAGTGATGATGAACTTTTTAGGTTAAATTTTAGCCATTTCATTTTAGTTATTTCTCACTTCAAAATAATGGAGCAAAGCTTTGCAATTAAGAAACTATGGTATTTAAGGGTGTCTTAAAATAGACTAAATTGCAAAAATTGATATGAAACTGCTTACCTTGTGAAAGATATCCAGAATTGATTTTCCATTTATTCATCACTATATCATTTGAGCACTTCAGTATTTAATCAGTAGGCACTGTTTAAATAGCAAATTTAAGGTAACATTCCAGTGATGTGTGTTGAAAAATCTACTGGAGCACAAAACAGCTCTTCTCTCTATCAGTGCTAGACATCAACTGATGAAGGTTTGAGGTTTGATGATGAAGTTGAAGAAAATGGAGGCAGTCAGCTGATTATGAAAGCCGGTAACTGGTAGCAATGCCAACTTGATTATCATGTGGTTCTAGTTGGTATTACTGGGACTGTTTTTGTTTACAGGAGACCGAATCAAAGTGGACCCGGTTCATCAGCTGATGTTACCATATTAACGCTCTCAAATCGACAATATTGTCCTAATCGACAACAACTATAATAATTATTGTACTTTTTAAAACTATATATTTTTGGATTTTCAAAATTTTTCTTAGAAAAATAACAGTTTTAGATCAAATAGTATTGTTACTAGTAATACAGTCGTCGCCCTTCCACTTCTTGATTGCCCATTTTGTGCCAAAAGCGTTTTCAAGCCCCCCCCCCCTCAAACAATTTGTAAAATCAGGTTGAAAAGTAGATTATTGGTTGAGTTTATGGGAGCCTTCTCATTTACTGGTAAATGTTACTGGTGGAGTCTGATTGGTCTATTCAAATTCTTCAACATCTTTGAATTTTAATAGACCAGACGACAGGGAAGTGTTAGCCGTGAGCCGAAGCAGGTATATGTTCAATCAGATAGGGATAAGCTGCGTTCTACTGGGCACTCTTTGTAAGGGTGACCGATTAGATCGGCCAGCAAAAAAGACACTGTTCTCTGCTGTAAAATCACTTCCCGGTGGTTCTGAACCCACCGAAAACTGGTTAAGTGGTAGATTGGACATAACTGTCCAAACTTCGCCACGTCAACAAATAAAAAAGTCATTCTATTCTAAAACTGTAGGTCCAGCTCATCAATCATCATCATCATCATCATTCAACTCATTACCCACACACAGGTCTCAGACCTATGTCTCAATTAGGTCTCAAACCTAATTCATATTCAATTGTATAATAATAATTATAAATATATTTTCATTAATTGACATTCTATCTGGTGACTTCGTAGTATATTTTTGAATGTTGTCACGTTAAACACGGTTTCAATCAACTTTACGCCCCCCCCCCCCAAAACGTTTTTTGGAACCCCCCCCCAAGAATTTCAATGACGCAGTCTGCGTCATAGCCCCCCCTGTGGGCACCCCTGCATTAGGCATAATTTGTGTCAGCTTAATTCCTAACCCCGCTGAAAATTTCTGTTCACCACTATTTACTCGTGAAATTTATATATTTGAAGATATTAATTGTTCAAATAGCGAACAATAAATGGAAAGTAGATAACAAAGTCACGATTTGTGAGATCAATTATTCTAAACAGTCAGTTCCTTGAAACTCGGGCATCGCTAATTTGTCTGGGAAAATATCTTTAAAAATGTGTAGTTTTATCTAGCTTTGTTTTCAGCATCTTGCAGAAGCTTACTGTTAACCATAACCGTTCTTAACGTTGACTTACAGTTATCTGGTAACCCTTATTACAGAAATCACTGCCTGCTTAACTAGCTCTGCTTGAAATTATTGTTGCTTGAACGAAGCGCTCTGTCGACGTTATTTGTCGATTAAGTTTTATCGACCGTGAGAAGTTTGAAACAGCTCGATTTTGCCTGTCAGGTGTCATTGAAGGCTTATTCGTGGCTCATCCCTCCCACTTCCATCCCTCCAGCCTCATCAATCTCTGAAGAATTGACCCGGCAATTTTGTGTTTCCTATGCTAATGAAGTGGGCAGTTGTTTGAAGAACCGTTAACCTATTATTCTTCTCCGCGTTGTGCTGTTGTGGGTGAGGAGCAAGATTCCTCTGCAGTCAATCTTAGGCATCATCTGAACTTTTGTGCGATTATTTAAAACAAATAGTTTAGCCTGGGTCTGATTATACACTTCGATGAAAGTTCCACACACTCAATAGTTTGTGGCTGAGTTTGGCTCGTACTGTATGTTTTATGACGTGACATTATCGTATTTGGTAAGATATCCTAGATGGTAATTCACAAGAAATTTTCATACTAGCATTTTACCAGGTCTTAACCGGGAACCCAGTTTGGGTTTTCACTTTTCTGGTAGATATTTTATTGTTATTATTATTGTGTCATAAAATTACGAAATTAGGAAGGGCGAGTGAAATTATTGCAGTGTTGCTAGCCATATAGGTCAGCTGTTTGAAAAGAGAAGTATTTGTATTATTTTTTTTAACATTGAAATTGAAATTTATTGCCAAAAAATTCTTTCAACAATCTTGAAAAAATGTACAGTAGAGTAACAATGTAGAGTAAATATATACAAAACTCCTACATACACTAAATTGTATTTAAAAAACAAACATTCTGGCACTGCCAACAAATAAGCTGTTTTCAACGCTGCAACATTAATACAGAACTTATCTGTTTCTTTGGCTTGTGATATATCGGCGTGTCATCTTTATCAGCATAATGGTGACTTATCATGTATCGGCTGCTTTATGATTTCCTGCATCTATCACAATTTACAAAAATGCTGAAACTCAACTTCAATTTTGAAAAATCAGGGAACGGAATTGAGTTTAGAGTAAACATCCCATGCTTTGCAGTGGGATGTTTAAATTGAACATGTGATAATTATATGAATGTCAACCGCCAATGCCAATACAATTTAAAAAAAAAGGGGGGAATTAGGAGGTGCAATATTGATACAGAACATGTGTGTTGAATTGGCTTGTGACTAAGCTTTTTTGTATCATAGTGATGTATCATGTACCAGCTCTTCTATGAGCTACCTGCATCTAAACAAATTTTAAAACCGTAATAGTGCTCATAAGTGAAATTTGAAGATTAATTTTGAAAAGACTGAAATTATAATAAAAAATCGGGCTTCGAGGTGCACTGGATCGAGTTTAGAGGAAGCTAGAGCTATAGCTCAGAGCTCTCGGTTCACCTGTTCGGTTAAGGGTCGGCAGTAGCTAGAATGTTTTTCAAAATCGACAGTAGCGAATCTGTCAAGTTATGAACGAACTAGTTTCAAACTAAAAAGAGTACAGTATCACTGGCATTTGTGTGAGTAAGGTTTGTCTTTGTGTGCGTGTGAGAAGTGAGAGCGCTAAGAGAGAAGAGACAAAGAGCGAAGAGCCATCCACCACCCTAGGAAAAGGTTACTGCACTCTTATCTGTTGCATCTTGCCACTGTTGACATTCTTGCTTCCTCTAATCATAATTTTATTGTTTTACGAATAGATATTGTTTGAGACCCTTCAATCCATAGAAACTTTTATTTGCAAGAACATTAATTTCTTGAAAATTTATAATATTGCACAAAAATCATCTAAGCATTAGGATATACTTTATAACAGATACGGTATAACGTCAATAATATGAAACATCAAATGTCCGAACAGCATACTAAACTTTGTTTTAAAAAATGCATCAATCACAAAATAATAATATACACTAGGCTATGAATAAATATCGCAACATAAATTTAATATTCCAACAGCAAGAAGATGGCAAAAATATAAATGCAGATCAATCAGCCATTAAAAATAACAAATAACTATACCCGAATTCAAATATCTATCAAAATATCCAACAGTTAATTCTGTGAGAAAAAAAAATAGTAGGCCTACAAATTATATGAACATATCAATGAATAACATAGACTAACTCTAATATTTGAAAATGAAATTTTTCATCTAAAAATACAGTAATAAACTTCATAAACATATTATTATTGCTAATTACGATCGAATAATTAGTTACGTTGAGCAGCGAAAATGGGCAAAGCTATTCCAAAGCATAGACTAAATGAAACTATTTACTAGACTTCGAACCTATTCATGATTATAACACATGAGTGCAAGGGTACTGCACACTTTTTGTAGCAATATTTGAATTCGACTGCATCGAACATTCAAAAATAATGAATTCAGAAACATAGGCCTACTAAGTATTGTATATTTTACTACTGTATACTACTGCAGAAGTGAATAATGAACAATAATTTGACAAAAGTATTGATCAACCAAAACATATTGTACAATTTATTCTACGTGCAAAAAATTGTCCTAATAAATAGAAAAAATAATATACATGGCTATTATTTTTTTATTGCTTCAAAAATATGAAGCAATTTTATGAAGAATATGAGCAAAGCTATTATCCAAAGCATATACTAAATAAAACTATTTACTAGACTAATAAACTATTTATGATTATCCAAAGCATATACTAAATAAACCTATTTACTAGACTAATAAACTATTTATGATTATCACATACGATTGCGAGGGTAACTGCACATAGAATATTTAAAAAGAATTAATTCCAAAAAAACAAAGTAGTGTGTGTATTTTAATACTGTCCACTACTGTAAAATTGAATACTTCAAAGAATGAACAATAATTTGATAAAATTATTGATATATGTCTATTGTTTTATTTTTTTTGAAATTGCTGCAAGAATATGGCCGATTTTTTAGTTTATGGACCTTCAAACGTTTTTTATTCCCCATAACTAGAAAAGTTTTGCTCCTAAAACTTCTAAAATCAATTCAGCACGACCGGATACATGTCCCTTGACGCTACAACGATCTACAACTGACTGATGGAAGAAAAGAGAACAAATAAGAAGAAGAGATCAATAAGATAACAATAAGATAAGATAACGTAGATTCTCTGTACTGGAAGGGAGACAAGCTTCAAGGCCACTCACTGCCGGTTCAGTTACTATTGTGTGTGTTTGTGCGTACTGGCGCTTCCTGTCAACGGTACTGCTTATAGGCAAGTCTATTTTGAGTGGACCGAACAGCAGCTATTTTGTTGAACATACCTCCACAAAAAACCATTTAAAAACTTGACAAATGAAGCAATACTTGAGAAAAAATTCCTTGTCATGAAAAACATTATAACGGAGAGGACTTGTTTTGTCATTTTTTGATATCTATATCACAAACGTCAGAAAAAAATCATAAATTCATGACTCATAAATGCTTATTTAGAACAAACAGTGGAAGAAGTATGAATTTTTCAGAAAGCAAAGTCGCTTGAGCATAATCAGACCTTCAAAATAAGACATTGACAGTAATTTTCTGATTATAAATAGGTGAGTTATATGGTTTCGAAATTAGCATTGCTCTTATGGAGATACAAATCCAACATGGCCGCGCTACAGCCGACCCTTAATTGAGACAATATTACTGGAAATGTATTAGATTTCAAATAGAGTCGTAATTCCTAATAATTTTTATTGTTTGTATAATAATTTTTTTTTAAGCGAATAGCAATGCTGGAATTGTTTTTAAACAGATTGTGATCTCTACATCCTATTTCGTATGGGAAGCAAATGACATGCATTAGAATTATTAATAATGTATTTATTCCATTCACTACTTTACATGCCGTATTATCAAAATGAAAGGATCATGAATTGAAGAAACTGACATGGTGTCTGGTTCCTATTCACTGATACTGATGGTAATAATACTCATGTCCTCTCAATGAAAATATTTACTTGTTTAGTCTTATAAACAATACACATTTTCTTTTTACGATCTAGATATATAGGATTCGTTTTTGTGATTTCCATGTCTTGAAAGTAGGTGATATTCTTGAGTAATTACTACAATTAATCATAGAGCTAATTCTCATTGAACATCCATTGAATTTGAGTAATTTAAAACAGTCATCGTTTCACTTGTGTTCCGGAACTAGGAGATTATCATATAGAGTTTATAACAGGCCAAGTAGTTGAACATTTTTTGTGCTCCCCTTTTCTAAGCTCTCTTGTCTTTGGAGGTGGCTCGTGCTTAGCTCTATTCAAGCAATTGAGTGTGTAACTAGTTATAAAAATAGGGACTCACCAACTACAGCCGTTATGGTGTGTTACATCATCCATCATAATCTCCACTGAATCCTTTCAAAGCTCACAAGACCTGCCTATAAATAATTTTGAGCCCTCAGCCACTTGAAGTAAGATAGATGGAGAAAATTGATAGAAAAGAAAATTACCCGTTAGATGTAAAGGGTGTCTTCTCCGCTTCTCGCCACCTCCACCCACCCACTTCTGTAACATAATACAGCTCGCCTAATGTTATTAATAATTATAACTTTGGTCTTCCTTCCTCTCTGCTATCTATTTGGAACGTTACGCATTGCTGTAATTAATTAGGACTCTACTAACTATATCACCTGTTAGGTCATCGTATTGTATTATTTAGCCTAGAGCCTAGGTGAATGAATAAATAATTAAGTTTAAAAATATCAGTGATTTTATGACATTGTTACGGGTCCTATCTCTAAAATAATGCTGGCAACACTTTAAATTAACACTTCCACTTTTTAAACACTAATAATAATTATCCACCATTCGCAGTTATCAGTAATCAGTTATTTCTTACACAAAATAAGCAATCAGAAGCAGATAAATCGATAATGTTCAGCTAATAAAGATTTTGCTATACTACTGTTCAAAAATCAAACACTTTCTGTTGAATGGCCGATCAAATAATAACTGTTCAATAAACTCAAGAAAAAGAAGCGTCTAAAAACATAACAGTTGAAACACTATAAGCACTTACGAGTCACGGTACAAACTGTTGAAGAAGCCTGAATAATAATCTGTCACAATATACTACGATTATCACTTTGACAACAATCGTTCATATAACACAGTTTGTATCAGCGGTCACTGGTAATATGGTTTGTATGAGCGGGAACTGTCACTGTCAATCTGTCACTTATTGCATTAACGATCGATTAACTGACTGACTTAAACAAGAGTTACTTCTATTTATACATTTTTCATGATCTAGAAAGAACTAGATGGCTCTCTATTTTTCTATCATTTTCTAAAGTAAACAAATAAATATTCTCCCATTTGCCATAAACTTCTAAGTAAGCATTCCATAGGTCTAGATGGACCGCTAGGTGAGGGGAGAAGAGTAATTAATTACTCCCGGAAATCAATATTGACACAGGCAGATAACGCTGAAAATCTCTGTTCTTTCTTTCTTTCTGTGTCAATAACAACATTATTCCGTAACCAGTAGCCAAGCCCTCTGTTAATTTCTGGCCCACTGGCCCATTTCTTTATTTGAACAGCAAAAGATTTCTCATCAAACCCCTATTGGATATGAAATGTTTGACTTTCACAATTCGGCATTGTCGGAAATAGTAGGCTATAGAAATTTTGATTCCAGGTGGAATTTCCACTTCATTGTATATTTTCTTCAGTTGATTAGTTATCGGGCCTTCATAATCTTTAAAACTGATTTACTAATGCAAACACAAAATTGCACTTCAGTACTTGTGGTAAACAAAATCCATCCTTTAGCAAGTTGACTATTCCAATCGTATTGAATTATATTAATCATTACAATGATTGGCGGGCCGCTTAGCGCAGTTGGTAGAGGCGTCGCAACTTCAACTTGCTGTCGTTTCATCGGTCGTGGGTTCGAATCCTGCTCCTTCGGCCTGCATTCCTGTTATCATTCACCTCATTATCCACGCACAAGTCTCGGATTCATGTGGGCATCATAAGCAATTTTAAAAAATGATTGAATTGTAATATTTGACCTTGCCATTCCTTGTTTAAATACATTGATTATTCATCAGCCTGAAATAAATAACTTTTCTCTTCTAAATTTCAGTAGTTGCTAATTTATTTCAATCGATAACACCTATCGATCGTATATTTGATTTTGCGTCGTTTTCGGTTCCGTGCAAACTCATTCTAATACAGAAGGAAATGTTAGTTTGATTCCCATTAATTAATTAATTATGCTATTATAAATAGCTAATTAATCAAGCCTCCGCAAAGATAATTCCTCCCACTCTGTCAAAATAAATACAATATACTGTGTATTGGTATTGCAGTTGGTTTTATTCAATACATATATTTATTTGATAGTCATACAGTAGAGTCCATTGTATTTATGAGTTTTTATAGTTTTACGAATGTGATTAATTTTGTTATGATTATTTAAATTAAGATGTGTTGTTTGTTTGCAGGAAACCCACTCCGATCGTATCAGGTGGCGACTCCCGAATTTGGCAACAGCTAAGAGTCGGTGCAGTCAGCGGAGGTGTGTTTCACGATCACACAGGCACAGGTTAGTATTAGTAGGCCTATCAATTAATTAATACTTATATTAGTATATTCGTACTTTCAAATAGATTTTCTACTGTCCGGAATTTTCCGCCGCGCTGTTTCTAGCATTCAAGTGAAAGCTTATTCTAGACAATGGAGTCCGCTTACGATAAAAACAAGATAATTTGTCGGTAAATCTGTAGGCCTAATCTGTCTCCACTCTCAACCTATAATATTACGAAACTAGTGTCAGGATCAAGTTCATAGTGATTTTCAGATTGCGTAAGGCGGGCGATTCATAAAAAGATTCGTAGAGAAAGTAGCGTTCATAGACCATAATTTCCTTGTCTTCTTAGTTCTCCCAATCTTTTCACTAGTGTAGGATTTTTACTTCTGTTTTATCCGATGAAAGTTTTACTCGATCAAAATTGAACGTAACTTGCTCTGATTTCTTTAGTTAACTGCCTTTAAAAATGTAGAAGAAGAAAGTTTGGGTCTACGACATTGTGCAATTATTTTCAAATGAATTTGAAATGGTAAAAGGGGGTTAATTTTAATGCGGTAACCATGAACATTCTCATGGATCTTATTTTCTATGAATTTCTCACATCCATTAAACTTTTTCAATTAAGACGTTCAACATTCCATAAGCATAAGAATGCCTACATTCCAGCAGCTGTTGTTTCATGATTTTGGCTACAGTATTGATCGATAAATAAATCAAAATCATTAAAAAATCATACATCAAATATTATACATTATAAGCCTTAGAGTTTACAGCAGGTGCCCATACAAAGTCGTCATATAAAAAATCCTGAAGATTACATTACAAAAATAGACAAAAATAAGAACGAGAACAAACAATAGTGTAAGGTTTGATACGGAGATTTGAAACAAAAATTCAAGGAATCTTAGTTTTAATTCAAGGAATTAATAAATTTTTTTACAATTAATTCAATAAGAAATTGTACAGTTGTTGTTTGTTAAAGGTTTGACAGTGAGTTCAAACCCTACCCGTGCTCATAACCAGTCAGGCAGTCGGATGAAGAAAGAGTTAATGTTAATTATTTAATATTTATTATTTAATTTTCGATGATCATTCCACTAGTGGTGTAACTGAGAGGCAATGAGCATGTATCCTCGCAAAGAGTGGATAAATTTTGAAATTTGTACGGCTTTAGAGACTTTTTGAAGTTAATAAACATTGGGTCTTTTAGTTAAAGATAAACTAATATAGTTCAGTGAGATGAAATGGTGTATTTAGCAATTTTTTAAAGTAGGCTCGTTGTTGCTGTTATTTTCAAAATAGGAAAGAAAAGGGAAAACAAGTTATTTGAAAAAAAAAGTTTTAATGTTCTTGAAAATCGCGATGAAAAAACTGTACTGTTCTAGGGGATGAAATTCATGCTGAATAAATGAAATTTAATAGAAGTATGGTCTGGTCTTTTTTGATCTTGGTCTGGTCTTTTTCATGTACTGTATTTGGTTGTGTTTGGGTGACAACCTCCTGAATTCCTTCAATTATCTTATATTCTCGTCATTATTATATTTCCCTTTGATTTCTCCTCAGTTATTTTGGTTATTGATACCAACATCGTGATTAATTTCACTCTCATTTACGTGAGTTTAACTCACAAATCTCCCCATAGTGATCACA
The DNA here is from genome assembly GCA_948455865.1 of Conomelus anceps. Taxonomy (NCBI): domain Eukaryota; kingdom Metazoa; phylum Arthropoda; class Insecta; order Hemiptera; family Delphacidae; genus Conomelus; species Conomelus anceps. The sequence continues at coordinate 26,104,408 of OX418223.1, forward strand.
AACGAGGGAATGGTTTTGATAGCATTTCCAATGTTTCTGATGAATTTATTGCTGCCATCTGCTGTGAGCCGCATTGAAATCGTTTGACATTTGATACAATGAACAAAACTGGGTTTAGTATTATGACATTGTTGATCGTGACCAACCAATGTCGAGCTGAACGGTGATCTTCGGAAAGTGAAATGCAAGCAGTGTTCACAGTTAAACGAAAGCGAAACTAAACCACGATACTAATTATGGTAGATAAACGTGAGGTGTGGTGTTGAAATCAGATGAGGATATTAGCGTACCTTGTGCCTGTCAATGCTGATATGAATGAGATGCAAACTCATTTCAGCATCTGTTTGTCAAAAAATTGTAGATTCAACAAAGAGAGCAAAGGAAGGTTGTTAGTAATTGAGATAATGTCCAGATCGTCCTCACTTTTCTTTGGTTCTTCAGGTCCTCGGATTTTTATTGTGTAGATCGAATTAATTAAATCTCCGGCAAGCTGGAGTTATTTTGGAAGATGTTAAGCCCATAACGCACTGACCGGCAATTAGGAGATCATTGGATCGGTTCCCGGCGCTCATTATTTTTCCTTTAGCTATTCTAACAATAATATAATTTCTTAATCATAATTTGTAGTATTGAAAAGGAAATCATTTTTGACTTATTTATCATAATATAATTAATTATTCAAATCTTTCGGCATTTCCTTAGTTAAATTGGCGATCTTTTCCTCAACTTTCTCACACTTCTACACTTCTTACTCTCTCCTCCTGCTTAACCGTTTGTGACAAGCAGATTATTATCTTGAGGTTAGCGTTGCTGGAATCTCTAATCTCTGATATTATCAGTTGTTGCCATCACAGAGTTGCCATTACATTCATCTCATGAGCCTCAACACAACGTTAACGTGTTGGAGCGTTTGTACACGATAACGAATCTATGCTGTGAAAAGCATTCAGCAAGTAAAAGACTAAATCTTGATTCAAACATGAAACATTCATTCATATGATTGTGTACTCTCATGAACTTTTGAATATCTATTACTATGACATTATTTGAAGCTCCTTATATTTAACACGGTTATGAAGTGCTTATGAACATGGCAATTTCAGTTGATTTCAATCAAGTCAGTGTGATTTCCATGAGAGAAAAGTGACTGCTGTATGTTTATAGGAGTTAGTTTGAAGTAACTGACAATTTAAGAAACTAACAAATATACATGAACAAAATTTATTTATTTGGAATTCCTTTAAGTGCTATTAATTCATACTAACGGATATTGACAACAGCATTGAATAACTGATGAAAATCAATGAATGCTACTGTACAAAATATCAGTCACCACCGGGAATTGAACCATGGACCTCCCGATTGCTGATTAAGTGTGTACTTTACATTGGAATTTCTTATCCTACTTTAATTATATTGACAGATGAGGAACAAGTTCACTAAAAGAACTCTGACAGAATTCTGTACAATAATGATCCTATGCATTTTTCCCAAATTAAGGGGTTGCATGATATATCACATTATGTCACAGGAAGAATGTTATTTCAGAGCTATTCCACCTTGAATGTTATTTATTATAGTCCAATTCAAAGTTTAGGTAGTTAAACTATCATATTATAGCTTTTTTTGAATGCGAAATCTCATTGATGATTAAATAGCGGATGGGGTTACCCACTGACTATAAGTTTGTTGTGTGACAGACAATAAAACATTTATTCGAATAAATGGACTTAATTTACATTTCAACACCCCTCTACCATACAGAATTATATACCATACCCCCAGGGGGGTAGAATACAGTTTAATTTCTTTAAATTTTGGTTTAGATAATTATTCTTATTAATTTTGTTTTAATTTAATGCTATATATTTTGTTAAAATAACTATTTTAGGTTTAACATTGATTTAGGTATGTTACTTTTATACAAGGCGTTCTCTATTAAAGCTTAATTAAACACCAAATTTAATTTTTTAAAACTAAAAAAATTTAAGCAAAAAGATAAAATGTAGATTTTTTATAAGAAAGAAAATTTAATTGGCGGTTATTTTGACCCCCGCCAAAACTATTGGATTATGCATTGCACCCTATCGAGTGATGGCTCACTAAGGCAGACCAGTTTCATGTATTGCATGTTGAAAACGAACTATTATTTGAAATTTCATATTGAAGGACATTTTTGCAATGTTAACCCTGGAAAACACGATTTTTGGACATTAAAGCTACTCTAGCTCGTACAATTCAGGAGATGAATTACATTTCAATATTGCAAAAATTGAATGTGATGATTTAATTTAATTTCCATGTACCGACGCTATACTGAAAAATTAAGCAAAAATATGATAAAACGTAATCAAGATATGAACGACTTCAAAGTAGCCCTCTACCTAGCCTGGCTAAGAATGGATTTGAGATCCCGATTTCAAAAAAGGCTTGACTTTTAAGTTAAGAAGATCATTAGGTCAATATTATTGACCTATTCACCCAATCTAAATCTAAATTTGCCTGAGGACTGCGTTCTAAAGAAGATATAAGAAAAATATATGAAGAAAGAGAAAGATAATTAAGGGCTAGTAGAAAGAGATGAATTTTTTTAATAACGGTTGAAGTTAACAGTAATGCAATTTGAAACGCAATTTAAGTTTTAATTTATCGTCGGTTATTTTAGAATTGAATTACAGCTTGTAACACAGCTCGTCTATTATCAGATCCTTGCAATCGCGCTAGAAAAGCCATAAACCTGGCGCCTTGTATTGTTTCCAAACCAGACTCACTGTATTGCTATTACTGTACCGTACTTATATGGGTATGGTCATTTGTAGTTTAAAAGCGCCGGTGATGGACATATCTCACTGTAGCTGAATGAAAACTCGAAACGATTTCTAGATTTCAGAAAAAAAGTAATAGTTCTCACGTTGTAAGTTTCCAAATTCGGAAAAGGTCGCTGTCTGACCTCGGCTAAGTTCGGACGTTCACCCGCCATGTCCGGCGGCCCGGAAACAGTGAGGATGGCTTCAAAGAGGAAGCGGTGATGGAGGAGTAGAAGAAGAAAAGGAAGGAGTAGGTGAAGATGATAAAGAGGAAGAAGAGGATGGTGCGATATCGCGTTTCCGCTTTCGTTACGGCTCTTCGTTTTGCTTTCTTCGCGAAGAAAGGGTAGAGCAGATACCGTTAGCAAATTGTGGCGACCCATTGTATTGTATGTGCTAGTTGGTACCTTATCCGATTTGAACACTCATGAAAGATGTCTAGGGTGAGTAATGGAGAAGTTGTCTCAACTAACGGTTTTATAGTTAGGAACAACCAAAATTATCGTTTTTATCAATTCAATTCTTTATTGCCACAACTTTACAACACAATAAATTAAAGGTTTACTAATTAATATAAAGGAAATAAAAGAAACCTAACTAACCAGAAATAAAAATACTAAAATTTTGGTTCAGACACCACCAGCAAAAGAAAAGTCTTTGACCGCTGGTGGGAGTCCCAAAAAGTCCGATTCAAATGACATTCAAGATAACAATAAACTGATGGTTTTGTTTTCAACTTAATAGTTCTGTTCAATAAGCAGTTGTTTGATAGAACATTTTAAATATGTATTAAAGTTTATCTCAGAAATTTTTTTATTGAGATTTGGAATATTATGACGATGAATTGAATTAAGTTGAGTACAAGCTAGTGCAACAGACTGTTTTTTCGAAGATTTTACCCCAGGTACAGGCCTGGTTTCAGTATTATTCATTAAATTGGCTCATATACAATAAAAAATACAAATATTGTACTGGAAACTTTTCGCCGTACATGTTTCAGAACTTATAACTAAGAAACATATTATCAATAATTAATTCAAGCATACAAGAATTGGTATGATTTCAACCACAATAATTCAGAAAATAGGTTAAAAATCTCATTATCAATATTAAGAATTGAGTTGATGTGTAATCAATTTCAAAATTGAACTGAAATACAGTATACAGATTTGAACTGGAATCTGCAATATGTAGCTGAAATAATATTATTTGGAAGATAAACTCGCCTAAAGGGAAGCAGCTTTACTAACATTAATTAGTCTACTTTTGTTCAACTTGGTAGGGACGTAGGGACCATGTTATGAGAATATTATTTGCTATCTACGAATTTAAGAAGGTTATGTGATACCTATATTATAGATTATATTCAGCTATTCATGTAACAGAATGAAACTTGAAAAATTCTATTATAATCCCTCAAAATAGAGAAAAACACTGGCTGGTCTTGAATTTTTTAGAAAGTGATATACCTCATGCAGCACCAAATAGTATTATCGTATTGTGCTGCAGTGGTTTTTCTTCTTGTTTCCTTCTCCAATATGAGAAAATCTGTACAGTCGAATGATTACAACAAAAAGTTTGAAAAAGTAAATATCGTTTTAGCAAGTCGCAGCTGAACCCCACCCAACCAGACAAATAACCGCAAAGCCAGAACATAACTGGATTAAGCCACGTGTTCCTGTCTTGTGAATAAACGGATTTGTATTTCTGAACAAATTCGTCGTCTTGGATGGAAATCCCGTCTTATTTTCTGAAGCTAATAGGATTTCTTGAGAACTATATTCTCTTCATATGTCTTGAAATGCAAGCTCTCTATTTAGATTCATGCTGAATAGCTTTTCTTTGTTCCGAAGCAGGTTGAAATGGATCACTGGTATTAGTCACAGCAGTGAAACGTTGAACGAAGATTCCTATTCAACTTTTCTTGCAGATAGTGGCTTAAAGTATTACTTTGGTATTTTTATATTACGGATTCGTTATTTAATTTGGAATGCGATTAAAGTGGGAGCTTTGCAGTCTTTACAGAGAATATTTTTTCAATAAATCATTGAATTCATTCATTGGAATATTGGATTGTTGGTTTTCTCATCTATTGTATTTAAAAGTTGAAATTAAATAAATTTATTATTCTAGTGTGGATAGGAAATATTTTAAAATAAATCGTCAAATTCATTCATTGGATCATTTTACATCTGTTGTACTTGACAGTTGGAATGAAAATAATTTATTGTTATTTTAATAAAAAAGTTATTTATTACTTAAAGCTGACGATTCTCATTCACATTTCAAATAATAAAAAATCCCCAATTCGCATAGACAAATTTATTTCATTTAATTTCAAAATTTGCCGCATAATTGAATAATAATTGGATTTAAAACATTGACCATAAAAAAGGTTTAATCCATTTGCTGGAAATGGACTATATAGTACTGTAATGAAGTTTATTTCAGATCTACGAAAATGTTATAAAGCTATATGTTACAGAGCTTTAGGTAAATTTTACCATTTATTGACCTCAGAAACTCCGCTTTGTATTTTAACTCCATTTTAATAGCTTCTGATCGTTATGATTCTTCTGGCTGCGTATTGCTAAAACAGAACAAATCGTGTAAAATTTAAGATATTCTTTTTCTGGAAGAAAATACCAGATTTATGCCCGGTTTCTGAGTTGTTCATTAAGTTTAATGGATCATTAACCCATTGCTCCAGCATTGAGTTAATGGTCCATTAAGTTAATGAACAACTCAGAAACCGGGCATTAATGTAAAAGTGTGATATGAATTGAATTACAGTACATGTATTGAGCTGAATAAATAATGTATAAGTAATCTATGATTATGGACCTAATACTAATTAGAGTAGAATTATTGAGAAGTCAACTTGTGGTCATGCGAAATTCCAGAGTTTTGAGATGCTTCTAGTTGAGTATTTCTAGAACACAACAAATTGGACTCACATTATGAGATTTCAATTGCAGTGAACCAATGGAATTCCAACTAGTTCTCAATTAAGCCTGTTTTCCAGACCTGGTCCCGTTTTTCTGCTTTCTCACTATAAATTGAAAACCAATACCTCCTCTCATTAGCTTAACTTGCCTGCTATTCACATCACTTATTCGTTATTAGCCTTCAATTACTGTACCTTGATTTCCCCATTGCCATCCATCATTCCAATGGAAAATTTATTGGTATTTTCAAGAAAAAATATGATTATTATGTTTAAATGAACAATGAGTTTGAATTATTTGAAGAAAATTGAAAATACCGTACATACCGTTATCATTATTAACAATATTATTGTTATTACTGATAAGCAGACCACACACCATGATCATCGAGCATCATACAAAAACAGTACATTGCAGTTCTTCGTGATAACGTGACTCATTTGTCGTGCACTTTATCGATAAATTGCTGCAATAATAAACCCAACTGGATGTGAGATGTATCACTTTGATATTATCAAGTTAAGAAACGTGTTTGAAAATTGTCTCATAATTAAAAAAATCATACTGGAAATGCATGTAATTGCTTGTGATTGCCTGAAACTGTATTGTACTGTGTTTGAAGAGCTCTACTAGGCTTCAAATCAAATTTGTTTAAATCGACTGTAAACTATAGAAAATAATTTATTTTTAATTGATGAAATGGGATTTTGAAGGACATTACAGTATATAAAAGACTAATTCAATAGATAAAAACATAAAATTTGGGATTTCCAAGTAGATTTTCCAATATCATAGTATCTACGTCGCTCCATTCAAGATAAGGGCGATAACCGATAACTGAGGTTAGAAACCCATACCTATAAAGAAATCTAAGATTAAACAGTATAAAAATTGAATATTGTAATCCACTCTTCAAGATAGCTCTTCAACAATAGGTTTTTTATTAGATCCAGCAAGATTGTATTAGATTATAGCTTTCTATGTATACTTCTCAGATATAAACTAGTTGAGGTACCACAGGCTGTTCTCTCGCCTAACATCACTGTTTTCTCATTCGGTAACAATTTTATTTAAAATTGTTTAATTCTCAAAACAAATAAATTGAATTTTATTTGAACTATTTAAACAACTAAAATTTAAAAGAATACAATACACAAGACAAACGTGTACAATATTCATCTTTAATTAAAAAAAATATCAACTTTGCAATGTTTAATTTTCATGACAGGTAGGATATAAAAATTGTATAGCTATCAGTACAGTATTAAATTAAGTTACTTTTCCTATATAGGAAGTCCTGGACTTGTATCCTGGCGGCTCCCTATTCGAAGTAAGTCTAATTATTTACAGAGGATGCCAGCTTGTTTGTTACTGGAGTTACACATTTGATTTAATCATTTTGTTTCCAATTTTGAACATTTTGTTACAAAACTTCAGCATGTTGTTCAGTTTAGTTGAGACTTGAGTAGCAGAGAACTGGTATTACAGTAGTTGTTCTCAATGTATTTATTTATTTATATTGATATTTATCAATTTTTTAAATATTTAATTCAATATGATCTTATTCATGATAATAATAATTTTATAAGCAATATTATTATTATTTTCCAAACTAATAAAAATTAATTTTCCTGAATGAGTGTTACACATTTTCCTGCTACACATTTAAATCTCTCCATAGAATAATATTATTATTATAAGCAATATTATTATTTTATGGAGAGATTTAAATGTGTAGCAGATTGTTATTTGAACAAAACACTTATTGAGGAAGATTGATTTTTATTAGTTTGAAAAATTGAATATTAGTGGATCTAATATGAATAATACTGGAAAAACCATCAAATCTGAATAAAGAGCAATCTGTTAATTGGTTACTTATTAAATGCTGCACTTACCCGGTCTTGTGAAAATAAGAGTTTGATTGCATATAAATAGGCCTAAGTATCATTGCATTCTATGTAGTGCTCACTAGTTGTAGATAGATGTTCATTCACTATTATGTTCAAAAGTACTCTTGAACATTTTACTGTATCTATAATATTCACTCAGCATGATTTTACTGTACTAGTGTTGTTAATTTGGAAAAAAAAAACTATTTTTTAATAAATTACAATTTTAACCAATGTTTTCCCTTTTTACTGTTATTTAAATTATAATTTCTTCAATTTTCTCAAACCATTTGCAGTTTTATGAGATCAATAAATTTTTTTGAATTTCATCGAATAATTCAAGATCTTTTATTGCAATAGACTAAAAAGATCAATTTTATATTTAAAATTTTTTAAAGATTTTTTATTTTCAAAGGTGTGTAGTTACAGGTAGCTTGAGAATGATAAGTTTTTCATGTTACATTTGTAAACTATTTCTATTTGTCAATTCATAATTTTTTTTTAAATTCAATTATCATGTCTAATAAAATACATTGAAAACACACTTTATTAGTAGTCTAAGTATAGACTATAATAAAGGATAATACTTCAAAATGTAGCAAGAATCAATCGAACTACTGCGAGACACCCCTAATTATTGAAAGTAGCTTCATCAACACTCAATAATCAATAATACACGTAATCGCTCATATAATAAAAATAAATTTTTGACAGAAAATTCCTTCTTTTATTATTTTTAATTTTGTTAAGAGTACTGTATTTCAGTTTTTTTATTTGATTTTTCGTAGTTTCTGTTCATGTTGGAAATAAGAATTTTTATTTTCATTTGTTCATGTATCTAATTATTACTAATACGCAATCGAGTAAAGACACAGCAGGTCCACTACTGCTTTCTTTACACATTTTCAATTAGAAAATCCAAATTTTAGGTTATGACCAAGTTCAACTAGAAATTTGACTGAAATACAATTCCTGATTCTTTCCAAAATATCAATATTAATTTATTAATTTAGAATATTATTAATAATATAAATATATAAACAAGAATTTTAATTTAGAGTATTATTATTATTATTTATTAATATTATTTTTGTCAATATAGTGTAACAGTTGAATAAACAACCAATCAAGCATGCGATTTTCATTAAATCTGTGTTTGCATAGATATAAACAATTTGTAAAAATGTTTAATTATTTGCAATACTGCAGGTTAGCTGGTTTTGGTGGATTGTGGAAAAACAACAGAAGCAGCTACAACTTGATAATGTTTTTGTTTGTTGTTTGACCTAAAATTTTTAATAGCTCATTTTCTGCTTATATAGATGTAAAATTATCACACAGCCATAAATAGCAGATTTTCAAAGACGCTTTTTTCAACTTCTAGCAGAGCTATATAGCTGAACTTCATTTAGCTATGCTAGATAGTGTAAAACCAGTTACCGAATCTGAATGACTTGAGGCTCTTAAGAACTTAAGAAATTTAAGGCTCTTAAGAAATTTCAATTTAAGAATGCTGATAGTCCACTAATGGTGATAGATATTTTTTTGGGGGGAGTCCAATCCCAAATCTGCGTCAAATCTGCAAGAAAGTAGAAACCAATCTTTCAAAACAAACAAGTCAATAAAACATTTAATTATCACAATATTCACTTCCATTGTTTTTTTTTCGAATAGCTCTTTCAGAGAGCACGCTTAATCAGCTTCTTTGCGCATGCTTCTTTCATTTTTCTAGTGACGTTCCTTGTGTTCCTGAATCCACTCTCTCCCCTTTCTGCTGATAGCTATTTTCTTCTTCTGAAACTCTAAACTCTGTATTGTTTTTCTGAATATTACTCTGTTTTTTAAGATCCTTGTGTCTATTGAATTGTTTAGTAGGTCTGCATGTTTGTGCATTATTCGAGTGAAGAATTTAGGGCACATTGTGAGTTGCAAAACAACAGATCAATAAGTTAGGTTTTATATATTATGAAAACTTGAAATTTGACAATTCCAAATACCCCTTATATGTTTCCCTTATATGGGAGGTCAATGGATGCTATGAGAAAATAAATAAATAAATAAAGGTCATTGTCTTACACTTTCATTGTTTTACATTATTATCAATCATTATTTTCAACTAGATCTTATTAACTATTACTTGTTAACTAAATTGGTGTATGTGGGGATTTTTCAGGTGGAGCCGTAGAAGTAGAAGAGTTGTTGATTTGGAGGAGAACAACGGTTGTAGCAGCAGCAGCAGCAGTGGCTCCGATGATGAGTGGTGGAGCAGCAGTGGCGTACCCTGCTGCCCTGTCGGCCCCTCCCCCACCCTGACCCACCCACTCTACAACTGCCATTCAGACACTGAGGCAGCCATGCCCGGTGGTAAGTGCGCACTCCAATCACAGACAAGTATTCATTGAAACAATCTAGAAAATACTAAATCCTTACTGCATAGAGCACAGGGAAAATTAAAAAATGGTCCCCAACACCTTGTAACAAAATGATATAATTATATAATTTTCGAAACCACCTAGATTCTTGTTGAGTTAAGATTTTGTTGTAAGTCTTTTTATTTCACAGACGCCATGGGATGCGAGTTATTTTTAAATTAATGCTAGTTTGGACTCACTATTCAAGTGTCTTTTATTTCGTTTTTTTTAGTTTTTTTTTGTTTATTTAGTTTCATTTTTGCTTTGGCCACGATTGCAAATGTTAGGTGGTAAATGTGGCCAAAAAAATTCCTGTGTTGTAAAATTGAGAATTTTGTATCACAATTATTGTGGAGCAATAAATTTAATTTAATTGTAAAAAATGAAAAAAATAGCAAATGTAAAAATGTTGTCTCATCTTGTTTGAAAAAATAGTATTGCTTGTACTCAAATTTAAATTTATCCCAAAATAACCTAGATTTTTTTCATGATCATGTATTTTGGCGGGCCGCTCAGCGCAGTTGGTTGGGGCGTCGCAACTTCTGCTTGCTGTCGTTTAAGTGGTCATGGGTTCGAATCCCGCACAACCGTCAGGCATTTATGTGTAATCATTCACCTCAATACCCACGAACAAGTCTCGGGCATCATCAGCAATAAAAAAAAGTGCAAATGAGACTACAGATACAGAAAGTAAACAATGTATCTCCAATTACAATACATTAATTTGTTTGTACTCTCACTTAAAATACCCGTGTGTGGGAGAGACGTTATAAGCCTTTTTGCTTATAATTTGAAAACATGAAATAGAACTAGGAAAAATAGGGAAAGTATCAACAATAATGAATTTCAACATCGAAATTGAATCAACCTTTTCTGATAATGTAAGTAAGTCTAAAATGAAGTGTTTTAATTCCAAAAGTCCAGAAATATCTTGGAGAGTGTTACATAGAACCAAAGTTCTTCATCGTTTAAATTACACTTGGTAGTTATATTTTCCAGAAGATTCAAGTTATAAAAAAAATAAAAATGTAAATATAACCTGTGCTTACAAATATTTGGACTCTTGTACAAATTTAGTAACAGATACAGTTTTGGGCTAAAAGTCTGTTGTTTCTTTACGATAAGATGTATTTTGACTGTACTGTATCAATAAATAAATAAATAAATAATACTAATGCATAAGATCGAAGTTGAAGAATTGTAATTTCACAGTTCATATATTAGCACTGTTAGTAGGAATTGAGGGATTTTGAGGACAGATGCAGTTGGCTTTATAATGCAGATAGATTTATTCTAATTGATATTTTTGTGTATAATTGCATGTGAATATATTGATTAGTGATTAATACAAAGGAGAACTGATAACTGACAGTGATTTCATGATCATCTTCAGATCGCTCCGAAAATATTACTAATTATTTCAATATTAAAATGTTTTCCAAACTTATTCGATTTTCCCCTTGAAAATTTAATTATATCCAACATTAATATCTAAAAAAATATGCTTACAAGTAGTTTATTATGAATTTCTTGTAATTTTTCAATAGTTTTTAGCTGTTGTGCGCTTAGCAATTTTGCCTCATATTTGAACTGTTTTATTGAGTAAAGATTAATTATTATTTTTATTGAACTCTTATAATTGACAGGTTTCGAAAACAGTGCTATGAAATCATGCTTCTCCCTATCCTCGCTGCAGCGCTCTAGCTCTAGTCTAGAGAGTCCTGAACACGCGAGGTTGAGAGAAAGGCCATATAATTCGCTCAAGAAGAAAAGCAGGTGAGTAGACTAAATTAAATTTTTTTTTGTTTTTTTTTGGTGTTCGTAAGTCACAGAATTTTGAAGAGAGCTTATTATTGGCAGCCGCATTGGAATCTTGGGGAATTTTCTATGATAAGTGATTGCTACTCCTGTGGTCACGGGTTTAATTCCCGTCTAGCCTGGCATGTTTTATGCAATAGTTCACTTCATTACCCTTAGTTACACAAGTCTTAGACTCATGTGTTCATCATAAGCGATTGAAGAGGTTGTTTTAAAAATTAGCTATTGATAGATAGTGGTATAGAAAAGAATATAAAAATTAATGATAGAAAACTGTGAGATTGTATTATGAAAATAGTGTTACAAAAAGGTAAAATTACTATACAAAACACTAATTGCCAGTTGCACGAAAGAAAATTAAATTTGACCGCCGTAAGATGACGTCATTTGACGGAGCCAGTGCAACGACTTCCCTATTGAGCTCTGTAAGATGACGTCATTTTACGGTGGTCAAATTAAATTTTCTTTCGTGCAACTTGCTATTAGAGTATGTTTGATGACTAGGGGAATTAACAGAGAAGCTTGCGTTTTAACAGATAATTAAAAATCGAAATATAATTATTTTACTTTTATAGTGTTCACTTTGCTAGCTGTGCCAAGTATAAGATATAATGTACATTTAAATATTTTCTTGTATCGTTTTTCTTTTTTTGGCAAATAAATATTTACTCAATTCGTGAGTCTTGTACTGAGTTATTACTCTTGATAAACGGCATATAGCATGTGAGTACAAATTTATAGTTTTTAATCATGAGCATTTATTTTAACTACTTAATGGATCATTTTCCTACTATTTAGCTAATATGCTAAGGCCCAGCGCAAGTAGAAAATTAGGTTTGGATTCTTGTTTCTATCTGCACAGTCTAGTTTATTTTTGTGTCACAAACTGTCACCATGCGCCACTCTATCATGCGGTTCTATTCATTGAGTAGACAAATAACCAAAAGCTTGAAAATCTGGCCTTTATTAATAACTATAAATTTCTACTTTCTAGCACATGCTATTAGCACAACAGTTTATCAAAGTGCAATACCTTTGCAATTATGGAGTATATTGACTATTGAACAGTTTTAATTTTTTCAAACTATTCTTGAATCATTTCTGAAATGAACTCTAGGGATATTGATTGGTGGGATGCACTGTAATGTATAATCTAATATATTTCATAGTATTTCATTGAAGTATTGGAAAAGGTGCTTTGATGATTATGTCAAATTATATGTCTAACAATTTATTGATAGAATGTACCAATAAACTCTTCACATTTAATTCATTGCTAATATGCAATTTTTGTTGGTTATAACAAGTTAATAACCTATAACATGGGCAAAAAGGAACAGGTATTATAATTTATTTCTACCAAACACTGTGCTAGCTCAATAATACTTGGGACGGTTTCAAAAACCGGTATAGTATACAAGTATAAAGTATATAGTATATAGTATACATGTATATACCATATACATGGTATACGCACCTTCCTTACCCAATATTAGAAATGCATTTCACTCAATCCTATGTTGAGATTTTCTTCTTTTGAGTGCATGTCTTCGGAGGCTCAATTAAATCATAAGGCTCACTTAATCATTCTATCTCTTGAATTTTCATTCTTTACTCAGTTCCTATCTAAACTGTTATTTATGAACCTCCCTTTTGAATGAATTTTTTGTCAAGAGTCCGTTGAGTTGAGGAAGCGCCTCAAGGTAAGCTCACAAATACGGCCCTACTTGGAAAACATTTACTAAAATGGGTATTAAGTCTCCATCGAATTAAGAGTGCATCAAGATTGGTTAACAATTGTAGGCCTAGAAACTGAATAGAGACTGCTCATAGCAAAAGTCTCTTTTTTCTATGTGAACAGTTTAGTAGGTATGCGCTCTGGCTTGCTTGTCTGAATGATTCTCGTGATTAGGCAAAAAATATAAATAAATAATGTAGGCCTTTATTGACATTCTCTATGATATTCAATTACAACAAATTATAGAAAAAACTGTCAGCTAATTCTCCAAGGAAAAGCGTCATATGGGCAAGAAGTAATGTAATGTAACACTTGTGGTACTACATTACCTATATGCAGTTCAAGGAAAGTGAGCCACACATGGTGGTCTCAGCGTCTCTGCTTGGAAGCTGATTTTTTATTGTAAGCTGAGTATGGCCTCGCACATATACTGCAGTGCATATAGAAGATAGAAGCATTCTGTCGCTAATTTTTGGAAAATAAAGAGATATTGCTATCTACCTCAAAATCGTTCACAGTAGGTACTTTTTTTGGGCCACTGGTTTTGAACAAGTCGTAGATCTCTAACATTTCTACATCAATTAAATTAACATTCATGATTAGTATACTTTAATATTTAATTGAATTTCTACAAATTCACCCTTCAGTATTTAATTTTTGTGACTTTTACAGGAATGATCCGGATACTGAAACGTGGCAAAGATCCCCCGGGGCATGTGCCAATGAAGAGAACAAGGATGAATTTTGGGCAGCTTTGAAAAACAACTACCAGTACCTGATGGACAACAACCTTATAGAAAGCTGCAGGGTCAGTGTCATTGTAGTGACTGTTTTCTGATTTAATGGCTCTTAGTGGCATTGAGTCTAATAGAGTGTCTCACTTTGAGGTGCAATTTGAAAATTAGTTTGTTTATTCAAGTTATATTTGTTAGGGAACAATACTTCTGGGAAAGCAGTAAATTCTAAATTCAAGCACTTATGATGGAAGAATGGAAGAAAAGGGGTTTCTAGGGTTTTTAAAATAATGTTCAGGGTTTAAGGAATAGAAAATGAAATAAATGTTAAATGATGTTGAAGATCCATCTTCTTTCCACTAATATATAATAAAAACTTGAGTGGAAATTATAACTCACGTTATGGTGTGACGGCCGTTTCACTCTGTTGTCAAGAGCATCGTCAGACGACCCACAGTACTTGAAAGTGTTTTCAAGTTTTTATTAAATTTTAAAACACAGCTTTAGTTTTATGCAAATAGTTTAAAGTTGAAATGATCAAGCTAATCGTTTTTAAAATGAAAAATTCTAATTAAACACCAGACATTAAGACTAATACTAATAATAAATATGATTGTATCGTTTTTGGTAAATCTGCTGATTCAGACAGACGCAGTGTCATAGCAATAATTATTATAGACATGGCAGGGTTAAGAGGGCCAAAGGTTTCTAGTATAGGGGCGTAATAGCCGAAGCCAAACTGAAATTTTGAAAACTAGCGCCACAGCAATTTACATGTAGAGTTTTAACATTTATGTGTCGAAAATGCCATGTCAAGGAAATTTAAGATAGACTATGGATTTTGGGATTTTGGACTAGGTGAGTTTTGTGATTGTCTGAAGCGGCAAATGTTTGAGGGCGGCAAATAAACGGATAAAAGGAGAGGATAAACCCAAAGTTTTATTTCTCCTAAACAGAAAATCATATTTCATGTGAAAGCGGCTGACATGCTGATAACATGAAATATGCCAAAATTCAATCCAGTGTGTCTCTTATTCTGGGCATATTATGTTTGTTCCGTAATTTGTCCATTGCCATATTATAAACCTTTGCTATATGTTAGACTGTGTTTATTGGTGCCAGTGAGAAAGAAAATCAAAGTTCAACCCATATCTTTTGAAAATTTGACAAACTATGGTAAGAGAGACTAGCTTATTAGACCAGAAGGTTGAGCTCAACAAAATGATAAGTTATAGAAAAATAAACATTGAGTTTTGCTTTTCAATTAAGTTTTGACTTCTGGATTGTTTGTTCCATGACGATCTGCGTTGTTAATATTAACTTTTCATGTGTAATTTAACGACATGCAGTCAAATATTTGTTGAGAATAAGTATAATAACTCACTTAATCTGGAATTATTTATTTATAATTTATTAAATATAAATTAAGTTTTGACCTTCTAAACTGCTGTAACTATTTTGGTATCCCATTTGAATGTGTAGATTCATGTCTAGAACTGATTGTAATTATGTTTTGGGTGGATCATTTTTCAATAAAGGTGAAAAGATGGTTGCCAAAATGGTTAGTTACCCCGGGCGCTGAATAATTAAGCTATGTCCCTGATAATCAGTAAAATGCCTTCATGATTCATCAGTAATTTTCCAAATCGTCTTAGTATAAATTATAATTCTTCATTAATTCTTCGATTGTGGTCGTCATAATTACTTTTTAATATCATATCTTCACAGAGGTTTGAGCAGTTTAAGGCTCATAGTGAGATTTGACAACCATAATCATCTTCACAAATAATTTCTGCTGAAGTTTCAAGCTGTCGCCACATTTCGAATATCTCACAAAGGTGTTTTGCACACTACTAAAATGGCCAAATTTTATACTAGAAAAATTCCCAAAAATTTGTTTTAATCATCGTTGTTGCATATCGTTTTTTAGAATCAATAGAATGTTAAAAAATTAGAAAAATGTCATCATCTAAAAATTTAAAGACTAGTCTGGACGTAGACTTTTATTGCTGCAAAGAGCGAGCATTAAGGAGAAGTTTCATCCTATACACTTGCTGTTTGAGATGCGAGCTCGTGTAGAAAAAAATGTATGGTACAATAGATTGTAAATGGACTGTACAATGGATTGCAGATTTAAGTATCTAATTTACGCTTGTTCTGATTGTCAATAATTAATTATTGGCTCCAACTAAACCGACCTCAATTTAATTGTTGACTGTTGTCAGGTTTTCACATTTTTTAATGCTCCCGCAAACCTTAACATTCTAACAAACAATTTAATTATTATATTAACGTGTAATGCAACTGTGATCAATTATTCCAGAGGGATATTTTCTTGAGTTGAAGCTTATTTTCATACATCGTACGTGATTATTTCCATCATTTTGAATTCAAATAGAACAACTTATAATTTGGAATTAATGCTCTTATGTCCTTTGTGACAGAATGATGTAGTTGTCACGCATTTCCAGGCATTGTAAGCCAGATTTAAATAATAGCTTATCGTTAGATTCAACATATCTGATATGGAAATAGTTGTAATAAATTTTTGATTGTGTTGCTGATGAATCTCCATTGTATTTATACACAGTATGACAAGCTATTTTCATATTTACATAAGGTTTTCACATTTAGCATTGCAGCGATTATGATTTTAGGAAATGAATGTTACATTTTATGTTACTTAAACAATAATAAAGGTTATTTTAATATTGTGTAATGTGCCTGAGATGACTCAAATGCAAATCGTCCATATAGTCGGCGAGTCTAGCATCCTTGTTTCCATACCAGGCCAGTTCTTCAAACAAGTCCAAGTATTTTTTTGTCTCTTGGCGCTCTCGAGATGTGGATGCATGATAGAGCGGCTCTCGCTGACGTCGAATGCAGCCATTAAATGTCGCGAAAACGCCGTAGAAAACGCATTAAACGACCCATTTTAAAATTACACAAAATCGCAAACAGGTTATGTTGTTTTTACAAATTGCAATCAATTTCCTTTTGATTTCTGATGAAAATCTGGACTAACTTACCATGTGTTCACATGTATGTGTCTCATCTGTTTGGAACGTGTTTGATAATTTTCTGTTAAAATATTCGTTATCACAAGGTAATTAGAAGACAAGGACACCATGATGCGCAATAGCAAGCTACAGTCAGCTGATGCAGTGACGTCATCTGGGTCTCTTTTCACGATTTCGCTTATTCTTTTAACCGACTTCTAAACAGGTGGAGGTTCTAATCTACCTGTTTTTTTTTATGTTTGTACATGAATTATTCGAACACTATTGAACCAAATTCGATGAATTTTTGGCTGCAGTTCGAGATCCCATCCAGTGAACTTGACAATATCGGTACTAGATACCATCGATTGCAATTGTGTATCAAATAGTTCGTGTTTCAAAGTGTCAATACAGTATTGATACTTCCATCCCATCGAAACTCCTGCAACTATTTCACTGGATGGGATATCGAACTGCAACCTATTTTTTTTTTCAAAATGAAAGAGCATTATTCGGCGGTGGTCCCATCCAAGTTTCGCAAGAATCGGCCCAATATTAAGAAAAAGTAGCATTCATTTAAATTTTTTCGAATAGGATAGTTTCATACCTAACCGCCAGTCGGATAACCGATGTCGTTTACCAGGCTGATCATTGTATTATATGGAGCGCTTCACACCCACCCGATCTTCAAAATCTTATGATGCAATGTAATTATGCTATTTAAACGACATCGGTTACCCAAAGCTGGTTATGTGTGAAACAATCCTGTAATGTCCCGTTTTGACCAATCAGGTGAACTTAATTTGAATTGAGAATAGGAAGAATGTAATATTTTTGTTTATATGAACGTTGCAAATAATTAGTTGGTTTTATGGAGTCGTAGGAATAAGGTCTATTCACACACATCAGTCACGGCGCGACTCAGTTCCGAGCTATCCCTCTCGTAACAGTCATAAAATATATCTTGAGTTTCCGGATACGCTGTCTACACTCGTCCGGCGCCGACGCGTCAAGTAACTGATTGTTACCGTGACTGAAATGAGACGGAACTGTGACTGTGACGCGCCGTAACTGATGTGTATGGATCTACCTTTTTGTTATACAGTTTTTTTTTTTTTTTTTTTTTTGAGGATGAAGCCCACATAGGTCTGAGACCTGTGCGTGGGTAATGAGTTGGATGATGGATGGTGATTGATGAGTTGGACCTACAGTTTTAGGTGGGTTCCGAACCACGGGTCATGAGTTGGACTAAAGCGTGTTATTGAGATTAATTTTTAAAATTAAAAAAATATTCTTCATCTGTGATATTTTCCATGATGAAATACTTGATGAACAATCTAATATAAAAACTGACACTGTATTTCAAATTGAAATGCAGTGTCAGTTTTGATATTAGAATATTCTTCAGTTAGTAATTTTTCAGTGTTGATATATTCTGAAAGGACTGCATTAAAATGATGAATGAAAATGTAGAATATTGCATTTAGGACAATTATACTAGTGAAATGCCTCTTAAAAGTGAAATAATGGCTTTTGATACGCTATTTTAATGCGGTCCCTTTTAGAATAATTAAAAGAATAATATTTTTTTAAATTAATGATCCCAAAACATTCTTCACTCCAACTGATGATTGGAACTGTTTATAACAGTATTTCTACAACTCCATAACACTATTAACACTAACTTATTACTTACAATGGTCATATAAACAGTTGAGAGCTGCCATGTGAGGACCTGCTTACGAGCAGAAAACCAATCATAATCATCATCATGATGATATAAACAGAAATATTACATTCTTCCTATTCTTAATTCATATTAAGTTCACCTGAGTGGTCAAACGGGACATTACAGGCTTGTTTCACACAACCGGCTTTGGGAAACCGATGTCGTTTACCTGGCATAATTACATTGCATCATATGATTTCAAAAATTGAATAGGTGTGAAGCGCTCTTTATGATACAATGATCAGCCTGGTAAACGACACTGGTTATCCGACTGGCGGTTGTGTGTGAAACTATTCGAATAAAATTGAAATGAAGACACATCTATGAATGCTACTTTTCGTTTAATATTGGGCCGATCCAGGCGAAACTTGGATGAGACCACCGGTGAATAATGATCTTCTATTTAAAAAAAATTTGTTGCAATAGTGTTCGAATAATTCATGGAGAAACGTTAAAAAAACAGGTCGAATTGAGAACCTCCTCCTGTTTGGAAGTCGATTAAAAATATAGGCGAAATAGTGAAAGAGACCCGGATGACGTCACTGCATCAGCAGACAGGGCTCGGCAGATGAGTTGAGGTGCGCTTGAACACTATTTTGTCTTCTAAATACCTTGTTGTTATTATACAATAGATGAAATGAAAGCGATTGGATTTTTTTTAATTAGTTTTAACCGACTTTCAAACAAGAGGAGGTTTTCAATTCGACCTGGTTTTTATGTTTGTACATCATTTATTTTTCGAGCATTATTGAACCAATTCCGATAAATAATTTCCTACAGTTACCCAACAAAGCAGCTTTTTATGCACTCCTAGGCTAAACATCTGATTCCTGCACTATTTTACTTTGCAGCACTCATTTCACTTTGTTGCACTCCAGGTGTGCCATCAATAGGAAAAATGTAATGTGTAGCTCATGCTGAAAGTATCTTTGTTGCACTCGAGAAACTATTCCGCACTGTGCTTCAGCTCTTGCGAAATGCATTTCTGTCGTGCAGCAAAGAGCTACTTCATTTCAATTTTTTCGAATAGATTAGTTTCACACATAACCAGGTTAGTGTCGTTTTCCATATCATTGTATCATATGGAGCGCTTCACACCTACCCGATTTTTGAAATCATACATTAAATTAACACTTGGATACTCCGTTGTATTGGTTTATTCAAGAAAATTTCAGTTGTTGGCTTGTAATACCTTTCTAGTCTAGATTTTCCATGTTGAAATTTGCATTTTCTCACCGTCTGGTACATTGTACACAAATAATGGTAGAAAGCACCAACATACTTCAGTCAATATGAAATTAAATCTTGTTGAGCTGCCTTTACATTATTGACCGAACGAAAGGTCTCTGTTTCAAATCGACCGTTTTGCATCTGTCTGTCTGTATGTAACGCATTTACACCTAAACGCTTGGACCAAATTCTAAGACATTTTGCATGGATCTTCCTTAAGTATTGTACGTGGTTCACGTATTTGTTTTTTATCAAAAAGCACAACTGTTTATACACCAATCTGTATGTAGCAGATTTTCAAAGACGCTTTTCTTCTTCCAGAGCTACGTAGAGCTGCACTATATCTAGTTCTATTAAAAAATAGTGTAAACGCAACTTTTGTCCCTTTTAAAACCATCTACTAAACTTCTGAACTGGAGATAACTAGTAGTTCTGTGAACAGCAGACCTGACGTCCAAGAATAAGGGGGCTTGCGCAGAGGAACATATTTTATGTACTTGCTTATAATCATCGTAGTCGCAAAATTAAACACAATCATCAAATTCAGAAAAAAATGTCAGATCTAACACAATTTATTAGACACTCTTGCCTGAAACGAACCCTTCAGGAGTTTTGGAGGAAGAGATAGGGGTAACCACCTGCAAAAAAACTTCCTATATCCATTGAAATTGTCACAATAGAAATGGCTGTCTCGATTCCTAGCATTGCTTGAAAAATATTATTCTGCCTTCAGTTTCTGCAGCTGTTTTGGTGGGGGGGGGGGGGCACGGACTTATGAGGTGCACAATCATCGGCAAAAAAAGAATGATTATTTTTCTATGTATTTTGGCTATAGAAACTATTAATGAATATTCCTTTCTGGATTACAGAATAATACAACTCAATGTAACCCACATTGTAACATTGAATTGAGAAAGATTTTATCACATACAATTTATTCTACAGATGGGGTTAGTGATGTGATGCAGGATGAATTTGTGTGGAACAAAGAGATAAAATTGACCTAAGCCTTGATTCAAGTCTATTTCATGTTCCATGACGAACTGCGTTGTTAATATTTTGCGTTGTCTATTTCATGTCTCTAAAAAGACATTCTGTATCACGTCACCAAGGCTGCGGTTCTATTTTCATTCAGCCATTCATCTGTACTTATTTTGTTCTAGACAGCTGATACCTAAAATAAGTATAGATTTTGCATGTCTGATGAATGAATTTATAGAACAATACTGATTCAATTAAAATGAAAAGAACTTGATAAGACTGTGAATACTAGAAAATGGCGGATTAATTACGGTTCCGGCAAAATATTTTTTTAATTGTTATGGGTCTACCTCTACCCTAGTTTCATGTTTCTAAAAATGTCTTCTAAGAGATGATACCCAACATCATCAAGCATAACAATATTAATTGAATATTTTTATTATTTATTACAGTAGTTTTCTCATTTTGATATTGTTGTGCGTAATTATATTTATTAATTTACATAATTTAATAAATCTCTGTTATTGGTTTTACAGGAAGCTGGCAAGGAATTGGGATATCCAGACACAGACTGGAGCTTTGACAAGTTTACGGATCAATTTGTTGAACTTAATTCCTGGCTTACTTCCATTCAAGAGACTGTTTACAGTAGAGAAGAGACTGTCGTGGATCCGCTATTAAGAAGGGTAAAGTGCCCTTTTATGAATAATCTCTACTTTTTCTCTGAAGATAGGAAGTCAAAGAAATTATGGCTTTAATAATTGATATTTTAGAAAAATCATATTTTAATGTATAGCTTATTTAACGAATCGAATACATTAAATCATATGGTAATGAGGGAGAAGCCTAAGGGATATATTTAAATATCAAATGAGAAAATTCCTCCATCAGGGAGATTTATCTCCAGACATGAGCAAATTATGCAATTTTGCCTGCAAACAGGGTCGGCGCATAGCTGAAACAATCACCACATTATCAATAATTCATTTTCTCTTTTATTTCAATGTAAATTTAAATTTTCTCACCATAGAGTGTCCTCAAATATGAAATATACTCGTAGTAAAGCTTAGTTGTAAAACTTAGCTTTATCTCACGAAAAATGGAATGGAAGCTAATCTCCCTAAAATTTTAGCTGAAAAGATCGGCTACACAGGGATAGAAAAAAGTATTCCAATGATTATTGCATCTTGATCAAGAGTTTTTGTTGATTTATTAAGTATTAAATTTACTGGCTACACACTAGGAACTAATTAGTGAATAAACGGGGGGAGCGGGCTTGTATCTATCACATCTGAGAAAGGGCATGCACTATTTTTTCTCACCAGTAATAGTGATGAAAAAAGTATTGCAATGAATATTATTACATCTTCATGGGTTTCGGCCATCAAGGTTATCAAGGTCATTCACCGTATGAATGAGATGATCGTTACAAATTGTTACTAAATTGATAGCTAAAGGGATAGCTGCAGTCTCCTAGCATCTTTACTTCTATTATTCTGCAACATAGCGTTTCAAGTAGCTCCAGAGGTTCAATTAGTAACAGCTCTTATCTCTGATAACACTTCTACTATCTGTGGGTTCGATTTCCATTCAACACGGTATATTTAGTGTAACCATCCTCCACATTACCCAAGCACATGTCTTAGACTCATGTGGGCATCATCAGCAATAGGTTGTTATGATACAAACATACCGTCGGATCACAAAAGATTGTCCTCATTTTAAAGAGCTTTAATTGCAAAACATTGATGCTCACAAACCTTTTTAACCGTGTATATCTAAAAGCAATTCAAAATTTTCATAAATTATCAAAAATTTACCTGAGTGTTCAATGTGCGGAAGAAGCCAGTCCATTGAAAATAGCAAAAATTCTGGTGAGAAAGAAAAAATCCAACACAGATAAAAATCGGCTTATATGACCAGAAAAACTTGCTGAATAACATACTAAAAGTTCTCAAGAATCCTAGCTGTGCTTCGGCCGCCATCTTGGAAAACTGCACGAAATTTTTTTAATAACTGCAGCACAAAAACCACTGAAGATGAAACGGTAAAATTAGTTTCAAATTGTAGAGAATTTTTTTTCCTGAGAGGGATTTTGAGTTACATTTTTAGGTCCATTAGTAAGATACAGTCATTCTAATTATTCAAAATTCAAAATCATCAGTTTTCCAGAACTCACCATAATTTCGAAAAGTTCCAACTTTATATCTATTAATGGTGTCAAATTCTAACTTTTTAAGTGAATTCAACGACTTGCAGTCGTTTTGTTTGAGAATAAGTAGTATTTTACTTACTCTGTAGGCCGAACATTTTCTTTTCTTGGAGATCCATTTTCAGAGGTGTCAAATTCTTTAAAATTTTGTTTTCTTAAAAAAGAGTCACATTTTCTGTCCAACGCTTAGTTTGTTCTCAAATTTGGAAAACCCAAAAATGATGTCGGACAATTTTACAGTTTTTCCAAGATGGCGGCCGAAGCATAGCTAGGATTGTTGGGGACTTTTAGTATGTTTCTGTTCATATATCCTGATTTTCAGCCATGTTGGAATTTTTCTTCTCTTTTTGCTAATTTGACTGAACTAAACGGAAATCTATGAGGTGATCGAATTTTTCCCACTCTCATAACACTGTGTCTGACACTTACAATTCAATGTTTGCAGTTATTTGTTATTTTTGTAATATTTTTTCTCAATTAGAAGAAAACGAACACATTTCCTACCATCACATTTGCACCTACCTGTTCTAGAAATATTGGTTGACCAATTACATTCTGTTTCAATGGATTGGCTGCAGAGAAACATTACAAATAAAGAGCCTTTCCTTCACTGCCCTCCAAGAAGCCCTGATGTTACCTATTGTTTCTATTCTAATGGCTTTAATTAGAAGATGAAGTGTTTATTTTTCACTGTGTAATTTTAAAAGTAAGATTAACTGTAGTCATCGAAACCGTAGTATGAGAAGAATTAGGTTTCCGCATAGATACCGTTTGCGTATCTGGTTGTGGTCACGTTGAACACTCATGTAAACTTTTGATCATTTATGACTATTTTGAATGCGTTTATCATATAAATGGTCAAAACGTTTTGAAAGTTATCTTTGTTTTGTAATTAAAACACTTCAAAATTGAGGTATTCTTTTGTAAGATCCCGGAACTTTATTTTTTTATTAGGGCATCTGTAAATTCTAACAATAACTTGACTGAAAAAATGAATTTGTTTTTACAATTTTTAAGGGTCAAGTCTCCAAAATATTTAAGGGTAAACGGTTTATTATAATTTCCTTCATCACCACCAAACACATTTAGATGTTTGCAAGTTGTTCTTGGGAAATTGTGTTTGCTTTAAGGAGTAGTAGAATTAATCTGCTCAGGTTTATAAAAATGAAATGTTCTAGAAAGAATGCTTATTACTCAACTTAGTACTCTTCTTTACTGTCAACTCTAATATCAAATAATATTAATAATTGGAAAGATTTTTATAACATATAGTAACTTAATGAAATATGGGCTTTGGCTTTGGCTACTCGCTTGGTATTCAAATAAATAATGAACTGGTGCGAAATAGAACAAGAGATGATTAGTTAAGGGGTCAAATCACTATTTTCTTAGCTCAGAAATAAAAAAAACATCCAATTAAAAGGTGTTACTCTTGTGATGACGATGCTTTGAAAGATTGACAAAGACTGATTAATTGACCTCTGACTTTCTTTTTCATACGATGAGATTATCTTTATAACATTATGAGCATCTTAATGTCGAAAACAAATAAATTAATTTCTGGCATTGAAATACTTTTAACCTGATTTCTCTGCCCATGAATATTTTTTTTCACTAAGTTTTTTCATGAAATATTCTACAAAAAAAATTTGAATTATTTCCATCTATTCTTGTGGAATTAAAATTGAAATACAAAACATATATCACTCCAACAACTTAGAAAAAATGGTGACGAAATCGGATCAAATCTGTCACTACATTGGATTCTAAACTATGGGCCAGTTTTGAACCATTTACGGATCGTAAGTTGAAAGCTGATTTCGTCGGTAGGTGACTCTTCACACCTCAACCGCACAACGTTATGTTTTATTCCATATTCGCAAACTGCGCAAACGATATATACTAAGCAAACTGGGAGTGAGTTAGATTTCTGTGGTTTCGATTCTTTCCTCACTGAGCTAACAGATTTACATCACTATACCAAGCTCACTGAAGCAGTCTGAACCTCTACAGTGGCGTAACTAGAGTTGACGTATGGAGGGTTTTACCCCGCTCCCACAGTCAACCACTCTTACATATTACTCCCTTCAAAAAAGTCTCAGAATATATATATTATACAATATTCATGTAGGGTAAAGGAACCAGAACCTTGATATAGTTTTTTTTTGTCTGAGATAAACAAAACTCAATTTACTTCATGCCATAATATTTTATTATTATGTTATTGTTCATTCTATTATTTTTTCAGAGCCAATTTGAAGAGTTGCAGCGTAAGTCATATAGAAGAAAGCTGTTCAACAATCAAGGCGGTAGATTAGTGGCGAGATCTCCGGAACTGAAGAACGAAATAGCATGGAGAATCGTGCACCTGAATACCAAATGGGAGAGGCTAGAACAGACTGTAACTCCGCGCATCAAGATGCATCCTGTTCATATGGATGTCTGCATTGGTGAGTTAACTGAAAATTAGTAAAATTTTCAATTATTTGAGGATTGCACAAGATTTGCTGGTACACAGTAGATTACATAAATTTTAATTAGGGTGAATTTCCTGTTAAAATGCTAAAATGCCACAAGCCTTAAAAAGTATAAGATCGTTGAACTATATTTTGGAGGAATTTAAATATATTTTTAATTAATGTAAATACTAGAGCAGTAGGCGAGGCGAACCTACTGCTCTAGGTCGATCCAAAACAATTGGGTTTGTGCTCCAATAAATGACTCTCATTAAACAATTTTCATTAAATGTAAATAGAATTTGATGATTTTTCAATCTATTTTGTTTATTAATTTCTATTGAATATATATTTTTTTATTTAACCCATATTATGTATTTTTTTGTGTAAGGGAAACCTTTGCAGGTAGTGGTGATGATTATTTTTTAGTTTTAAATTTGTATGTACCAAAGTGATAGAGGGTCTTACCTTTTTCCCCTTATTACAACATAAAATTTAAAAGAAAAGAAACCTTAAGCTATTAAGACAAGAATATCTGTATCAATTTTCTTTTATCATATTCAGGTACAGAAGAATTATAACATCGCATATCAGTGAATATTATGATAACGTATACATGATATTATAATATCCATAATTAAATATCAGTAAATAACTTATCGTAGTAATAAAGCATAAACAGTCGAGTTGGAAAATTGTTAAACCACTAATGCCCACATTAATTTAATTTTGCAATTTTTCAATATTTTATTTTGTAATCTTCAAGATATCACCTATAAGTACCAAAAAAATCCCTCTGACAATTTTTTACTGCTGAGTTTGTCACAAAATGAGTTTGCTATATAACAACACCAAGCCAAAACTGCTAATTATTATGCAACCTATGAATATGAAAGAGCAATGGTAATAGTATATTTCGCACCTAGGGCCGAAAATGTGTGTTTGCCGGCTCGAGATCGCGGTTTTCAAGTTCGAGACGAAGTCGAGAACTTGAAGCGTTTGAGAGCCGGCAAAACATTTTTGCCCGCGTTGCGAACGCTATTTTTCGCCACACCACAAAAAAAAACAAAACAACAATTTAAGTTGGAAATGAAAGCGAAATTTTAAGGCTACGGTATGGTACTTGCAAGAATACAAGGAACGGCTATCACCTTTTTATCCAACCTACAGCGCTCTGGGTGGGCATTTTGTCAACTACTACAACTGTACGCCAAAAGGTTAGTTGGTTAGGTTTTTTGTTGTTATTCCTGTTCCTGATTCGAAACCTGCATAAAACATTTTTGGTCGAAACCTAACCAACCAACCTTTTGATGAGAGGTTACCAACAGTTGTAGTTGACAAAATTCCCACCCAGAGCTCTGTAGGTTGAATAAAAAGGTTCTATTGTTTGATATCAAAACTACAAAATAATACATATTAAGTTATAAAAAGTGATCATTTTTGACATTTTAAATACTACGTACATATTAAATTATAAAAAATAAACATTTATTGATGGTTTAAATATTTTTGTTTTACATAAAAGTTGGAAGGATTCATTTTTACATTCAAGACTGCTGTATCCAGACACGATCAGCTGTCATTCAAGGTCATTTTCTTTTCCGCCCTAGGGCGGTAAACGTTTACAGACCTCGTCGGAAACCAAACACTTTCGGCCTCCACATGACGCACGAAAAACAGCTCATTACGTCCTAGTGTGGCGAAATAGTTATTTATGTATTAAGAGCGTGAAGCGCGACTTTATCGCTCGAGCCAAAACATTTACTGCGCGACGCGTAGCGGAGCGCAGTAATTTTGCGAGAGCGATAAAGAAGCTTCACGCGCGAATTGCATACAATATTTTTCCTAAAACTGCAGTTCTGGATTCCAACACAATAAAAGCTTGTAGTTTGTAACATCACAGATCATGCGCGGATTTGGTTAGCGTTCGCCTTTTTTGAGGTTATGTGAATTTCACGGATTCCATGATCCACCAATGAGAAATCAAAATCAAAACAGAAGCGTAAAGAAAACAGCTGGCGAGCGTAAAGTACTTTACCGCTTGCTGAGCAGTAAAGAGGTATTTTACAATTAGTTTTCAGTACGTAAAGAACTACTTTACGAGCAGTTGCAGGAAAAAGTGTTTTCTATTAGACGTTTATATTCATAGTAGTATATTTATTTATATTCACATCAAGAAGAAAACATATGGTATAGTAACTTTACATGAAAACACATATAATTTTCACTGTAATTCAGTGAGTTACTATTGGAAAATTGAAAAATTTTCAGTGCATAATCCAACATTGCACTCTCTGTACGTGGTACTGATGATAAAGTTGCATATTTCTCCTGCATATCTCTCCTCCTTTCTTATCGGGAGTACTGCTAACAAAATGATCCCATTATAGCGTGATTTATCTGTAAACCGGTTCCCACTAACAGTTTTCCAAAAGTTTTCCTGGGCCTTCACCATTCACACCAAATCGGCTTGTATGATAATCGTTCACTAGCTGTTTGCAGAAATCAAACTGTGGTTTCATGTCTTCAGTATTCCTCCTTGTCAGTCATTTTTGATCATTATTCATTTTTGATCATCCTTGTCAGTATTCCTTGTCAATCATTATGCCCACAGAGTTCACATACGTCAATAATCCGAGTAGGAATCGGCCAATATCAGCTGTTTTTATCTCACCCCTGTATGGTAATGTCCAAACGTTTTATCAGTCCAGTACAATCTTCATTCGGTGGTATTTAGTCGGTGCTGATCAGTCCCATCCATGCATCTGTTTATGATTTGTGAACTCTGCAACTTTTAGTCTATAATCATATTTTCTGGACACGATTTCTCTATTTTTATGGTTTTTTCACTTCTAGTTTCTATCAATAAATCATCTAAATGAATCAGCCTATTCTTATTCAGTCTATTCTTATTATACAGTATGTTTTGTTAGTTTTTATCATCATAAACAACATGATCAAGCGTTTTCAACTTATTTTGTTGAGTACATATATGAACTAGCTTGTAAACTATAATATTGCAGGATAACTCTTGAATTAAAATCAAATTAACTTTTCGTGATTCATTCGTTTATTTCTTTTCACAGTAGTATTTTTTCAACCTACGTGTGGAGCTTATTCTATCAAACTGACTGTTTATTATTTCAGTTTCCAATGGTTACTCATATGTAATAACATGATCACATGTTTTGATGTTTACTGAAATGACCTACCCTACAATATTAGACTATAATATCCGTTATTAGGAGTGAATATTTCTAGTCCCATAGGAATTGGAATAGGCCTAACTGCAGTGTTTTGGAGTAGCGTTGTCATGTAGTAAAAGCAGACTTTAAAGCTGTGTGTTCAAGCTGAAATAATTTTTTTACCTTTTGAAACCATCAATGCTAGTTTCTCTACATCTTAGTGATAGTATAACAGTGAAAATGAATACATTGAACGTAGCAAGTTATTGAAGTACTCATTCAAACTTCAATGTCACCGTCTTTGACTAGAAACAGGAGACGCCAACTTCAACTTTTAACCAACACCAAACTAACATAATCTTAACCCAACGAACCCATAAGACCAATAGAAGGGGCGTATGCACTAGCGTAGCATACAGGAGGTGAAGCCGTCTGCCATCCATGTAGTGGATAGAAAGACGAAATCGTGTTTTCAAGAGCAGAAAATTTCAATGCGCGCTCTCCAAATAAACTGCAGTTTAACACACTTAGGATTAAGATATAACTTTCAAACTTGGCATGAGTATAGACAATTAGTTTCTGAAGATAACAGTGGCATTATAAAAGTTAATAGTTACCTCTATAAATTTTAATTAGTTGTTTAAAGTTATAATTTTTGTCCGAGTTTCAAACATGACATAAAAAAGTGAGTCGGCTACCAAAATTTTCATCTTTTGGGTAGAGATGTGATCAAAGCGAGAAAGTTGTACAGAAATAACTGAATTTTTTTTTCATGATTTTTATTTTAAAATACGACCTATACTTTGGATACAATGTTAGGTTGAAGTGCGATCGGGATGGCGCGCTGTCGTCAGCCGGCTTGTGCATCCAGAACCACAAAGCCAATTCATCACTTATTTCTTGTGTTTGATTCAATACTTCCTTGAAGGTTTATTATTGTAATGTA
The DNA here is from genome assembly GCA_948455865.1 of Conomelus anceps. Lineage (NCBI taxonomy): Eukaryota > Metazoa > Arthropoda > Insecta > Hemiptera > Delphacidae > Conomelus > Conomelus anceps. The sequence goes on from OX418223.1 coordinate 26,134,494, forward strand.
ATAATATTATAGTTAGATTGTTTTTAGGAAATTATTGATTAAATTAGTCTAACCTTCAATTCTTTCCATTATGAACGCAAATGAACAAGATCCAAATAGGAAAATGTTTATTAGAACAATTTTTTATTTCATTTTATTAATCATATGTTGAGCATTATATCCTGTACAATATAAACATGAGCCAATATTCTTGAAATATAAAGTCATCTCCATTAAAATACATAATACATTCAATATAACTCAGTTTTAATGAGTTATTATAGAAATAAATGTCACAACTTTTTTAATTTCTCTACTATGCTGTTACACAATGAAATTATAAAATGAAAATTCATCTTTAAAGTCATGTAACTAAATTGAATCGTATAAATCAATGACTACAAAACGTTGAACGTTTACTTACTTTGTCTAATGGGGAAATAGCCTATTGTGAAGACCCTACTTTCGCTATCCAGAATGATATAACTTCTATATGGGCGCCAACCAGATCAACTTTGGGTTGATAAAAAAAAGTATTCTTCAAGCACTCGTGAAGACACTGAGTATTGTGCTATGTGTTAGAGAAAGAGACTATTCTATTTATAGAAATTATGAGTGAGAATGTCAAACAACATTAAGATTATTAATTATTATTGTTGTGACTAGACAGGGATAACAAAAGACAATAATTGTGATAGTGTTTTTGTGATGTCTTTTATGATCGCTGTGACTAGATTTGCAAAGTAAATACATTATCCAGTTCAATTCAGCTTTTTGTTTTCTCTTTCTCCTACTGTTCTATTTCATGTTAAGTAAAAGGATGTGGCAGTCAAATGACAGATATTAATGATATAATGACGGATATAATATAGGAAGGTATGTGAAAAAATGTCACTCCATTAGAAAATTAACTATTTTTCGAGTAAAGTTTGAGTAATCCTTGTTAACAAAATTCATCACAGAATGCCTCTACTCACAATTAAAATTTCAGAATTAGATCAACTGAGAAATGACATTTCTATAATTTATCCGTCTCAAGAATGAGCAATTCATATTATGAAGAAACAGGCTGGCGATGTAATGCGTGCCGTACTGGTAATAGCAAAAACCGGCTTATCAAGCGCTCGCCACTTGGGAGTCATCCCTGCGCCGCCATATTTGTAGTGGACGAGCGCCTAACAAGTGGCTTCACCTCGGCGACAAGAAGCCCCTTCTATTGGTCTTATGTGTTCGCTGTCTTAACCGCACAAAAGGTCTAAACTATTACAGTATTATGTTTTAAAGCTGATTGACAAGCTAGTCGACTGTTGCAGCCGTCTAACCAAGCAAACCAGCCATTTTTCAGAGACTTCGCTAAGACCCATGTTACACTGTAAAATGTTTTATAAAAGATCTTTTATAAAATGTCTTAGATAAACATCTTTGATAGTGTAATAGGCCAAAAAATCTTTTTTTTATCAAATTTAACAGGCTGGCATTATCTTTTATAAAAGTTGAGGTACTAAAGTGGTTTGCCTCAGGATGTGATTGCTGATGCTATAAAGCTGTCCAATTTAAATAACATGGCTAGTGACATTCAATTACAGTAGTAGAAAATACCTCAGCTACTTGCATTGTCAGCTTCCTGAGCGTCCCCCTAAGTAGGATTAATTCAATTGTTCGATTTTTAATACACAGAATCAACTTTTTAACATTTCCTTTCAAAACATCAAACTAGTATTCTTGATACTAGTACATCTTGATATTTGATTCGATTTTTAGAATTTTTTGTTTAAACGGTGGTCAGCTTGAAATTTTTCAAGTGTTGATGGGGTGATAAAAATTTTTTATGAGTTTTTGAGTAAATTTTCATTCAACAGTAAATAAGAGAGCAAAATGGCATATCTATTACAAAACATGGAATTAAAATAAACCGTATATAACTTCCTTGTATCAGCAGACTGGAAGTCTTCTAAATTTGTCAATTCACAACAGAAATGTTTCGAAATGCTACGGTACGCATTGTTATAGTTCAATTTTTCTTCAGAAATGCATTCTTCTTATCAAACGTGCTCAGAATTTTTTAATAGTGCTATGCTTTTATTTCTCTGTTCATTGCCATATTTTGATTGAATACTACGGTAAATTGTACATAAAACATAAGTGATTGCATTCGTGTGAATCTGCAATCAAGTGTTTAGATTCAGACAATTAGTACAGTGACAGCTCAGTAAACTCTTTTTTCAAGAGTAAATGTTGATAAACGTTTATTCTGTAGAATTAAAACATTTTTGCAGAGAATTTGAATATCGTTCATTTGTATAATACAGTTCACAGTTGGAAGCTGTTGCCTAGATACAGTCAATAAATTATATATTTTACCAAAATAATGAAACAGTTCATATAAACAAGGGTCTGAAAAAGTCTTCGTTTCAGAATTGAGTTAGCAGTTCCCTAATCAATTTACTCATTCAGAAATTTGTAATGCCTTCATTTTACTCAAATATTGGTAAATATGGACAGAGAAATCGAATAAAACAAACTTCAAGTCGCTAATTATAGTAATTTTTGAGATATTTAACAAATAAGCTTTTTTAATTATGAAGTTGATAAAATTTGTTAATTGTACACTAAACCTGTATTTTTTATGAACCTGCATTGCAGATAATTTAATTCTCTAGACTCACCCAAATCTCCTAGAATTAGGATTTAAATAAATCAAACCACGTCAATGAAGCAAGCTGTGCAATTGCTTTGTTTTAATAAAAGCCGATATTATGCAATCTGTGTTACAAACCATAGTAAGTAGAAATTCAATACTTCGAACGATAGCATATTAGGCTGAACTAAACTTTTCTTCATAATTAAATTCTTGGCAAGTTTTTTCAGGAAAAATTACAGGTTTATTTTAAAATCAACAAGTTTATCAAAACTTGTTCAAATTTGAAAAACGTGTTTTAGGTCATTTTTCCATATTTGTTGAATAACTCAAAAATTACTATAGCTAGTGTCTTCTTGCTTATATTATTGAATTTTTCAACTCACTTTACCTAAAACCGTACCTATTCTCAAGCAAAAGGGGGGCATTACAAATTTATGAAAGAGTACATTGATTAGGATAGCTGCATACTTCCACCATCTTTAACTCTGTAACGGAGCATTTCTGGACATATGTTTATATATCTTTCCATTGTTTATGTTTTATGTTTCTTTCCATTATTTTTGTGAGTACAAAAAGCCCACCAAGTATTTTCAACTCTATCCGAAACATTCTGTACTCTGTACTGTATAATATCTTTTCAGTAACTCTTGAAAAAATATTAACAGTCTAAAACCTATTTAAGATTATAAACATTTCACTTCAATGATTTTTTCAGAATATTAATAACTGTGCATTATTATGATCAAGTAGGGGGTCTACTACTTGGTTGATTTTTTATCTTTATGTAAAAATTAGTCGCTTATTATTTCTGCAGTATTGTTGAGGACCTACAAGGTCGAAAAAATGTTAGTCCAGAGCTCCAGAGTGCAGAAAAGTGAAAAGATGTACCTGAGGTTCTCTCTTTGCTTTATTCAAACCTCTTGTCAATTGTTATAGTTAGTTATCTTTTTTTCTTTGTTAGCTATGAATTTATTATCTTGATAGTTATCTTGTAGTTGATAGTTAGTGTATTGTATAATAAATTACTCATCCATATTCAAAATGATGATCATTTTACAGATGTTGAACACGAATTGAGGTGCCTGAAGAAGTGGATCAAACAAACCGACAAAAACCTGCCATCAATCGACTTCCACTCAAAATGGGCGCATGCCGACCTGAACGAGAAGAAGAAAGAACATGAGGTAAGTAATAATTTATTTATCTCTATCTATAAAAGGATGATACCCTGACTCACTCATCAACGCAGAGCCAGAACTACTAGGCCTATGAACTTGAAATTTCGTACGAACAATCCTTATAGGATTTCACCGTGCAATAAGAAAGGATTTTTCAAAATTCGCAATTTTAGGGGTGTTTTTAGGGGGTTAAAGTTTTGCCTATGCAAAGCACGGGCACATGGCTAGCTAGCTTACTGGGATCTTTTAATCATATGGAAAATAATTTGAAATTTTTCGATCTGCTGTACACGCTGTTTCGATGGGTAAGCTGTTTGTGTGTTTTGCAAATCGTCATTCTAAAAACAACGTCTGTCTATCAAACCGGTAAACGTATGTTTGCCAATCATCTGTAATGGTCATGCTTTTTCAGTGCTCAGGTAATTTTTTGGGCATACAGGATTTTACTGATAATAATAAGCGTATGGCTTTTAATGGTGGGGAGACCCTTACGGGTAGTTCCACCTCGCCGTTTGTGCCATGTTACGGGGAACATGGTGGACCTACTATTTTAAGTGGGTTCCGAACCACCGGGTAAGTGATAATAACGCTTGTAACATCAAGTCATTGAAGCACGGTCACCCATCCAAGCGCAGTCTTGAGCGGTCGTGACTGAACATCACGATCACTTGAACACCACGCTCACCGCATGACCAATCACCACCCTTAATTTTACTGATTAACCATGTCCATCGAAACAGTGTGTACAGCAGATCGAAAAATTTCAAATTATAATCTATATATATATATATATATATATATATATATATATATATGTATATATAAATGAATGTCTTTGCATGTACCGTGTAGTCGGAGCCTTACAGTATGTAGGAAACATATGACTGGGTATGATGAAATGTAATTATGCCGGGTTGATGAGATCTGTTAACCAATGCAGCTAGAAATTTGAAATGCAGCCTCAGCGGGAGGTGGCAAATAATAAAATCAAAAACCTAGCTTCTATCCACTATAAGTCGTAGGAGGTTTAAATTTGAAATGTATCTTCATTCAGAGGTGGTGATTAATAAAACAACGAAGGAGGCCTCTATGATCAGCTGGAAGAGCCCTAGGACTAACTTCTTTCCTAATTCGAAATGTAGGCTAACCTCAGCGGGAGGTGGCAAATAATAAAATCAAGGAGAATTTTTATGAGAACGCAGCAACGCGCGTCGGGCCAGCTAGTTTCATATAAAATGATTATTTCATATATTTTGTAAAATCTAGCACTGTGATGCACAACAGGTTCGTAACAGCATAACACACCATTTTCTTCATTATACCTACTGACCACGCACAACAGCCCAGGCAATCAATGTTTCGTGTTGTAACAAATTAGGAGAAATCTGAATTTTTGCAGGATGTTAGTATACAAAGTACTTACTCAAAATACCAAAGTCTCGACCCCCACCACGCTGCTTCCCCCTCCACCCCCTCATAAACATTCCAACAGCAGTACATCAGAAAAGGCTTACAACTCAGAAACTAATCAAGGTATCGTTGTGATTCTCATCCCATTTGATACTTAAAAATATTATTTAAAAAAAATGTTACATACATTTTCTATGTAGATAGCCTAGTTTTTCAGTAATACACATCGTCGAACCCTGCAGCACTGTCTATTGCATGGCGCTAGACTACCCAGCCCAGTCCAATAAAGAATTATTGTCAGAACAAATTAGAGACTATGTCAATTAATAGTACACGCTGAGAAGTACATTTTCCGAAAGTCCCTAAAAATCCCCCCTTTGAATTTTATAATTCTACTGAAACTTCTAGTAACTAATCAGTGACATGGCCCAATTAGGCAACAAATGGTTGTAATAGACAAACTCAATATAGTAAACCAAGGAGTAGAGTAGACATGGGGAAAACTTTCAAGGAGAGGCCAGATGAAATGAGAAATTGTGTAGGTGGGCCAAAAAATTGAGCAAAGCTTGTTTTCATATGAGATAATAAACTTCATTTACCATTTCACTTCTATGCGACCGTGCTTGCAATTACGATCATATCATGAATTTAATTTTTAACCCTCAAAAAATACATTAAAATATTTTTAAAAATGTGATGGAGTAACTCTTATTTATATCGTTTAGATCAACTTTATAGACCATCTCATCTTTGAACTCATTCTTATGAGAGTGCAGGTATTCGGGGTATTCTCCCGGAAAATCTTAAAAAATAATCCCTATACCGTACTTTTTATTCCTAAGGTAGAAACGTAAAATCTTCTCGAAATGAAAGGAAAAATCTTTTGGTTTCTTATAATGCAATTCGATTTGGGCTGCTTGTGTTGCCATACAAACGATATTCAAGTTCTCTCCACACACTGAGAAGAACGTCTGGAGTAGCAGAATCAACGGTTCTCATGATAAGATGTATAACCAATCGTTTTTCAGTATTGGGTGCTGAGGAGTATGAGTCACCTTCATTGCAAGCGGCGGTAGGTCGTACACTCAAAGTGAGAGCCCAAGTGCATAGGAGTGCTTATGATGAGTCTGTGGATAGGAGGAGGCCAGGTGTCAAGAAATCACGATTCATGAACTCCGTGAAGAACCGTGTTGTCATACTGGCGGATAGTCAAGGAAGAGGAATGTATAATTACCTTAGTGAAATATCCGACGAATATGACATTTTTGTGTATACGTTACCAGGAGCTAAGTTTAAACAAGTAATCGCAAACGGAATGCAGTTTATTAAAAAAATTGACTAAATCCGATTACGTGTATGTAATGACTGGCTCAAATGATTTCGGCGACGATGAACCGTGCCATCTCACAATACAACAAGGAATGGATATGATTTTATCGTCGGGCTTCAACACAAATATCATCATCAGTGCTATTCCCTACAGATATGACAGGCGACATCTGAACGACGATATATACTTTGCCAATTCATCGATAAAAAATAGGATATCGTCATATAGTGGAGCATCGACAGTAAGATTCAGTGAAGTCAAAAATCTGAGAAGACATCATTTTAGCAAAAAGGGTTTACATTACGCTAAAAGTGGGAAACGACTGCTGGGGAAGTCATTGTGTGAATTTGTATCTGGTGACAGCAGCATTATCTTCAAAGATATTAGAACGTTGCATCATAGTTTACGAGAGCAGAAAACTGCCGGAAAAAGAGTTCCTTCCATTTCAATGGAATCCAGTGACGATGTCAATGCTATAACCATGGACTACTCCGCGACTTCAGCATCAACGCCATTGATTCTCCAGTCTCAGACGACTTCGAGTGCCAGGTCAATTTTAAACATTAATCTTAGAGTACCCAATACTTCCAATAATATAGTCAATGCTCCCATTCAAATGTCTTGTCCCTGTCCAAGTATCTCAACAAATGAGAGCAGCCAAAGCCCCAGACATTTATTTTCAATCTCCCGAAATTCCTCCTCTAAATCACTTGACATCCACAACCGCACCCTAGAAGACAATAGTTTTTTAGACGTATTTCCTCACTTCAACCGATCCATATAAAGAGAAACTCACAGATCAGAATATTACATCAAAATATTAGGCACCTTTCGTCAGCCATAGATTCTTTGGAAATTACCTTGGAAGAAATAGAACCCGACATAGTCGTTCTAACGGAGCACAAGGTATTCAGTCATGAGTTACCTCATATAAATATTTTAAATTATGATCTAATGTCTTCCTACACCAGAAATAACTTCCAAGGTGGCGGTGTAATGATACTCACTAAGAAGAGCCTATTAAATGTTAAATCTGTTCAAATCGTAAAGGTTTCTGAGCTTATAGAGGACAAAGTATTTGAAGTGTGTATGGTGGAAGTTGCACAGAGTAAGAAAAGGATACTGATATTGGGACTGTATAGGTCGCCCATTGCTGCTAACGAGATTAATTTTTTAAATCGGCTAAATCTGTTGCTAGATATTTTGAGTCATAGGTATAAGGATGTGATTATAGTTGGCGATTTCAACATTGATATGACTAGACAAACTCGTACCAGCAGGGAGGTTAGTAATATACTTACAGCATATGACTTTCATTATATGGTTGACTTCCCCACCCGAATAACGGAAACTACAGAGTCGGTTATTGATAATGTTTTTACTAACATTGACAGCTCAATTACAACAATTACTGGAATAAACACTCAATTATCAGACCATGACGCACAGTTAGTTGAAATAGAAATGGAAAGTTTTAAAAATGAATATGGAAAGGATGACAAATTTATTTTTAAATATTCAAGACATTTCAGTGACGAGAATTTTGAAAAGTTTAATTTAGCTCTAAAAAATGAATCTTGGTTGGATGTATATAACTCAGACGTGACGTGCAAATATAAGATATTCAACGATATTTTTCTGTATTATTTTAACATTTATTTTCCAAGGACTCTGGTTAAGAAAAATATTAACAAGAAATCATGGATAACGACAGAGTTAAAGATGAATAAAAGAGAGCTCATAAATCAGACTAATAAAGCAAGGTTAATTAAGAATAGAAATATGCAAGTCAATCTCAAAAATAAATGTAGGGAATTCAAGGCAAAACTAGTTCAAAGCAAAAATAGTTATTTATGTATTAAGAGCGTGAAGCGCGACTTTATCGCTCGAGCCAAAACATTTACTGCGCGACGCATAGCGGAGCGCAGTAATTTTGCGAGAGCGATAAAGAAGCTTCACGCGCGAAATACATACAATATTTTTCCTACAACTGCAGTTCTGGATTCCAACACAATAAAAGTTTGTAGTTTGTAAAATCACAGACCGTGCGCGGATTTGGTTAGCGTTCGACGTTTTTGAGGTTATGTGAATTTCACGGATACCATGATCCACCAATGAGAAGACATCAAAATCAAAACAGAAGCGTAAAGAAAACAGCTGGCGAGCGTAAAGTACTTTACCGCTTGCGGAGCAGTAAAGAGGTATTTTACAATTAGTTTTCAGTACGTAAAGAACTACTTTACGAGCAGCTGTAGGAAAAACTATTTTATGACAACAAAATAAAAAACTCTAAGAATGTAATAAAAGAAACCTGGAACATTATAAACGGAGAGGTTGGAAGTAAAAATAAATCTTTTGAAAACATTAGTATAAACCATAAAGGTCAGAACTGTTCTAATCCCAAAAAAATAAGTGAGCTTTTCCTGGATCAATTTACACAACGGGAAAAAAATACGGGACTTTTGCAAGATTCAACGCAGGAAGAGGACTTAAGCGATCACCAATTTAAATTTAAATGTAAAGCAATAGAATATGAGGCACTTGATAAAATTATTTCCAAATTAAAAAATAAATATAGCGCTGGATATGATGAAATTCCAATTGCCATAATAAAAAAAGCAAAGAATGTCTTATTGAAACCACTTCTGCACTTAATAAATTCTTCATTGATAACCGGTATATTTCCTGAGCAACTGAAAATATCTAAAATTATCCCAGTTCATAAAAAGAATAGTAAATATGATCTAGTTAATTACCGCCCAATTGCCTTATTACCTGCTATTTCCAAAATTTATGAACGTGCCATGTCGGACCAATTGTTGCAGTACCTAGAACAAAATGGAATACTCGATTCTTTTCAGCACGGTTTTAGGAAGGGAAAATCGGTGAAGACGGCAGCTACAAAATTCATTGAGTCGGTTATTGATGCTATAGATAACTCAGAAAAAACCTTAGGAATTTTTTTAGACCTCTCTCAGGCGTTTGATAGTATATCACATAAGATCCTGCTTAGGCGCCTGAAAAGTATAGGAGTGAGAGATATAGCTTACAGATGGTTTGAATCTTATCTTCTAAACAGACGTTTTTTTGTGCAAATAACCCATCTAAATAAAAAAAGATTCAAAAATACCTATAATTCGGAAATGAGGTCAAGTAAATTTGGAGTGCCCCAAGGTTCAATATTAGGCCCAATCCTCTTTATTTGTTATCTAAAAGGTTTGCCACAGCTTGATGGTAACAGCGAACTGGTTTTGTATGCAGATGACGCAAATTTGAAAATATCTGCAAAATCTCAGGAGGAAATCGAAAAGCAGTCAGAAATTAATCTCTTGGCCTTATCAAAACATTTTAAAGGAAATAATTTGGACATAAATACAACTAAAACAATCTTCTTGACATTTACAACAAAGCAAAGGAAACCATTTAACCCCATAATTAAGTTGAATAAAGGAATTTTATCACAGTCCAGCTCTACTAAATTTTTAGGCTTAGCCATAGATCAACATCTGAATTGGTCAGAACATGTTACAATGGTCTTATCAAAAATAGCAAGTGGTGTTTATGCTCTTAGAAAAATGTCTTTTATATGTAATTCAGTTACGCTAAAAACTATATATTTCGCATACATCCACTCAATCATTTATTTTGGTATTAGTTTATATGGTGCGACCTCCAACAAAAATATGGACTCAATTTTAAGAATCCAAAAAAGAGCTATAAGAATAATTTTACATTTGGATTACAGGGAGTCGGTCAGGGAGCATTTTGCTGCCCTGAAAATAATGACGGTGTACAGTCTATATATTTTTGATACTATCCTATGTGCTAAGGAGAACCTCGACAGTATTTTAGAGCGAGGGCACAGCCATAGGTATCAAACTAGAGGTAAAAACCATCTGCACTTACATAGACATAATCTAGAGTTTTATAAAAAAAAAGCCTACGTACATTGGTGCCAAATTTCATAATTATTTGCCCCCAGAAATTAAAACAGAGACAAATTTAGTCAAATTTAAAACCTTGTTGAGAGACTTTTTGACAAGAAGAGCTCTCTATAGTATTGAAGAGCTCTATACATAAGGCTCTTTCCAATAATTCATAACCTTGCATATATTCAACAATCCATTATTCAATAACCACTTTAAAAAAAAAATCTATATAAGCTATAATATTATTTGATATTAACTGTAATATTGTATTTAGTTTAGGAACCTAGTTTTAGGAACAATGTGTAAACATTATGACACTATTCAATGTATTGATATATGTTGTATGAATAAAGAATTTATGAAATGAAATGAAATGAAATTTTATGATAAATGTGTTTTAAATGGTTAATATCGTTGACATGGTCACAGTAACATGTTAATTTACACAACCCCAGCCCCAGAGGAAAAAGTATCATGACTTTAGATCCAAGACAGAAGTGGCGTAGCGAGGTCTTGTGGTATTTCAACATGCCCCCCCCCCCCTCCCTCCAACCGTAACACACAGTTAACAAACGACACTTTATTCATAGCTGATTTTTATTTTGTATCAACCATGGAAGAATTATAATTTTTTATGTAGGTATTCAAAATTTGGGACTCCAGGGGCGAGCGTCAGAAAAATTTTGACTTTTAGGTCATTTAAAAGCAATTTTAAGCTATTTCAAATAATTTTTATTTTGCCAAAAATACATGTACAATTTAGCCAAAAGAAATCATAGAGAAATCATATTTTGGTGATTTTTGTCTTGATATTGGGCTCCGCAATTGATTAGCTTAGGCCTGCATATCGCAACTCTTCAGAAGTGGGAAGGCTAATTGAAAATATTGAAATAGCTTGCTTGAGCAGCATGTGATCTCAGATGAGAATTCCATTAGATCATCAGCTGGTTCACTTTGGGAATAGTACTTAGGACTCTATTATTGGAATTTAAAGAAAAATGTGAATTGTGAATTAGCTTGGAGGAGCCCTGTGACACTTCAAATGAAACAAATACAAACCTCTTCTATAGGTGGTAAAAGGGTTGGTGCGGGGGTTTTCCCCCGGAGAAAAATAGAAAATAATCCTCTCAAGCGCTTTTAGGCATAACAAATATTTGGGTCCAACCCCTGGGAGGACCTCACTTTCTTGACTGTAGACTCACCGTAAACGGTATAGTCCAATTAGTAAAAAGCCTACCTCCGAATTTTATTTTTAAAAATTTGTTACATAATCCTTTTTTTACTGAAATAATATTATACCTTGAAATTCAATTACATTACTTTATGACTGACTTGCTTTTTACGAATTAAAGTAATAATTTTTATAACTTTCCCTACTAAACTCTATCATCTACCTTCACAGTAGGTCGATAACTTTGGGAATAAATTTGGGAGTCTTTTCACGATTTTGACAACATATATGACTTGTTTGAATGGTGGGGAGGGGGTGCAGAAAAAATAAAAATAACCCCTCTAAAATTGCATTTTGAGCGTTTCTATACATGAATCCTCCCACATTATTTTAACCCATACATATCTCTGTATTAGCCAACCCAAAAAAGTAACAGCTCTCACCCAAAAAACCACATACGGTACCATTTATGTAAACGCTGTATTTCAATATTTCAACCCACATTATGAATCAAATTCTATTGAGTACTTGAGTCATCGCTAATGGAGGGTGTCCGTACCCGAGGACGCTCCTTGGCTACTCTCCTGACACCTGCAACAACAAATCCACTGATTCTCTAATGGCAGTGGCAGGTGTAGTAGAACAGAACAGATTTCTACAAATAATGAAAATAAATTGAGCTGATAAGTAATCTCTGTGTCACACATTTCGACACTCACTGCTCCTGCTCCATCAACCGTATGATTAAATTTCTCGCAACTCAGTCGCCTGTCATGTCATCCCTAACCAGAATAATTTTTTCTCTATTATTTATTAGAAAAAATGATTTATTAAAAAATAAAAAATAAACATTTAATATCAGTCCTTTTAAAGCCTGATTGGATCAGTTTTTTGTCACCCCCCTTGGACTGTCACCCAGGGCGGTCCCCCCCCCCTTTCCGTTGCTACGCTACTGCGAGACAGTAATGGTCATTGCTTATTAGACCCATGCCTATCCAAGACATAGGTATGTTTCACTTGGAACAATTAAACAATAGAAGTGTAGTGTGGAGGAGCGCCGTCAAATTTGAAGGTGACACCTTCTAAAAATTGTGCATGACATACTTTTCTAAAATGTGATTGTAGTAAGTTGTGACAATCTGTTCCGCAAAGAAACAGAAAAACGTTCTTATATCTTATACAAACTGACGTGCTATTGAGCTATAAGTGTTGATTCATTACTACAGCTGCGCGCGCGTATCTCTTCCTTTGCGCTTGATCGTCAACATCATACTTACTACTACACAAGTACGACTACTTACAACAACACAAACATATAGAATTTTCCTTTCATTTGGTGAAGATTTCACATTACTATAATGAATAATAAGACGAAATTGTCACAACCACATTTATTGATAACCGTGAGATACTAGTTTCGGTTGTTACACCATTATCAATCTCAAACAAACAGTTTGAGTTTGTTTGAGATTTATAATGGTATAACAACCATTATAAGAAACTGGTTTCTTATTATTTTTAATAAATGTGTTTGTGACAATTTCGTCTTATTATTCATTAATCATTATGGATACCTTCCACAATATCACCTTCGTCACTACAAAGAAAACATTACTATCTTATTTCGTTCATTTCCTAAAATAGCACCATGACTTTACGGACATTCCTAACTTAATATCTTGAAGATTCCAGCTATTCATATAATTTATAAGTTATAAAATTCAGGTAGTAAATTAGCAATATCTATTATAAAATGAATTTATAAATTACCAACCAATGTTAGTACCTACTTTGTCAATTATCAAAATAAGTTTTGTTGTTACAGACTTGTAACGTTCTCTATCTGATGTTATAGTTCATCATGTATGATATTCTTCCAATTTGTGTGGCTGGCTGTAATTTTCCACCATTTTTATTTCTAGAAAGAAAGATATTTTCAACTTTCATAATTTATGCGGGAGCAAAAATGGACAATAAGTATTAGTAATACGCGTACACTGGCAATATCGAAATACCTTTGTATATTCACTGGCAGTATTATCGTGTTTTTTTTTTCACAACCAAACTTCAAGCAGCTATTCGTTACATGTACGAACTTCGAAGTGCTAGAGAAAGAATAAATTTTATTTACAGTACATCTTCAACATTTAGTCGCCTTCACTTACTGTCAGATTGCTGACAACTGGCTTCTACCATTGTCAGAACAGGATGGGTGAACAACGGTCTAAGTTCAAAAGATAACCTTCGCTCTGGTAATGGATGTGAATTCAAAAAAGCACTAGTTTACTGGGCGGATGTCCGCATAGAATCTATTGGCAACCATTATTACGCCCTCTAAACACGTACTGTAATAAATTTAGCAATGTCCTTCACCTATTTTTCTCTCGTTAGTCAACTGAAGTTAGTTAAAAGTTGAAACCTACTCTATTTTGCTGTATTTAGATAGGGTTTACTGATGATTACGGTACCTATTTGCTAGCGTATTGGATATGCTGATGAATTTGTTAGTAAATTCTGAGTGTCATGCCCCGGTAGTTTTTATGTCGCACCTGAATAACTTTGCTATCAGTGTGATACTCAATTCTCGAAAAAATTGCATCTTTAAAACTGAACTTGATGAATTCACTTTAAGGCAAACTTATATTAGGTGCGTATTGTACATAATAAAGAACAAACATTCATTTGACAATAGAAACGTATATTACAATACAAGACCGCTATTAACAAATAGATACAACATACAGTATACAAGATTGACAGTATGTAAGCGTCAGTTCACCAATTATTGCATGGTGCTAATAAACAAGATTCCTGCACACTTTTTAACACAAAGGTTTACACAAGCTCTATTGAGAAATGTAGAGGAATGGGTTAAAAGTAACATATATTTTAAGTTATAGTAACGTTTAGGTTGAGTAATAGTTGCCTATTTATTGTATTTGATAAGTTTTCTTTTTCGTTCTACTGTTGTTTTGCTAAAGATAGTGATGATAGATTTTCTTTTTTGTTCTACTGTTTTTTTTGTTTTGGACTATTTTTTTGATTGGTTGGATGCTTGATTTAGTGAACTATTGATGAACATTCCAGTGTAATTTTGGGTAGTAAAGAAGAAAAATTTTCATTTGTAATAAAGGAGAACTCGTCGTTAGCGAACAAGCTATGCTTTGCTGATGGCGCCAAAAAAAAATGTATTAATTGTGTGTGATTGATTGTTATTTACAAGAGTTTGGCAATAAAGAATTTTGAATTTTTTTAATTTTTTTGAACTTACACTCAAAATCTATCAATTATTTTTTTGTAAGATGATTACATACCCTCTTGAGTCCCGAGAAGGGCATTCCAGCCAGAAATGATTTTCTTGTGTGAAATTAGGCTAAAAATAGTTCAAATTATACATTCCCACCAGTTTTGAAAAAAATGTGAAATTACCCAAATTATAGATGGTATAGTATACTATACCTCGGGTCTCCATGAAGTCTACCCTTATCTTGATTCTTGAAGAATACATAATCTCAAAAATAACACTGTAATGTAGAGTTTTGGCACAGGATAAGAGTACAGTTTTTGTTATATCCATCTAAATTAATTCTTTTATTTTTCACTAGCAATTGCTCATTTTAGTCTCGTATCATCAACAACAAATACTACTATTTTTATAACTATCACTGTTAACAAAATAATGTGCACTGTTTCTAAAAATGTAATACTAATAGCATGACAACAATACAATAGAATACTACATTGGAATACAATAGAATACAATTATTAGAAAATAAGAAGAGCGATAAAAGCAGAATATCATGATAGTTTGTGGAATTAAAAAATCAAATTAACTATGAAAGTTACTGAAACAATTAGGATCAGCATTCAGACAAAGAAAAACATCACATGTTTGACATTTTTCTGTACATAGTTTTTTCCAATCAGGCAATCTACATTTTTGAAGCTTGTTGTTTTTACTATTTCTGGCATGTGAGCAGCCTTCTTCTTCCTCATGTACTCGGGAGGTAGTGGAGTTACAATTTTTTTTGTTGGTGGTTCGAATTGCTCATCAGATTCACTTGTACTTTCATTTCCAAACTTGCCTAAAACAATCGACTTCTCTCCCAATATCATCTTGAACTCCCTCATCTGCATGATACCTTTTTTAGAACCAGTTTTATCAATTACATTCTGTCTGTATTCAATCCAGGAATTTGTAACAGCTAAGTCAGTGTAATGCAATAAAGTTTGAATTGTCTACTTCTTTGTTTGTGTTCTCATTGGACAGACTGCATTTATTCGATCTGCAAAATCAATCCCCCCTCCCCATGTTGGCATTGTACTCCCTAATAACAGCTGGTCTTGTCACTGTAACAAATTTTTTTCTTTCTTTGACCACCTTTCACATGTGTCCAATGGTTCAGAGGCAAAATGACTGGACAACATTAGTTGAGGCAAATGACTGGACACTTTTGTTGTCCATCAATTTTGTAATGCACATTTGCTGGTCTGCTCTGACAAGGGAATCCATTGATCCTCTGCCTTCTGCCAATAACTGTTTGTCTGTCTTAGAGTCATGACAGCCGCCTCACCCAGTCCTAAAATTTGGTACTCATTAGAAAATGTAGTTTTCCCCTGGTAGAATAAAAAATCACAAACTATTCCATTTGGATTTGCATGAACAAAAACTTTCAAGTCAACTCGATCTGGCTTTCCCTTTACATATTGCCTGATTCCACAGCGCCCTTCAAATGGCACAATCATTTCATCAACAGCAATATGTTGAGACCGAGTTAGTTTGAGACAAACCTCCCTCACACAATCAATGAAAGGCCTATTTTTCCACAGCTTATCTTTCAACTTTGTCTCAGCTGATATTTTATTGTCAAAAACTGCTTTTAAGGAGCTTCTCAACTTGAAAAATCTGTCTCTAGTCATTAAATTGACAATAACTTTCACTTGCCAATGTCTTTGCCAGTACATCCTAATACTTGGATATTGTAGACAACCCATCATCATTGTGATGCCAAACCAAGTCTTTATCTCATCAGCAGTTGTGGAAAGGGCCTTTCCAGATAAAAATAAAGAGTTTTGATTTGTTCTGTCTGCAATCAGTTTGAATATAGCATTGTCAATATACTGGCTGAAGTAATCCATAGGATCCCAGCCTTCAGTGTCATTTCTGGTTGGTGGATCCATCAGAGGTGGGTCTGTAGGAATAAAGTCCCTGCTACACCAAGTATCTCTGCTTTCAGGATTTGAAGAGGCAGTCACATCAATAGATTCTTCTTCCTAAAATAGAAGAACATCATGAATCCACTTTGCATGACTTTCCTAACTTTTCATGATTCTTGGATGCAAAATTTTTATGTATCTGTCACCAAGATACTTGAGAATAAAAAATAATAAATTTACCTGATCTTCATCAGAGCTGTGATTGGAAGAGTCAGTCTGTGGTCCAGGTCCAGGTCTAGGGTTTGGAAGGTAATTTGGATCATTGTCCTCATCATCTCCATCACTGAGGTCAATATCTGATACATCCAATTCATCAAATAGTGCTCTCTCAATCTGGAGTTCATCTGTAGAAAAAGGATAGTTCTGTACATTTCAGGTAATAGGGTATTTTATTTATTCATTCAACATGACTGCAACATAGTCACTGCAAAGATACATTGTAGATATTGCCACAACTGATTTTTTACAAATTTTTTTCTGAAGAATTTAAATTTTTGGTTAGCTCCAAGTTTTACTAGAAGTATAAAATCACTGATTGTTTTCAAATGAAGAATATTAATTTAAAAATTTACTTTCAAAACTAAACAATGAAACTACAAAATAAGTGGATAACATAGTTGTTAACAAAGTCAAAACATTGCTCTACATGAAATAACTGACAAACATATCAGACTAGAAAAAACTGGTTGCAGTCCCCGGGTATAGTATCCTATACCCAAAAGAGAGTTTGGCTGTAGAAAATGTTATTCAATATATTATGTCTCAAAAATGTGCCTACAATATCTACTGATATATCTACAATAAGATACTCTAAAGATACTCAAAACTCTAAATTTATAGTTTAATTTTAGGGAAAAAAACTCTAAATTTACTTACCAGTCAAAATAACTTGAGTGTGTCGAGAGGTTGGAGGTTGCAAGTCGGCTATTTTATTCTGATATGCTGATGTGAAGTCAACTGGTGGCAAATTGAATAACTAATGGCTGAATTGTATGCTAGATGTCGCTGCAAGCTTGATACACCGTTTCAATTCGTTTTTGTTCAGATAAGCAGCCTTGAAGTGAGGTATAGTATACTATACCAAGGGTCCCATGAGGCTAAATTGGCCTGTATCACTTCATTAGAAACGTTTCATTGAACTTTTTATCTTAGGATAAAGCCCACATAGGTCTGACCGCTATGCGTGGGTAATGAGTTGAATGATGGCAATTAATGAGTTGTACCTACAGTTTTAGGTGGGTTCCAAACCACCGGGAACTTTTGTGCAGTGAAAGTTGCTAAATTTCTCAGAAATATTTTGCATATTCTTGGACATTGGAATTAGAATTTGAATTATATAAATTTTTCAAAAAATTATTGAAATTCAGACTAGCAGCCAATTTTTAACACAAAATTTCTGTTACACCAAGAAAATCAAAGAATTTTAAATAATATGAGTTTAGTAATTTTTTGAAAAAAGATTTCATTGTGACTTCTCTTGTGTATTCAAATTGTGACCCCATATTTTCCTTAGCAATCCATAACTACTTTCTTGTAAATGCAAAATACTGTAGTGATTTGAACTAGATTCAAATCGGTAGTCAATCATAATCTAGTGTGGTCAATCTTTGATTTAGGCCGGGTTCACACGAGCTACAATCACACGATTGTAGCCAGAGCAATTATCATGACGGGCAACAGCCTCGCCAAAGCAATTATGAATCGCAGAGTTGTCGCCGCCTTTTTTCCTAATACAAAATACAAAAAACATGAAAATTTCAGATATTCAAATTTTTTTAAGTTCCATGCTACTGTGCTCAGCTTCTTTAATCCAAACCAACTTCAATTTTTCTCCTATCCTAGAATTAACATATTTATGCTTTGAAATAGACTTATTGCAGTTCAAACAAATATTCTACAAAAATGTTAATATTCATTCAGCTGATTTAAAAACTGAAATGACCTTTGCTATAAGCGCGCGATTCTAGTAGAATCGGCTACAGGCCGGCTACATCGCAGCGAAGTGTAGCTCATGGGAACTGCACAATCTGATCCTGTGCTCTACTAGAATCGCGCAACACCCGATAATTGCTCTGGCTACAATCGCGCGATTGTTGCTCGTGTGAACCTAAAGCTGGGTTTACACCAGAGTCTTTGACACATGTCAGCGACAAAAAGTCAGAGACTTTACAAAATCTTCTAAAATTTCTTGCGACATTGTGTCAGTGTCACTTGTCAGCTACTGAAATACTGTGTCACAAACACGAGTTTAGGTTTTCCATCGAGAGTCGGTAACGATCAAAGGACTGTCACCGACAACATGTCACAGACTCCTGTCGCAGTATATTATGTAAACGCTGTGGTGACTTTTGACTGCGACAAAAGCATCCTAATTCGCTTTTCTGTACTTTGTATCCTGTTTACCAATTCTATGGCCTAACACTTGGATTAAAAACTCAAAGTCGCAGCTGGCCATACGTAAAAAGTTCTTAACACTTCCGTCGCTCCTCAGTTCTCCCGATAGAGGGTCACAGTCATCTTCTTGCAAATCATTTAGCATATCACTACCACTGTACACTGATCTTGCTTTCAATGACGGTCGAACCCAATACCTCCTACGTTTTCTCTGTTTTGACAAAATAATAACGCACGCTGCAGCGAGAACCAAGTCGTCCTCTCTCACCATTGTCACCACTACTGAGCACGGAACACTCAGTACTGGTGGCGTAGCATCGCGGACAAGCTGTGAGATACAATATGTCACTGACCAAAACAAAAGTACAACATTATCTGTCAGTGACTTGTGTCAATGACTTGTGTTTGTGACTTGTAGTCTGTGACAAAAGTCTATGACAATATTCTGTCACTGACTTTGGTGTAAACCCAGCTTTAGTGTACCGTTCAAGCGTACATACTTCTGTCAGATCTTGCCAGAGGAATAAATCTCCAACTTTCAACTACGTCAATAGCGGATTCGGATCCCATACTTTTTCAAGACTAAAATTTTCATGTTCCATTAAAATTGAATGTTCCGAGGTGCAATACAAAAATGTATTGTGTAGAAAAAATATACTCTGTATTGCAAGCTTGTAATAAATGCAGTGTTAAGGTTTCTGTGATAGGTGCGTTAATATTTTATGATGGTTAACAATTGCAAAAAAACAACTCTTCCAACTCAGCAATGGATCCATAAGAACAATAAACCAAGGAACCATAACAACAATAATCCATAAACAAAGGAAACTAGTCTGCTTGCGTTATAGTTCTTCTCGTGTTATTATTGCTTACATATGTGTATTTTCGATGCAGCTGCGTTGTTATAATATGAAAAATTGTGGGACGATGTTGTGCATATATGATCGTCCATTTAAAAAATCGTAACATTGGGGTCGGGTTTTTTAATTTATTGTGTCTCGATATTAAAAGATCGAGAACTTGATTACAGTTATTAGTGACTAATAAGTGGAGAGTTTGACGATGAATAGGTTTTGAATATTACAAGAAATGAGAATGCCAGACGTTTGTGGTGAGGCTTTGACAGCTTGACAACTGAGAGAACCCGGCTGAATGTTTGGTTGAGGGCTGCCCTTTAGTTGCCGTGTAGTTTTTGATAGCATAAAGACCTATTATATTGATCTTGAATAGTATGCCATATGGTGAACATGTTCCTAACTTTAATTGCGTATTCGTTTTGTGTGTGTTGTCGAATGCTTTGAATGATAAAATAGCGAGTATGATAATCAGTGTAAAGTTATAGAGCACGTGGGATGATGTGAGCCGGGGTCGTCGACTTTGAGCTAAGTTGCTGCTTATATTCCTTCTGCTGTTGCCTAAATTTTGTCCTAATTACTTCTGTGTGTTGTTTAAATTTCGCTTCCTGTTGAGTTTTCGACTGCATCTTGAATTGGCTGTCTGCGAGTCAAGTGCTTGCTTGCGTATGAAAAAGCTTCTTTAAATAGCTTGAATGGGGCTGTTGTTTGTAAATATTACACTGTTTGAAGTGGAACTCTAACTTTGAGTAGTACAAACATGAGTAGTATTTGGTATTACTCCATTAAAAAAAAACAAATAGGACTATCGTAACGAAAAAGTATAAAACTATAGTTTAAAAGTGTGATAAATCTTGGGTTACGCTCGAAATGCATAGGCAATGTTACTTTAATTGTACTCCTTCACTGATTAATAGCTATGATTTAATAACTATTTTTCCATTTCTGCTTTCATTAACTTTGTTGGAAGGAACAAGGAAGTCATGTTTGGGGTCTATTATAGTTGATCAATTAGTGTTGCTGATCTAGAATTAATTAATTCATTAGTGATTCTTGAAACGGACAATTTCTTTAAAAATTTATATTGATTCTATTTGTTAGGATTTAAATAATAACATGCTTTGTTACTATCTTAAGCTGCGTTTACACCAAAGTTGACGGCTAATAGTTGCTCTTCTCAAATTTAGAGCCTCAAGTGGAAAACTTGTTCCTTCTTTCTTTCTACTGTTCTTCTTCCTTTCTTTTTACCTTTTTACCTTTTCACCTTCTCTTTCTACTGTACTTCCTTCTCTTTCTTTTTACTGTTCTTCTTCCTTTTTAACTTCTCTTTCTTCTGTTTTTCTTCATTCTCTTTCTTTCTAATGTTCTTCTTTCTTTCTTTTTAACGTTCTTCTTCCTTACTTTTTACCTTCTCTTTCTACTGTTCTTCTTCCTTCTCTTTCTTTCTACTCTTCTTCTTCCTTCCGGATTTCTTTATTCCAAGTCGGTTTAAGATTGTCTGGGTTATTATAGTAGTAATCAATAACACATCAATATTGTAAATTGTATTTATTATTGTATATATTGTAATATACATAAATTTGTATATTATAATTATATTGGCATCAATATTTCATAATAATATTGTAATGAATAGACTGAATTACACTCAATAATTGAAGGAGAAAATATATATTTCACGGAGTGGAATACTGTCAAAGTCAATTAGAGCGCTTGATCACGTCCAGGGCGCGTGGAGGGGGAAGAGTTCTCCACTAGTTTTCCACAAGTTGCTAGCGCAAAGCGCGCAGCAACAAGTTTTCCAGTTTTAGTTGTCAACTTTCTGTCTGATCTTTACCGACACTCTGCGGGAAACCAGAATTTAGTGGAAGACTGAAAAAGTTGCTACATTTTATAGAAAAAGCAACTAGTGGAAAACTTTGGTGTAAACGAGGCATTACAATAGGCTTCAACCTTCAGGAGTATGCCAACTCCTAATCGTAAATATTTTAATGTATTTCCAATTATGAATTATTAGAGGCATACTCAACAGATTAGAAATGGGCGGGTGTCTAGATCCAAGGACCTAACAGTTACTGCTCCTTATGAAAATGTCACACTTTCAAATGTAATTGGTCGTGTTTAACGGTTTAAAATATTGTTTTGAAAGTATAAAATGTATCACAAATAATTATATTGTCGACTAAATAGTCCTAAATTAAAATCGACATTAAATTAGTTTGCAGGTTATTGATTATTGTGCATACACCAATCATTTTGTTTGTTACATTGGTGAACCCCCTTCCCTATCACCTGTAGGGTTTATCGAATTTTTGTCACGGATTAAACCCTCTCTTTAATCGTCTTAATTTCAATTTAAAACCACCAAATAAGACACTCCAATAATTGAACCCCCTAAAGAGATTTTATTTTTTGAGGATGAAGCCCACATAGGTCTGAGACCTGTGCGTGGGTAATGAGTTGGATGATGGTGATTGATGAGTTGGACCTACAGTTTTAGGTGGGTTCCGAACCACCGGGAAGTGATTTTACAGCAGAGAACAGTGTCTTTTTTGCTGGCCAATCTAATCGGTCACCGATTAACCGATTGATTGGTTGATTAATTAAATGCCTTTATTAGGGCGGAGTTAGGACTCCTGGTCCTCTCTTCCACTCAACCCTGAGATGGGAGTCATAAAAAAACTCATAAATACTCGCTTGGCCCAGGAATAAGGAATTTATGAAACATTTCATGACAATCGATCAAGGCCGTAATCGTGTAACATAAATACATACAAACAGATACCACACTGCGTACGGTCAATTAGGATGTTTAGCAATAATTCATATTTAGATAAAATCATAAAATGATGTTTATCTACTTTTCTAATGTCTGGTCTAATATCTACTGAAGCAGATATTCGATGTTAGACCAGATATTCAATGTTAGACTGATGTTCGATGCAGATATTCGCAGAATATATTGGTCTATTTGTCGCAGACTATATTGAAGACTATATACATCCAGTTCCTAACTTACAGGTCCAGCGGCCAGATCAGTAAATTAACTTTAAATCATGGTTTATTGTTGCTCTGACAATAGTGTGCTAATAATGATTGATTGTAGTCTGTCCGTGACTAAAATTCATCACATTTCACCGACGCCTGCTAAGCATTGAATAAAGTTGATAAATAATTAGTTTATTGTTTATAATGCCTTATGGAAGTGATGTATACATTGCTGTGGTCCAGACAAACTAATTCTGCCCTATTGTGAGCTCCATTTTTATATTGCAAGCTTTGTCTCGATTATATTTTTTGTAAGGCCTTATGATAACTGTAGAGATTGTTGATGTGATTATCGAATGAAGTACGGTACAATGGAAATAATAATTGAGAATTATGATCAGAAAATTAAATTCGATTGTCTAGTCTAGAACTTTTTTTGTAGCATTGATAGATGTATATTCTTTCAAACTATTGTTAGCTAGGTTTATTAAATTAAACAGAAATTCACAGAAAGAATTCAAATTCCTACCATTTATGCGTTCGTTCTACTAATTTACTTTTTTTAATGAGCTCAAGTCAAAAAAGTAAAATATTGATTTGAGGGTGTGCTTATATTAAATGATTTTATCATTGTCATTCAGCTGAATCGTGTACAATAGAATTGAAATGTCTGGTCAAACATCAAAGTTAAAACAAGAGAATTTACAATGTGATTTGCCTTGCAAAATTCTAATCAGATTTACATTATTTGAAATGAATTTGATGATCGAAAATAAAAAAAAATTCATAAGATTAAAATTCTGCAGTAACTACAAGTACGAGTGCTAATATTATTAGTTTGCAGTTCGTTATGAAACTTGTCTTAGGAATTGGAAGTGACAGTTGTTCTTGCTGATCGTAATTTCAATAACTCGCAATTTCAACGCAGTGCTTGGGCCTGGTGTTTTGCCGGATTTGAATGACCGACATTTTAAAAAAATTATTGTAAATCTGGCAACACACCTTGATTTCCATGGTTTTGTTGCGCTTGTCTCGGGCCATGACGAGATACGCGCAATGGTCTATGTTCAGCACTAAAAGTAGAATTAAAAAAAGTTCCTACATTTCTTATAGTAAGTTGACGACTGTACCTGCTGTAGCCTAATGGCTATGTAACTGAAATTACATTGACGTGTCATATATGACCTATGTTCATCATAATGCGGTTTCATGTGACATAAAAAACTCCATCGTTTTGTTTCCTTTTTTAATCGCAAACTGGAGTTTAAATACAACTACTATTAACTGCAATTTGTTTGCAGTTACATGATTAAGGTTTGAAATTATGGAACCAGACTTACATTGCTGTAGATGAGTGCAGATTGTAGTTTTTTATAGATCGTATTGTCAGGTTTTTATTGAGTTGAAAGCTACAGTGCGAGACTGAGCTCCGTGTCCCTCGGAGGAATGCACTATG
The DNA here is from genome assembly GCA_948455865.1 of Conomelus anceps. Lineage (NCBI taxonomy): Eukaryota > Metazoa > Arthropoda > Insecta > Hemiptera > Delphacidae > Conomelus > Conomelus anceps. The sequence continues at coordinate 26,159,041 of OX418223.1, forward strand.
TCATCGCAAAAGCAATGCAATTGAGCGTTTCTGTGCGTGCGTCCGCACTGCCCAGTATACTATTCTTCGTCTCTCCTCTTCAGCCGTCTGGGATACGGAGCTTAGTCTCGCACAGTACATTTCTGGTAATTTGCAACAATTCTTTGGAACTAAAGTTTATTCAAGTTTGGTTTCTTTGGTAGTTTGATATTCCTTTAACGCTTCAAATTTTTATGTTTTTGTAATTTTATCTTGCCATTAACCGCTAAACTGCTATTCAAATCAACACTATTACAGTATATTTATTTTCTATGGCAAAGTTTGTTATATTTTCTCACCAAACGTTGTGATCACTGCAGTATTCAACATCAGAAAGTTGTTTCCACTGTTACGGTAGCATAAACTTCGCACTCTTACAAGTTATTTTAGTAGTGCAATTTATCATAGTGGAAACATGAGTGCATATGTTCCGGTCAATGTAACACCTCCTTCCATCTGTTCTAAATGGTCTGAAAGGCATCTTCTGGAATGGTCCCATCACGTCTGCACCATGATTAAAACAGTTTGTTTGACCTGTTTGCAGACGTCTGGCATTACCGGTTTCAAGATAGGAAAAAACTCAAACGATGAATTTTCTTTTATATTTATCTTGCTCGGCTGCATTTCTATATAATATCACTATATATATTCCACTTCTAAAAGCATTGCTCCAAAGTCCATCCATGTTTCCATTAGCCAGATGGCTACTACGGTTTTATGTATTGTTTATTTAGTTTGAAAGATTAACGTTTTTATTCCTCCTTGGTCAGTTCGTTTGCTTGCTAATCAAGCGTGTGAAAGTAATTTGTTTTTCTTCCTTTGAATATGAGAAGAAAGTTGATCCTGCAATTTCCTGTTTGGTAAAGTAAATTTTTGAAGTGTGAAGAAACTTGGTAAATGAAACGTGAAATATTTGTGTTCTGTGTTAATTTTTTGTTGGTAGCTGGTAGGTTATTAAATTTTTAATTGTAGATGATACTTCATATGAATTAATTTTTAAATGTACTCTTATGAAAGCTTAATACCTAATATATAAAATTCTTGTGTCACAGTGTTTGTTACCTTACTCCTCCAAAACGGCTTAACCGATTATACTGCAATTTTGTATACACATTCGGTAGGTCTGCGAATAGGGTTTTATCTATTTTATACACTCCTAACTGCTATTGTTTAATAAATATTCTTAATTTAATAATTGTTGACCTCGGTCGGTAACTGCGCAAGTGATAATTGAACAGTTATCCCCACCAGCTGACACGAGTCTACCTCCGCCAGGTGTCAATTTTGTTCGAATAGGACAGTTTCACACATAACCGGCAGTCGGGTAACCGGTGTCGTTTACTTATCTTTGTATCATATGGAGTGCTTCACACCTACCCGATTTTTGAAATCATATGATGCAATTTAATTATGCCGGGTTGACGACATCTGTTACCCAAAGCTGGTAATGGAAGAAACAAGCCTGTTAAGCTGGACATTCACGTTCCAACTTGTAGTGCGACTAGTAGTACTGCTACTTGGATAGTCGACTCCACTCACGCTCCTACTTGCAATCCAACTTTATTCCTAGTCAGCTGTAAACGTCGCTCTCGAGCCGAAAAATGTAACCGATGTTGTCCGAACTTGCCCGAAGGTCAAGCACTGACTGAGGTAAGTTGGACGACTTTGATCCGACTCCCCCACACACGCTCCAACACCGTCGACAGTCGTCCCTCTAGTCGTCCATCTACGCTTCCAACAAGCCCTTTCACGTTCCAATATCGGATCCAACCTTGGAGGTTGGACCACAAGTAGTACTGCAAATCGGAACGTGAATGCCCAGCTTAATGTCCCGTTTTGGCCAATCAGGTGAACTTGATTTGAATTAAGAATAAGAAGAATATCATTATTTCTGTTTATAAAAATGAACATCATACAAATAAACATGACTTCGAAGTAACGAAGAAATTTACCGGAACAATGAGCCCATAGATCAAACTATTAGGAAGAGAAGATTAAAATATTTTGGGCACATTTGGAGGATGGAGGGAGACAGAATTGTTTAGAGATTGGTTCATAATCTGTTTGAAATGAAAACGACTATAGCATAAAGGAAGTAAAAGAAGATCTTGAACCAGCTGGAATCAGAATTGAAGAAGTACCAAGAAGAGAAATATTCAAAGAGAAGGTCGTGAAGGGGTGTTTCCAGGTCGAAATCAGAAGGGTAGGAACTAGGTGGACTGAGGAACGAAAACAGCGGTTCTCTGAACAGATGAAGGCCTTTTGGGAAAGAAGAAGAAGAACCATAAGGAATTGAAATGTGCTTCTAATACTCTACAATCGTGATCTCTAAATGGTCGAACCGAAACAAAAAAAAAAAAAACATGACACGCAAAACTAGAGCCTAGGACTAACTTCTACCGTAATAGTCGTAGGAGGTTTAAATTTGAAATGTTTCTTCATTCAGAGGTGGTGATTAGGAAAACAACGAAGTAGGCCTCTCTGATCAGCTGGAAGAGCCCAAGGTCTAACTTCTTCCCTAATAGTCCTAGAAGGTTTAAATGTGAAATGTAGCCTCAGTGTGAGGTTGGTTTTAAATTAATAATTAAATCAAGGAGAATTTCTTTTGAGATCGCAGCAACGCGTGACGGGCCAACTAGTCATCTTTTAAAAATTGGGTAGCTGAACTTGAACAGCACAGCTATCTAAACACAAAATAAATTACAAATTACATGAGGGTTATCTTTGCATTACTTTTTAACCATGATTGATAAGCAAACCATGATAATAGGCCTACTGACTGATTGGAAATAAATAAAAAAATATAGCAATAAAGCAATTAAGTTATGTGCACTCATGTTTCCACTATGATCAATTGGACTACTAAAAACACTTTCAAGAGTGCGAAGTTTATTCTAAGTGGAAACAACTTTCTGATGTCGAATACTGCAGTGATCACAACGTTTGGTGAGAAAATATAACAAACTTTGCCATAGAAAATAAATATACTGTAAAGCCTTAAAGCCATAACTTA